>CM077477.1:1683275-1987219 GCA_039654755.1 Calcarius lapponicus | reverse complement strand
CAGTTGGTTTTTCATCTAACCAGTCTCTTCCTGGAGAGTTCCTTGGGTTTGCTTTGGTTGTCACCTCCAGGAAGAGTCAGCTAAAAACTGACTTCCCTGGCTCTGGAGTGGGACCAGAGCCACATTTGGGAGTTTCTTGCAGTTCCACACATTCAGGAGTTGTTGGAAGAGGGGCAGCAGGTTGGAGTTGTTTTCAGAAGCTGACAGAAGCAGTGATGATTCTTCCTCCTTTTGGGACACAAACCTTGCAGGAGGCAGCTGCTGAGAGGGAAGAGTTGAAAGCAGGAAATCAGGGAGCTGAGGAATCCCTCTGCAGCAGTTTGGGGTCAGGTGCTGTTTGCACAGCTCTCATTTTGGGTTTCATTCTAAACCAAGAGGCTGGGAGATAAAACTGAGCTTTATTTTCTTCAGACAGCCCCAGTGTGGGGCAGTGGAGAGCTGGTTTTATTTGGAGATAATCCATCTTTCAGGCTGGGCTTTTACCTTCTGCTGAAAACAAGGTTTAGATTGGTGCAGGTGGCATTTCCCTAATTCTGGGGGGAATTGGAATTCGCTCTGACCTGCAAGAACTCTGGAGCCTGAGCTGGGCTCTTCCCCTTTGGGATCCCTCTGAGCTTGGGCAGGCAGGAAGACAAACCCCAGTGTGTGCCCAGGGGCACTTTGCACATTTCCACGGGGGTTTGGGGCCTTCTGCAGCTCTTGTTACCCCAAAGTTCCCACAAAAAACGCACCTGGATGGAAACCTGACACCTTGTCATTAAAACTGTCTAAGTTTCATTGTTAAATTGACATTTTGGGTGCTTTTTTTTGGTTGTTTGCTTGGTTTGGGGTGGGATTTTTGGGTTGGATTTTGTTTGGGGCTCGGGGTTTTATTTTGGCTTTGGTTTCTTTGGGGTTTTTTATCTGGGTTTTTTATTGAGTGGTTTGGTCCTGGTTTTTTGGGGGGTTGGGGTGTTTTTTGGCTTTGTGGGGTTTTTTCCTCTTGGGTTTTTTGCTTTGGGTTTATTTTGTTGGGGGATTGGGTTTTTGGATTTTTTGGGGAGGTTGGTTTTGGTGAGGGTTTATGGTTTTTTTTAAGGAAGTTGAGGGATTTTGGGAGGTTGGGAGGATTTTGGTGGGTGAGTTTTTCTGAGTTGAGAGGGTTTCAGGGGCATTTAGGGGTTTTCAGGAAGTTGAGGGATTTTTGAGGGTCAGGGCTTTTTTTGTGGAGTTGAGATTTTCCTTTGAGTGTCAGGTTTTTGGTTTTGGGGGTTATTTTTTGAGGTTTGAATTTTTGCCTTGGGGTTGGACTGGGCCAGGCTGAGTCTCCTCAGATCCCCCCATCCCAGGACCCCAAAAGGGAATGGGAAACAGATTTAGGGCAGGGCTTTGTGTCCCCTTCCAGCCTGGATTTCTCCCCTTGGCACAGAAATCTGGGAAATGCTCCTTTCCTGTAAGTAAACCTTCTCCATTATTGATCCCTGCTCAGTTTGAATGCCTTGGAGCAGCCCTATGGATCCTTTAGGTAATGATTTAATCTTTTATGGATGAGAAAAAAACCTTTTCTGGAGCTCTGTGCTTCCTTTGGGCCTGGAGTGGTCCTGGAGGAAGGCTGAGCTCTGCCTCCAGGTCAAATGGAGAGGAGCAGAACTCATTAAAAATGGAAAATGGCTTTGGAGCAGGAAATGGGGCCCTGGAGCTGCCTCATCCCAAAGCTGGAGCAGACACAGCTCTGCTGCTTCCAGCACGGCTTGCCAGGCAGGGAGGGAGCAGAGCTGCGAGGAAGGGACAGCACCAAAAACGACATTTCACATGGAAAGTTGTGAATTTCATCTGGAAAATTGTGAATTTCACCTGGAACATCATGAATTTCACCTGGAAAGTTGTGAATTTCACCTGGAAAAAGTTGTGAATGGAAAATCATGAACAGGGACAGGGGGAAAGGGAACTCAGGTTCCCCCGGTTTGGGTATTTGGGAAATTCATGAACTCAGCTTCCCCCGGTTTGGGTATTTGGGAAATTCCTTCATGGAAGAACTGGAAGGGGCTGCCTGGGGCAGGGACATCCCCAGGCGGGTTGGGGACAGGAGTCAGTGGGGCTCTGGGGCAGTGACCAGGCAGGGACCCATGAAAGGTTGGATTTGGGGATGGTGGAAGGAATTTCCCACCCTGAGGCTGTTCCCTCTCCTGTCCCCTCCTGTCAGGAGTTGTGCAGAGCCAAGAATTCCCCCTGCTCCCCCTTTTCTGCAGGCTCAGCCCCTTCCCAGCTCCCTCAGCCCCTCCTGCTGCTCCATTCCCTTCCCCTGGCCCTAAATCAGCTCTGAGGGTTGGGGCTGAGTCCCTGCCCAGCTCCCCTGGGATCCCAGGGATTTCCAGCTGCTCTCCCCACCCGAAATCCCGGCTTTAATCCCAGGCCTAGGGAAATGGCAGCTTAACAGATGGCTCTGCTCCATAATAGTGCAGAGCCCTGGGAGCTTAATCTGCAAAACCAGGGGGGGCTGCACCCCAAATCCCTGGAATCACAGCCTGCTCCTGCCTGGAGCACGGGATGGACCCCAAATCCCTGGAATCACAGCCTGCTCCTGCCTGGAGCATGGGATAGACCCCAAATTAATTAATATTCTACTATATCATATTATATATTTATAATATTATTTATTCTATCATATATTTATAATATTTATTTTATCACATTTATAGATACATGATCTTACATTTTATCTTAAATATATAATTTTTTTAATATTATTTTACATCTATATTTCACCTTCGTCTCCTCTCTCCCCCAGGGAATTCTGTCCCTCAGGAATGAGGAATGGCTCCAGCCCCAGTTATTGGGGTGGGACCAGCCCAGCCCAGCCCAGGTGTGATGCAGAGACACAAGATCCAAATTAAATCCAAATTTAAATCCATGTTTAATACTAACCCAATATTAAATCCATATCTCTATGTTTTTATTTCTATCAATATTTGATATTTATTCCCCCGGGGAAGGAGGAGCCCTGGGCCAGGATTAGGGTGTGGACTTTGCTGTGTGCAAACCTTGTTTGGTTTTTTTAAGCAACAACTTCTACCCCAAGTTTATTTTTAATGCCTTAACGAAGGCGGGGGGGGGGGTCCTACCTCTCGTTTTCCATTGATTATTTTGGCTTTAATCAGCTCCAGCTGTTCTGGGGCTTTTGTCCTTCCCCTGCAAACCCCTCACCAATAATTCTGATTATCGATGATGCTGTCCCTTCACCCGCCAGGTATTCTGTCCCTGCTACTCCCTTCTGCTGGAAATCCTTTTATTTTCCACTTTTCCAGTTATTCCCAGCCTCTCCAGCTTCGGGAAGGGGGAAAAGCCACAAAATCCAGAGGGGAGCAGAAGGGGAAAACCGGGAAAGGGATGAGGGAAGGGATGATGGAGGAAGGGATGCAAAAAAGGATGAGGGAAGGGATGAAGGCAGGGATGAAAGAAAGGATGAAGGCAGGGATTGGGACAGGGATGCAGGAAGGGATCAGGGAAGGGATTCAGCAAAGATCAGGGCAGGATCCGAGCATGGATGAGGGAAGGGATGAAGGCAGGGATGAAGGCAGGGATGAAAGAAAGGATGAAGGCAGGGATTGGGACAGGGATGCAGGAAGGGATCAGGGAAGGGATTCAGCAAAGATCGGGGATCTGAGCATGGATGAGGGCAGGGATGAAGGAAAGGATGAAGGCAGGGATGAGGGAAGGGATGAAGGGATGCAGGAAGGGATGAAGGAAAGGATGAAGGCAGGGATGAGGGAAGGGATGAAGGGATGAAGGGATGAAGGAAAGGATGAAGGCAGGGATGAGGGCAGGGATGAGGGCAGGGATGAAGGGATGCAGGAAGGGATGAAGGGATGAAGGAAAGGATGAAGGCAGGGATGAGGGCAGGCATCAGGGCCGGGATGCAGGAAGGGATTTGGGCAAAGATCAGGGCAGGGATCCGAGCAGAGATGAGGGAAGGGATCAGGTCAGGGATCCGAGCAGGGATCCAGGGCCTCCCTGGGGCTGTCCCCCAGCCCTCCCCTCCTCCCTGTGCCCCTCAGGGCCGGGGCGCAGCCGGGATAACCCCAATTCCCGAGCCCGGCCGGGTACCAGGAGGTGCCTCCATCCCGGGCGCTCCAGCGGAGCCAAATCCCCCGGGAGCGGCGGGGGGAGGATTCCGCCGCGATCCCTCCGCACCAGCCGAGCATTCTCAGATTATCCGGAGCGCTCGGGACCGCCGGGAGCCGGGGAGGCTGCGGGAGGAGCGCGGGCAAGGCCAGGGCTGCAGCTGCGGCCCCGTTTCTCTGCGGTCGGGATCCCCAAACCAGGTGCGAGCGGGGATGCGCGGGCTCGGGGCGGCTCCGGGGCTGATCCCGCTCCCGGCTGCAGCTCCGGGGATGCCGGAGTGGGATGGAGCGGGGCTGGGATGCTCTCAGCCTTCCCTGCCCCTTCTCCCGGCGCCGGGGCACCCCTGGGGTTCGTGGGCTTGGGGACAGGGAAATGTCCCCTTTTGCCACCGGCACTGCTTGAGCCCCCTCGGCTGCTGTGCCTCAGTTTCCCCATCAGCTGTCCTCCCCCAGGGTCACTGCCGGGGGACGATGGGCCGGGGGGTGCAGAGGGGTTCGCTTTGCTCCCCAGATCTGGGCTGGCCGCCCCCTGAGCTTTTCCCAGCCCAAATCCCCGGGCAGGACAAGGACAAACAGCCCCTTCCCAAGGAGCCCCGGGCTGCTCTGGGCTGCTCCCCACCCGAATTCCAGTCCAACCTGCCTCAGTCGCTGCGTTTGGCACGAGAGGGGCACCAGGCAGCCTTCACCTCAACCAGGACAGCCCAAAAAGCTCCCGGAGCTTTGGCGGCTCCTCTGAGGGCTTGGAAACCTCCCTGAGCCTGGGACACGCTGTCCCCATCCTGGGGGAGCCTCTGGGGTGTAACTGAGGGATCAGGGCAGGACGAGGCACCAAAATCCCCATTCCCAGCCCAACGGAGCCCTCGGAGAGCGCGATGGATGAGTGGGATCTCCCCCAATGGAAAAAAGAGGTGGAAAGCCTCAAGTACCAGCTGGCCTACAAGAGGGAGATGTCCTCCAAGACCATACCTGAGTGAGTGGGGACTTTCCTTTCCTTTCCTTTCCTTTCCTTTCCTTTCCTTTCCTTTCCTTTCCTTTCCTTTCCTTTTCCTTTCCTTTCCATTTCCTTTCTTTCCTTTCCTTTCCTTTCCTTTCCTTTCCTTTCCTTTCCTTTCCTTTCCTTTCCTTTCCTTTCCTTTCCTTTCCTTTCCTTTCCTTTCCTTTCCTTTCCTTTCCTTTCCTTTCCTTTCCTTTCCTCTCCTCTCCTCTCCTTTCTCCTTTCTCCTTTCTCCTTTCTCCTTTCTCCTTTCTCCTTTCTCCTTTCTCCTTTCTCCTTTCTCCTTTCTCCTTTCTCCTTTCTCCTTTCTCCTTTCTCCTTTCCTTTCCTTCATTCTATACATTCTATGTTATCCATAATGCCTAAAAAAATTAATCTGAGCTAGAAATTGTATCCTATCTACATAAACACATACGTGTAATATGAATTTATCTTCCACTGCAATTTGATTAAAATTTAGATTTGATTTTATATATAATTTGGTATGTATATATATGTGTATATATATATATATATATATACATATGCACTCCCTTGTGTTTAGATATATATATGATTATTTTCTTATTATATATAAAATCGTGGCCCTGGATGGTCTTTAAGGTTCCTGCCAACCCAAACTACTCCATTATTCTCTTTTATATATGTATTTTAAAAATTTAAAAAATTATAGAATAGATATATATATTTAGAATAAATATATTTTATATATTATATTATATTAATTATATTATATTATAGAAATATATATATATATTTAGAATACATATATTCTACTATATCATATTATATGTTACAGTAGAATCTGCACCCGGGGTGCAGATCCCCCCTTCCCAGAGCTTTCCAAAGCTCAAAATCCTTTAAATCCCAGACCCTCCCTGTGCCCACCGTCCCTCCCCTCTCTGCAGGTTTGTGAAGTGGATCGAGGACGGGATTCCCGAGGATCCCTTCCTGAACCCGGAGCTGATGAAGAACAACCCCTGGGTGGAGAAAGGCAAATGCATCATCCTCTGAGGCTCCGTCCCCCTGCGGGTGTCCCTGAGCTGCGGTTCCAGCGCCAGAACCTGAACAAACCCTGCCCTCTGCTCCTTTCTGCTCCTGTAGCTGTAGGAGGGGTTTTAGACATGGGGGGACGTGGGGGAACCCCCAGGATGGGCAGCCTGGGGGGGAGGAGCAGCAGAAGCTCCATCTCACCCTTCTGCCACACAAAAAAGGCAGATTTTTGCAACTTGTAAAGAAGCTTTTTATAAAACCCCCCCATTTTTAGTGATTTTAGATACTTTTGTACACTGTAGGATATTGCTTCACAGCAAACCAGGCAGAACCTGGCCCCTCGAGTTTATGTCCGAAATAAACAGAGCAATACTTCCCTACTGATTTTTTTAGATCCATTTTATTTCTTTTTTTTTTTTTAACAAAATAAGAGGGTAATAAAAAGATCATGGCCCAAGATCATGGGCACAGGGCCCAGCCATGGGTTGGAAAGGCAAACCCAGCTGATCCCTCCAGGTCCAGGTCCAGGTCCAGGTCCAGGTCAAGCACAGCTCAGCATGGTCCTGGAGCAGGTCCCTGATGTAGAGGATCCCCCAGAGCAGGTCCCTGATGTAGAGGTGACCTAGAGCAGGTCCCTGATGCAGAGGTGCTCCTAGAGCAGGTCCCTGATGCAGAGGTGCCCCCAGAGCAGGTCCCTGATGCAGAGGTGCTCCTAGAGCAGGTCCCTGATGCAGAGGATCCCCCAGAGCAGGTCCCTGATGCAGAGACTTCCCTAGAGCAGGTCCCTGATGTGGAGGATCCTCCAAGCAGGTCCCTGATGCAGAGGTGACCTAGAGCAGGTCCCTGATGTAGAGGTGACCTAGAGCAGGTCCCTGATGCAGAGGTGACCTAGAGCAGGTCCCTGATGCAGAGGATCCCCTAGAGCAGGTCCCTGATGTAGAGGTTCCTCCTGACAGCGTTGGAGAAGCCCTCGTTGAAGCGGAACCAGACGTCGCTCCTGCCCACGGCCTTTCCCATCTGCAGCTCCAGGGACTCCTCCTTGGTAACCTGGGGGGCTGCAGCAGGAAAATCCACTTTAAAAACCTTCAAATTATCAGCTGTGCCCTGGCTGGAGAGGGGGATTGGGGCAGGCTCTGGAAGGGCAGAGCTGATGCTCCCAAATCCTGGAGGCTGCAAACCAAAAATTCTCCCCAAATTCCCTTTGGATGGGGCCAGAATCCAGGGATGTGCCCACAGGAACTCCCTGCCAGCTGGGCTGGGCTGGGGTTGTCCCTGCTGCTGTCCCCTGGGGATGGGGATGAGGGAGCCCCCCTTTGGGAACGGGGAGAGCCCCTGGTGGCACCCAGGGCCACCCTGTCCCCGTGCCACCCACCCTCGAGTTTATGTCTGAAATAAACAGAGCAATACTGGGGATGGAGCCACCCTGTCCCTGTGCCACCCACGCCATTCTGAGGCCACCCCATCCCTGTGCCACTCACCCAGAGCTCAGGGACACTTTGTCCCTGTGCCACCCACCCAGTTCCGAGGTCCCTGTGTCACCTACCTGGGGCTGGTGCCACTTTGTCCCTGTGTCACCCACCCAGTTCCGAGGTCCCTGTGTCACCTACCTGGGGCCTTGGCCGCCTCTTTCCGCTGGAGTGGCCTCCCAAAGAAATCCAGTTCAGGCTGTGGGAAGCAAGCAGCAGGAATGGGGGTGGCTCTGGGGCACCTGCACTTCCAGCTGTCCCACAGAGGGACAGAACCACGGCAGGGCTGGCCCTGGGCACGGCTCGGGCACCCCAAGGCTCTTCTGAGCAGAGCAGGAGCCAAATGCAAATCCTGCAGGAAGGGCCAGAGGCCTGGGAATGCAAACAGCATCCAAATTTGGGGGAAAGGCAAAATGTGAGGCTCAGGTGGGGTTTTACAGCCAGGAAGGGCTGGAAGCTGAGCCCTGGAGAGGGGCAGTGCCAGGGAAGGGTCCCAGCTCCTCCTGGGGCCCAGGGTGGGATCATCCCAGAGCAGCTTTTCCAAGCTGCTTTCCCACAGAGCCCAAATTCAGCTATTTCAGCCCAAATTCCCAGAGCTCCTCCCTCCCCCAGCCCTGAAAACTTCCCAGGACACATCCAAAATGTCACCCAGCTCCAATTCATGCCAATCCCAGCGCTGCCTTTACAGGACACACAGAGCTGGGCTGGGCTATTAAAGGAAACTGGACTAAAAGTGCCAGTTCCAGTGGAGCCAGGGAGAGCCTGGCAGCCCAGGAAGGGCTGGTGGGAAGTGGGGCAGGAAGTGGGGCAGGAACTGGGGCCTGACCTTGTCCTGCAGGGCTGCTCTCCTCACGATGTGCTCCAGGCGCTGCTGGTGGTTGGGGGTCCCCGCTGGCTCCGCGTCCCCTCGCTCCTCCCCGGGGCCGTTCCCGGGATCCTGGGGGAGGCCAGAGCTGAGCCAGGCTCCCCTGGGGGTGTCTGAGCTCCAGGCTTGGGCACTGAGCTCCTGTCAGCCCCATCCCACCCAGCCCCTGCTCGCTGCCAGGTCCATTGCAATATCCCAAGGATTTTTCCATCCTTTTCTGCCTTGTGGGATCAGCCCCAGGTGAAGCCCCTTTCCCTGGGGTTTCACATCCCTACCACGTCAACAAGGAGCCTTCAGAGATGTTTTTGCAGCTTCTCTTTGTCCCACACATCTCCCAGGAGCCTTTCTCCTGCTCCAAGGAGCTCCCAGGGATTAATTATCCCACTGGCACCAGGGCAGGGCAGGCATCAGCTACACCCAGGGTGTTTCTCCACCTTTTCCACCCCTTCCCATCTTTTCCTGCTTCCAGGAGAGCGGGCAGAGCCTCTCTGCTGCTCCTGGGGGCTTTGGGACCTTTGGAAGTGGCAGCAGCCAGGGAAGGGGAGGCAGGGAAGAGCTGACCTCCCACACGGCCAGGTACAAACAGCAGCCAAAAATCCCCACCTAAAATCCCCACCTAAAATCCCCACCTCCTCACACCCCTCACTGGAAGGGTTCAAAGCCTGAACTCCCTCCAGAATTCCTGCAAAAAGCTGAGCCCTGCAGCCCAGCCCAGCTGTGCAGGGAAACAGCTGCAGCCAGGGGGGTTAATCCTGGATTTCCACTCCAGAGCCAAAGCCAGCCTGGGGAAAAACACATCCCCGGGCATCTCCTGCACATGCCCAGCCCTGGCAGCCCTCTGGGGATGCCCACCTGGGCCAGGCTCCGTGCCTCTGTCCTCCTCATCTTCTCCAGCTCGATCTCCCTGGCAATGAGCTGCTTGGCCTGGTAGCTGAGCTGCCTGCGGGCTGGCAGGGCTGGGAAGCGGCACACGGCCTCCACGTTCCTGCAGCATGAAAAACAGGGAAAGAACCCCAAAAATCAGCCAGCTCTGGGCAGCCTGAGAGCCCCAGCAGCTCCCAGCCCTGCCCCTGCTCATTCCAAGGGAACCAACCCCAAAAATCACCCTGTGATTTCACCCTGTGCTCACTCTGGGCAGCCTGAGAGCCCCAGCACTTCCTGAGAGCCCCAGCAGCTCCCAGCCCTGCCCCTGGTCATTCCAGGGGGAACAAACCCCAAAAATCACCCTGTGATTTCACCCTGTGCTCACTCTGGGCAGCCTGAGAGCCCCAGCAGCTCCCAGCCCTGCCCCCTGGTCATTCCAGGGGGAACCAACCCCAAAAATCAGCCAGCTCTGGGCAGCCTGAGAGCCCCAGCACCTCTCAGCCCTGCCCCTGGGTGGTTCCAGCCACGCTGCCTCAGTTTTCCCCCGTGCAGGAATGGGAATGGGAATGCAGGAGGGATTAGAGGGGTTTAATCCTGGCTTGAAAGCAAAAAGAGGACATTGGACAGATTGCCCTGAAAAGCTCAGGGGCACAGCAGAGCTCGGGCACGGCAGCAGCTCAACCTTCAGAGCCACCCCCGAGGTGCCCCCCTGAACAGGTTAAATGGGAATCCAGCCAGGAACAGGAATTTGGCATCACCAGAGCAGCTGGATTCCTAACAGGCCTGTTTCAGCATCCCCTGCACCAAGGAGCCACCAGTCCCTCTGCCAGCTCTGAATATTTCATATTTATCCACTAATTTTTTGCTATTTATTCACTATTTATCTCCTACTTATCCACTCACTATTTATCTACTGTTGTTGCCCCTAAAATAAAAGGAGCAAAGCCCTGAGTCAGGTGGCTCTGCAGTCATTCAGAAACCAGTTGTCAAACCACTGCTTTTAAAGAAATAAACCCAGGTGTTGCTGGTGACAGATTTGTTTGCCAGAGCTGCCAGGTGGGTCAGCCCTGTCCTGCCACCTCCTGGTGACAGCCACAGGAAGCTGCTCCCTTCCCTTTAATCCCAATAAACCCATCCTGCTCAGCCCCAGCCCGAGGGAGGGATGGAGCAGCTGATGTGGGGATGGAGCAAAGCCAAAAGTCCCAACTCCTTCCTGAGGGTCACCACAGAATCCTGCAATGCTTTGGGTTGGGAGGGGTCTTAAAATCATCCAGCTCCAACCCCGACACCTTCCACCTGCTCCAGTTCCCATCCAGCCCGGCCTTGGACACTTCCAGGGATGGGGCAGCCCCAGCCTCTCTGGGAATTCCATTGCAGGGAAGGATTCTGACTCCCACTGCCCTGCCCAGCCCCGGCACTCACGGATCCAGCTTGAAGACGTACTGGCCCTCGGGCAGGCGCTCCTGCAGGTAGGTGAGGTTGTAGGTGAGCATGGTGCTGATGAGCTCAGCCAGCTGCTGCTTCTCCTTCAGGCTGTAGAGCTGCGTGTTCACCTGGCCAGGGGACAGCAGAGAGCTTGGAAACCCTAAACAGCCCAAGCACGGCGGTCACTGCCGTGTTTTCTGGAAAAATCCCTGCACCAGGATTTGTCTCCTGGGAAGCTGGGAAACCTCAGAGAAAAATGAAAATATTCATTATCTGATTCGCTTCTCCTGTGCTTTGCTGCTTTGGAATGTGTTTGGAGATTGTCTGCCCACAGGTGGCTGTTTCACTGGTTTCATGTGAATTGTTTTGACTCAATGGCCAATCACAGTCGGGCTGTGTCGGACTCTGAAGAGAGAGTCATGAGTTTTTCATGATTATCTTTTAGCCTTCTGTAAGTATCCATCCTCTATTCTTTAGTATAGTTTTAGTATAGCATAATATAATATAGCATAATATAGTATAATATAGTATAATATAGTATAATATAGTATAATATAGTATAATATAATATAATGTAATGTAATGTAATGTAATGTAATGTAATGTAATGTAATGTAATGTAATGTAATATAATGTAATGTAATGTATAATAAATATAATATAATATAATATAATGTATAATAAATATAATGTAATGCAATATAATGTATAATAAATATAATATAATGTAATGTAATATATAATAAATATAATATAATATGACATTAGCCTTCTAAGAACATGGGAGTCAGATTCATAATTTTCCTCCCAGTGATGGGGGACTCAGAGGGTTTGCTTCTGGGTGAGGAAGGACCCAGATGAAGTTTAGCTCTCTCTTAGGGACACAGGTCCTTCCCAGAGCAGGGCCAGACCCTCTCCTGGCTGGGGGTGACTCTGAGAGCTCCCCAAAGCCCAGCCCAGGTAGGGCACAGGACCCCTCCACAGTTGGGCACCTCAACACCCCCAGCTTCCCTCCAGCTGTGACACCAAAGCCAGCCCGGATTTGGGACACAAAGCCAGCCCGGATTTGGGGCACAAACTCATCAGGGTGGGTTTCCAGAGGGCTGGGGGCACTCACAGGCCGCAGTTTGGGGGCGATGATGTCCAGCAGCAGGCACAGCACGTCCAGCACCAGCGCCTGCTGCCCCGCGCGGCTGCGGGCGCCCGGCGCGATCCCCGACACCATGGACAGCACCAGGTTCTGCATCTGGCCCAGCCTGGCCGCGGCCTGGGGACAGCACAGGGGTTGTGGTGTGATGGAGCAGCCTGTGCCAGCATCCTGGTTCTTTCCCCAGGTGTGCCAATAACCTCTCCCTGCCCCCCTCCTGCCCCTGCCGAGTGCTGTCTGTCAGTCTTGGCGTTCCAGAAAATGATTGGCAGAGTTCAAAAGATGCCTCTCAGCCATGGGGACATTGGGCCATCCAGGTGTCATTTCCCCCCCTTCCCTCCCCCTCTCCCCGGGGTTAACAGGAACAGCAACCACACTGTTTTGGTTGGAGCTGTTGCTGGATTCAGAGGCCTGTGGGCCAGGAATAAAGCTCTGGATCCAAACCCCCCAGCAGAACCCAACTCCTTTTCCTTCACCTCGCCTAAAGCCTTTCCACCAGAGGTAAACCTGAGCTCCTGCGTGCCTGGCCTTGTCCCCAGTGCCCAGCTGCAGCATCCAGCCAGCCAAAGGTGTCTCTGAGCTAAAACCATCACACATCCAGCCAGCCAAAGGTGTCTCAGGTGGAACCACCACACATCCAGCCAGCCAAAGGTGTCTCTGGGGTGGAACCACCACACATCCAGCCAGCCAAAGGTGTCTGTGGGGTGGAACCACCACACATCCAGCCAGCCAAAGGTGTCTCTGAGCTAAAACCACCACACATCCAGATAACCAAAGGCGTCTCTGAGGTGGAACCACCACACATCCAGCCAGCCAAAGGTGTCTCTGAGCTGAAACCACCACACATCCAGATAGCCAAAGGTGTCTCTGGGGTGGAACCACCACACATCCAGCCAGCCAAAGGTGTCTCTGAGGTGAAACACCACACATCCAGCCAGCCAAAGGTGTCTCTGAGGTGGAACCACCACACATCCAGCCAGCCAAAGGTGTCTCTGAGGTGGAACCACCACGCATCCAGCCAGCCAAAGATGTCTCTGGGGTGGAACCACCACACATCCAGCCAGCCAAAGGTGCCTCTGAGGTGGAACCACCACACATCCAGCCAGCCAAAGGTGTCTCTGAGGTGGAACCACCACACACCCAGCCAGCCAAAGGTGTCTCTGAGGTGGAACCACCACACATCCAGCCAGCCTAAAGGTGTCTCTGAGGTGGAACCACCACAGCTGCCGCCCTTGCTCAAGCAGCAAGGGCCAGAGGAGCCCAGGCACGTCCCATCTGGCAATGTTGGTAACTAATCCCAACGCACAGGGACACTGGGGTAGGGTCCCTGCAGGCAGGGCTGGCTCTGGCCTCACCTCGGGCTGGCTGCTGGGGTAGGCCAGGCGGGGCACGGCGGCGGCGGCGAAGAGCAGGTGGAAGGCCACGGGCAGGAAGGGCAGGTAGCGCAGCAGCTGGAAGCTCTGGGCCTGCAGCACGGCCCGGCCCAGCAGGTCAGAGAAGCAGAGCCACTCCAGGGCCAGGCACACAGAGCCCAGGCTGGAATCCCGCACCTTCATGTTCAGGAAGTTCTCAAACAGGCCCTGCAGGGGAGGTGGGATCAGGTGGAGCCCAGCTGGATGGGGGTCTGGGCTTCCCTCCAGCCCCCTCCAGCTGCTCTCACCTGGGCCAGCTTCTCCTGCTCTCCCGAGGAGATGGAGAGGTGCAGGATGTGGTGGAAGCGGTGGGAGGAGGAATTGAAGCCCCCTGAGCCCCCAGGGTGGGACAGGTCCTCGTGCCCCAGCAGGAGCTGGGCTGGCAAAGAGGGGTCCATTCCTATCCTGTGCCTGGGGGAGCCCAAAGGGAAGAGATGAGGGTTTGGGTTTCCCAGTGCTGGAGGAATATTTGGATCCTTGGAAACTGGACTGGAGGCAATGCCAGTGCTGAATTACTGGGAGCTAAGTGGAGTGGGAGCAAAGCATCTGGAATAACTTTAAACTGAGAGAAAAGGTTTAGAAGGAACGTTGGGAAGGAATATCCCCTGGGAGGTGGGCAGGCCCTGGCACAGGGTGCCCAGGGAAGCTGTGGCTGCCCCTGGATCCCTGGCAGTGCCCAAGGCCAGGCTGGACAGGGCTTGGAGCACCCTGGGACAGTGGAAGGTGTCCCTGCCATGGCAGCGGCGGCACTGGATGGGATTTGAGATCCCTCCCAACCCAAACCCTTCCAGGATTCTATGATGGGCACAAATCCCCTCAAGAAGTTGCTCTCCAGGACCTTGCAAGTCCCACCCAGCCTCCCTTGAACACTTCCAGGGATGGGGCAGCCACAGCTTCTCTGGGATATGGGAATACCACCCCCCAGGCACCTAACAGATGTAAAAACCCCCTCCTCCTACCTCTGGGGCTTGGGCAGCTGGAAGATCTCCTGCCAGATGGCGAAGAGCCCCTTGTTCTGGTCCTTCAGGCCAATCCTCATGGTCTGCACCATCTGCACACTGAGCTCCTTCTGCCCTCGGCCGTGCAGGAACTGCAGCAGGAGCCAGGGGCTGAGGGGATGGGGATCCCAGAGCCCTTGGGAACAGCTGGACACAGCCACCCCCCTCTTCCTCCACAGGTAGGGCTCAAAACACCCCAAGGGACCAGGACATGCTTCAGGGATCTGACTGGAAGGGACTTTTGTCCCCTCTGTCCCTGTATCAGCCTGCAGCTGCAGCAGAAGCGTGTCCCCAAGGCCAGGGCTGTGTCCTGATGGCCATGCCCATGTCCCCAGGGCCATCCCCATGTCCTCATGGCCATTCCTGTGTCGCTAGGGCCATCCCCATGTCCCCAGAGCCACGCCCATGTTTTGACGGCCATCCCAGTCTCCCCAGGGCCATCCCTGTGTCCTGATGGCCATGCCCACGTCCCCAGGGCCATCCCCATGTCCTGATGGCCATTCCTGTGTCCCTAGGGCCATCCCCATGTCCCCAGAGCCATTCCCATGTTTTGATGGCCATCCCAGTCTCCCCAGGGCCATCCCTGTGTCCTGATGGCCATGCCCATGTCCCCAGGGCCATACCCATGTCCCCAGAGCCCTCCCTGTGTTCCCAAGGCCCTGACAGCATCCCCAGAGCTCTTCCCATGTCCCCAGGGCCATCCTCATGTCCCCAGGGCCCTGGCAGTGTCCCCAAGGCCCTGGCAGTGTCCCCAGGGCGCTCCCCGTGTCCCCAGGGCCCTGGCTGTGTCTCCAAGGCCATCCCCGTGTCCCCAAGGTCCTGACAGTGTCCCCAGGGCCCTCCCCATGTCCCCAGGGCCCCGGCAGTGTCCCCAGCACCTGCAGGGTGTTGATGCAGGAGCGGATGTCGCTGTCGGTTTTCTCGCAGAGCGCCAGCAGCGCGCCCGTGTCCGCGCGCATTCCCTGCCGCAGCGCGATCTGGGGACAGACAGGGCTCAGCGGGGAGGGGACAGCGAGCCAGGGGGACAGGGGACACCCCCTGGGGCCCTGGGAGCACAGACCTCGCCGAGGCGCTGGGCCAGGCGGGAGGGCGCGGTGCGGGGGAAGCTGAGCAGGAAGGATTGCTGCCGCAGCGGGCGCAGCGCGGGCACGAACCTGGGGAGGGAAACAGGGGGCTGAGAGAGCCCAGCACGGAATTCCCTTCTTAATCCTGCAATTACCGAGGTTGGGAAAGACCTCCCAGAGTGTTGAGTCCAATCGTTCCCCCAGCACTGCCAAGTCACCATGAAATGATGTCCCCAAGTGCCACATGCACCCAGCTCTGAAATCCCCTCAGGGATGGGGACTCTACCCCTGCCCTGAGCAGGACCAACCAACACCTGACTGCCCTTTCCAGGAAGGAATTGTCTCAAATATCCAACCTGAGCTCCCCTGGCCCAGAAGCTGTTCCCTTTCCCATCCCTGTTCCCTGGGAGGGGAGCCCGATCCCCCAGCTGTCCCCTCCTGGCAGGAGCTGTGCAGAGCCACAGGGTCTCCCCTGATCCCCCTTTTCTCCAGGCTGAGCCCCTTCCCAGCTCCTCAGGGATTCTCCATTCCCTTCCCAGCTCCTCAGGAATTCTCCAGCCCATTCCCAGCTCCCTCAGGGATTCTCCAGCCCTTTCCCAGCTCCCTCAGGGATTCTCCAGCCCTTTCCCAGCTCCCTCAGGAATTCTCCAGCCCATTCCCAGCTCCGTTCCCTTCCCTGCACCCCCTCCAGCCCCTCAATGCGAGGGGCCCAAACCAACCCCAGGAGTGGAGCAGCTGCACTCAAAGAGACACCCCCAGCAGCCACCTCCTGTCTGGGGGCAGGGTCTGGTGTCCCTGTCCCCCCCCAGGCAGGTGACACTCACTGGTCATTGCAGATGCAGATGATGGGCCTGAGCAGGATTCCCCCCTCGCGCCGCCGCCGCCGCCCCGCGCCCGCCTCGCCCTCGCTGTCCTTCCTCTGGATGATGGCCAGCAGGACATTGATGGAGGCCTGGGGGAGGGAAAGAGGATGGGAGGATGGGTTCTTGCTGGTGGAACGCTGGGGGAGCTGTTAACAGGGTCGTGTTTGAGGGGCTGGTGCTGAGGGTGCAGCTGCCCCGGGCTCACCGCGGGCGCGCCGTCGATCTCGTCGATGATGAGGCAGTTGGGCCTCTCGTGGGAGCCCAGCACCGACCTCATCTGGGTGGCAGCTTCAATCCTGGTCTGGAACACCTCGGGGCTGCGGTCATCGCTGCCAGGGGACACGGGGACAGGTGACTTTGGGTGTGGGGACACGGCCGGCATCATCCCCAGGACAGCATCATCACCTCCACGCCACCACCACCTCCAGAGCATCATCCCCTCCAGAGCACCATCACCTCCATTTTAGCATCACCATCACCTCCAGCATCACCCCTGGGACAGCATCACCTCCAGAACAGCACCATCACCTCCACACCACCATCACCTCCAGCATCACCCTTGGGACACCATCACCTCCAGAACAGAATCATCTCCAGAGCACCATCACCTCCCTGACAGCATCACCATCACCTCCAGAGCACCATCACCTCCATAATAGCATCACCATCACTTCCAGCATCACCCCCAGGCCACCATCATCTCCAGCATCATCTCTGCCACAGCATCACCTGACCCCTTTCGTGGGCAGGGCATGGACTCAGCTGGCACCCACGGGCTCACCTGGCACTCAGGTGCTCTCCTGGCACCCACGGGCTCACCTGGCACCCAGGGGCTCTCCTGGCACCCAGGGCTCACCTGACACTCAGGGCTCACCTGACACCCAAGGGCTCACCTGGCACCCAGGGCTCACCTGGCACTCAAGGGCTCACCTGGCACCCAGGGCTCACCTGGCACCCAGGGCTCACCTGGCACCCACGGCTCACCTGGCACCCAGGGGCTCTCCTGGCACCCAGGGCTCACCGGGCACTCAGGGGCTCACCTGGCACCCAGGGGCTCTCCTGGCACCCAGGGCTCTCCTGGCACCCAGGGCTCACCTGGCACTCAGGGGCTCTCCTCGCACCCACGGCTCACCTGGCACCCAGGGGCTCTCCTGGCACCCAGGGCTCACCTGGCACCCAGGGCTCACCTGACACTCAGGGGCTCACCTGACACTCAGGGGCTCACCTGGCACCCAGGGGTTCTCCTGGCACCCAGGGGTTCTCCTGGCACCCAGGGCCTCACCTGGCACCCAGGGCCTCACCTGGCACCCAGGGGCTCACCTGGCACCCAGAGCTCACCTGGCACCCAGGGGCTCACCTGGCACCCAGGGGCTCACCTGGCACCCAGGGCTCACCTGGCACCCAGGGGCTCTCCTGGCACCCAGAGCTCACCTGGCACCCAGGGCTCACCTGGCACCCAGGGCTCACCTGGCGTTCATCTCCACGGCGTTGTACCCCGCGTGCCTGGCGATGACGTGGGCCAGCGTGGTCTTGCCCAGGCCAGGGGGCCCACAGAGCAGGGCCACCTGTGGCACAGAGGGAAGGTCACCCCTGGAGAGCTCCCTCCTCAGAGGGGACAAGGCTGCTCCCCAGCTGGTGGCAGCACAGGGAGCCACAGCCACGTCCCCTCCTGCTCACCTTGTGCTTGGGTCTCTTGTGCTGGTCCAGCTCGGCCTCCAGCATCTCCTCGGTGAGCTGCACCTTGGTTTTCCACTTGTTGGGATGTTCCTTGAGGGGGGGATTGGCTGCAGGGTTGGGCTTGGGCTTCTTGCCAGCCTTGTCCTTGCCGAACACCACCGTGTCCCACAGCTTGAGCCACTTGAGCAGGCAGCGGTTGGTGTACTGCAGGGAAAACCCATGGAACCTGGGGAAAACCCAGCTGGGGGCACAGGAAAGCTCTCCTTCACGGAGGAGGCTGCTCAGGGTTCCACCTGGCATCTCCCTGGGACAAGGTGGGAACGATTCCCTTCCCAGCTCAGCCCCCATCCCTCAGGGAAGGCCTGGGTGAGTCTCACCAGCCCCATCCCTGCTGGCCCTGCTCTGTCTCGGCTCAACTCAGCAATTCCCAGCCTCTCCCAGCACATCCAGTTCCCTACAAAACTTCTACTATTCCCCCCAAAAATTCAAAATAGCCAATAATTTCTGGTTAAAATCCTCTCAGTCTTTTTTTGTCTTGTTTTGGTCACGTTCCATAGGTTCACCTGCCAGAACACCCCCAGCCTCCAGTGCAAAGCTGCCATCCCAAGCTCCCAGGGAGCCAGGACTGCTCCCAGGCAGAGCAGCACAGACACAGCCCCCAGCCAGTGCTTCCAAAGGCAATTCCTGATCCCAGAGCATCCCTGAATCCCAAAGATTCAGATCAGGCAATTCCTGATCCCAGAGCATCCCAAGCCCCCCCTTGTCCCAGCACCTCACATCATCACTGAGCAGCTCCATGTAGCGCTGGGGGGTGAACTTGTCCACCCAGAGGCAGTGGGATGCAGGCTCCTCCTGGGCTGCTGGGGCTGTGTCCATGCTGGGATCCGGGCTCTCGGTGCTGGGCTCGCTCCCCAGGCAGCTGCAGTGTGGAATTAAAGCACCCCAGGAGTCAGGGCAGGGTGGGAATTCCACCCAGACTCCCCACGCTGAGGGTTATGAGGGCAAAAAGGCTCCTCTGCTTGCAGATCCCCCAAAACTTGATCGTGAGGGAGGCAAATCCAGCGGCACGGCAGGGACTGGGGAGGGATTTCATGGCAGCATCTCACCTGCTGATGATCTCTGTCAGCTGCTGGGAGGCCTCCTGAACCTGCCTGCGGCGCTGGAGCAAAACACAGAGGGGTCAGAGACACTCCCCAGTCCATGGCTGGGGACAGGAATCTGGGAGCCAGCCTGTGGCCAGCAGGGGTGGCAGGGACACAGGGGAAGGTCAGGGAGATGCGGTACCTCCTCATCCACCTGCTCCTTCAGGTAGGAGAAGGGCACCCCCAGCAAGTGGAGCGGCCTGCGAGCGTTCCAGCCCAGGGAATCCGGGAGCTGCAGGGACACAGCACAGCCAGACCCCTCCTGAGCCACCTGGAGGCCACCGAGGAGCAAACCTGACCTTCGGATCCCTCCTCACCTCCAGCCCTGTCCGGCAGGGATCATCCCTCAGCACCAGGAAGACCCTGGTGCCCTGGGTGGATGTCACATTGATGTAATCCTCCAGGATGGGGGGTCTCCTCAGCACCCTCTTCTTTTCCAAGGGTGGTGAGGTCTGCATGGGGACCATACCACTCATCTCCAGGTGGTTCGAGCTGGAAAACACCAAATTCCTTCAGCAGGGGAAGGGCCCTTCCCCTCTCTCCTGTTACAAATGGGGTTCAGGATGGCCAACCTGGTATTGAGGGGAGCCAGAGGTGCCTCTGGGCCAGCATCCCAGGAGACATCCGGAGCCAGCTCATGGTCTGCCCCGAAATCGAGCTTCTTAACAGCCTCCAGGCGCTGCCGCTTCGCCTTCGGGGCTGGAGCAAGCGGAGAGCGTCACTGACGGACGGCGGTACCCGGGGCGTGCTCCAGCACCCGGCACCGCTCGGGGCGGGAGAACAGGGGCAGCAGCGCCCGGGGAACCGGGTCAAACCTACTGCGCGGCTCGGCTGCTGGCGGGGACACGGCGGGGACACAGTCCCGGTCCCTCTTCTTGGCGCCGGTGCCGCCCGGAGAGTCCCCGGGGGGCTCGGGCTCCTCCGGCGGCTGCCTCTTGCCCCGGAACTGCGATGTTTTGGGGCCGGCGGGTGGGGACGGCTCATCTGCGAGAGGGGTCAGACCACGGTGCCGGTCACCGGAGGGGACCCGCGGCGGCACGGGCACACACGGGCGCGCAAAGCACACACGGTCCTGCCCGCTCCCTCCCTCCGCCGCCTCCCGTCCCGGCGCCGCAGCAGCGCCCACCTCCCAGCTCGGCCAGCACCTCCAGCTCGTCGGCGAAGCGCTCGTAGAAGCCATCGTCGGGCCCATCGTCGGGCCCATCCTCGGCCCAATCCCCGGCCCCATCCTCGGCGCTCGCCATGCGCCGCGCCCGCCCCGCCGCCACCGGCCCCGCGCCTGCCGCGCTTCCGCCCGCGCGCGCCGCGGGGCCGGCGCTGATTGGGCGCGGCGGGCGCGGGGGGAGGCGGGGCCGACGCTGATTGGGCAGAGCGCGCGCGGGAGGACGCGGCGGGGGCGGCGCTGATTGGACGCGACGTGAGCGCTGCAGGGAGGCGCTGCAGGGAGCGGGGGCGGGGCCGGGGCCGCGCAGCGCGGGTCCCCCCAGCCGGTCCGGGTCCGGGTCCGGGTCCCCTCAGCCGGGTCCGAGTCACCTCCGCCCGCCCGGGTCCCTTCAGCCCGGTCCGGGATCCTCTCCGCCGCGCGTGTCCCCGCCCCGCGTCCCCTGTCCCCTCCCCTCTGCCCCGTGCCCTCCGGCGGAGCCGCCGCGCTCGGGGCCGGGCAGCAGCGGGGAGCGGGGCGAGGCCGATGGCCGCCGCCGGGATGGGCAGAGGCAGCGCCGCGCGGCTGCGGGGCCTCCACGCGTGACAGCGGGGCGGGCATGGGCCTTCCGCGCGCGGCGCCGGGGCGGCCCGGGACGGCGGGACAGCGGCGGGGCCGTGCGCTGTGACATCGGCATGGCCGCGGCCGGAGCGCTGCTGTAGCGTCCGCACCGCCGTGGGACCTGCATCTGCCCGGTGTGACAGCGGTGAGCCTGCGGACACGCAGGGGGACAGCAGGGTTGCAGGTGACCGCGGCAGCAGCGGTACATGTCCGTTCCCTGTTGGGGTATCCCGTCTCCAGGCCCTGCCCGTCCCGTGGGTCCGGGGCTGCTGTGCCCATCTGCAGCTGGCCGTTCCTCATCCCGAGTCCCCCTCGCTCTCTCTGCCCCGCAGGGCGCTGGCCATGGAGCCGGGCACCATCGACAACCTGTCCATCCTGTACCAGAGCTCCGACTT
Organism: Calcarius lapponicus; assembly: GCA_039654755.1. NCBI lineage: Eukaryota > Metazoa > Chordata > Aves > Passeriformes > Fringillidae > Calcarius > Calcarius lapponicus. Next base: position 1,966,052 of record CM077477.1, on the reverse strand, counting down.
CATCGTGGTCAACAAGCACTGGGACCTGCGCATCGACAGCAAGATGTGGTACGAGACGCTGACCCTGCAGAGCCAGCTCAAGCACCGCTTCCCCGAGCTGGCCGACCCCGACACCTACTACGGCTTCAGGTGAGCGCCTGGGCGCCGAGCCCGGCTCTGCCTCAGCTGGGGACACTCGTGAGATGCCCAGGATGCTCCTTTACCCCCGTGTCCTTCCCAGGTTCTGCCACCAGCTGGATTTCTCCACCAGCGGGGCCCTGTGCGTGGCACTCAACAAAGCGGCGGCGGGAAGCGCCTACAAGTGCTTCAAGGAGCGCCTGGTGACCAAAGCCTACCTGGCCCTGGTGAGCCCTCCCTGCCACCTCCTGCCTTGGCCCTCTGGTGTTCCTGAACTGCTCTGCCCTGAGGAAGTTGGGGCTGTTCAGCTGGAGAAGAGAAAGGTTCAGAGTTGGAGCCTAAAGGGGCTCCGAGAGAGCTGGAGAGGGATTTGAACGAGGGCATGGAGGAACAGGATGCAGGGAATGGCTTCCCACTGCCAGAGGGTGGGGTTAGGTTGGATATCAGGAAGGAATTCTGGCACAGGGTGCTCAGAGAAGCTGTGGCTGCCCCATCCCTGAAAGTGTCCAAGGCCAGCTTGGATGGGGCTGGCAGCAACATGGAAGTGTCCTTGCCCCTGACAAGGAGTTGGGCTTGGGGAAATGGATGGGCTTTAAGGTCCTTCCAGCCCCATCCTTTCTGTGATTCCATGGTTCCTGTCATGGGGGTGGGTGAGGAGCACATGCCAGGGCTCAGTGTGCACGTTCCTGCCCCCAGGTGAGGGGCCACGTGAGCCAGAGCCGGATGTCGATCCGCTACGCCATCGGCAAGAACACCACCGAGGGCATGACCCACATGATGTGCATTGAGGGCACAGAGGGTGAGCAGCCCCATCCCCTGCTCTGCCCACACCCCCAGGGATGTGCTGGGGCATCACAAACCCCCTCTGGATCTCCTTGCAGGCTGTGAGAATCCCAAGCCGTGCCAGTCGGAGCTGATCGTGCTGGAACATGGATCCTACAGCGGAGACCCCGTCACCAAAGTGCTGCTGCAGCCTCTGACAGGTGGGGACAGGGGCAGCTCTGACACAGAGCAGAGCCTGGAAAGGGATGAGGGAAGCTGAGAGAGCTGCCGTGGTCAGGGGGGGACAAATGCCATGAGGTGCATTGTCACCGTGCCCTGAAGGAGGCACTCAGGAATTTCCCTGTCCCTGATTCCCGCTCTCCCCCCAGGCAGGACTCACCAGCTGCGGGTTCACTGCAGCGCCATCGGCCACCCCATCGTGGGGGACTTCACCTACAGCCACAGGCAGGACAGCAATCCCTACAGGATGATGCTCCACGCCTACTACCTGCGCATCCCCACCGGCAAGGAGCTGATCGAGGTGTGCGCGCCCGACCCCTTCGTCACCGCCATGGACAGCAACTGGGTGCCCCAGCACGTCACCCGGCGGCTGGAGGACGTCATCCAGGAGCTCAAGGACAAGGGGACACACAAGGAGGAGGAGGAGGAGAGCCAGGAGGCTGCCAGAGAGGAGGGAGCAGGGGGTGAAGGCAGCAGGGAGGAGACGGAGGAGCAGCGGGTGCAGTGTGAGCAGTGGCTGGCTGAGTGGGCTCTGGAGTGAGCACAGAGCACATCCCTGCATCTCCAGCTCCAGCCTTGTCCCAACGGGTCCCCACGGAGCCCAGCGCTGCCTCCACACCTGCACTCCCTCTGTGGCTTCCCTCGCTCCTGGGGCTGGCATCAGGTGGATTTTAGGAGCGGTTCAGGTGGGGTTGTTTTGTGATGCCTGTCATCCATCTGGTCACGGGATGTCCCTTTCCCAATCCTGGGCCTCAGCAGCAGCGTAGAGTGACCCCAGAGCTTTCCATCCCTCGGGCACAGCTGGGCACTGCCTTTGCCATGGACATTCCCACAGCTTCTCCATGCTTGGATGCAGAATTGCAGCCCAGTGCAGGGAGGGGAAAACATGCTGGGTGCAGCTCCAGTGTCCCTGTCCCCCATTCCCTCACTCCAGCTGCTGTGCCATGACTGGGGGCTGGAGCACATTCTGGGGACACTGAGAGTCCCCCAGTCCCAGGGTGTCCTGTGAAACTGGACTGGGATGGGCATGGAAAGGTCCCTGCTCCTCGCCCCCTCCTTCCCTCAGCCCACCTGGGCGGTTTTTAAAGGTTTGGTGAAGGTGAAGGAGTTGATACCAATGGATTTTAAACTTTTTTCAATTTTCTAGGAAGAGAATCTAGTCTTTTAGGGTTTGTAAAATACGTGTGGTTTCAGGAATGAGGTATTTTTAGTACTTATGTGGTTGGAGAGCCAGCAGCCCAAAGCTTTTTTAATGGATTTTATTATTCCTTCTACTTGCACTGCCTTTCCTGCTTTTATGCCTGCTGAGACAGGTCAGAGGACACAAGTCCCTTTCTGCTCACCCACCTGAGGAGGGATCAGTGTCCTGTGTAGGTCCCATGGGGTGGCTCCTGCCTGGCAGGTTTCCAGAGGGTCCTGCAGGCAGGTCCTTCAGCTGGGCAGTTTGGGAAAGCTCTGGAATAGCAGGAAAAGGACAAAGGTGAAAGGAAGGCTGAGAACTGATAGGAAGAGCAGGCAGGAGCTCAGCTTTGACAGATGCCAAGAAATTTCCTTGTAAGTGCCCTTGCTTTGCTGGTCATCCTGCTTTGCTTTCCCCTTCCCTGCTCATCCTCTGCAGCCCTTGGGGGACATTTAGAAATGAGGAGAACAGGACAGCTGGGGAGCGAGAGCTGGAGCCGTACAGCCCCATCCCAGGGCTTTCAAGCACCACGTCAGCACGTACCCAGAGCTGTTTGTCACGTCACCAGCCCCATCCCGTTGAAAACACACCTGATGGGGTTCACACAGCTGATATTCCCACCCCGAGGGGGAATAAAGTCACAGCCCTCTTCTTGTGAACAAACACACTGCAAGTCACCAAAATCCCCGGGGGGAAGGGGGGTTAGGGGAGAATTGGATCGCCTGTCCTATGTGTCCCTTGGTGTTGTGGGTCAGTGCCACCGCTGCAGGGCGGGGATGGCCTGAGGTGCCAGCCCTGGGCGCTGAGCGGGCACCGTGGGCTCAGGGGGCAGGAGGAGCAGGAGCCCCATGGCCAGGAGCGACCAGGCAGGTCCCGCAGCCGGGAAGGAACACAAGGAACCTGTTTGCCGAAGATTCGAGGTGCTGGAAAGTGACAGCGGGGATTCGCACAGGGGAGACGCAGCCTTGCCCGCGCTGGGAGCACGGCCGGGATCAGGGCTGGGGACGTGCGGACATGGCTGGCACCGCGAGCCCGCCGTGTTTGCGTGGAGGAGCCCTCACACCCCAGCGCAGCTTTTGCGTGCTGCTTCTCCCCAGCGCCACAGATAAAAGGGAATTTTCCTTACCCTGCAGAGGGAGTGTTCCAGGCGCCCTTCCCGGCTGCGTTCCAGGGCGATGTCCCCGTCCCGTCCCCTCCTGCCCGCGGGGCTGCGGCTCCTCGGGTGCCCTGGGGTTGTGGTGTGGCTGTGATGTCCCATGCACTCCGAAGTTCCAGTTTTGGTGTATTTGCTGTATTAAACGTGTCTCTGTCCTTCACTGTCCGCTCTCTGCATCCATTTCCCGGGGGCTTCCAGGAATGAGGGGAATGAGGCCGGACCGGCCCCGCGGGAGCGGCCCCGGGGCTCCGACCAGGCCGACCTGTTGTGTGAGGGAGGATTGAGTGTGAGAGGATTGTGTGAGAGGATTGTTGTGTGAGGGAGAGGATTGAGTGTGAGGGAGGATTGTTGTGTGAGGGAGAATTGAGTGTGCGAGAGATTGTTGTGTGAGGGGCTGGATTGTGTGAGGGAGAGGATTGTTGTGTGAGGGAGGATTGAGTGTGAGAGGATTGTGTGAGAGGATTGAGTGTGAGAGGATTGTGTGAGAGGATTGAGTGTGAGAGAGATTGTTGTGTGAGGGAGGATTGAGTGTGACAGGATTGTGTGAGAGGATTGTGTGAGAGGATTGTTGTGTGAGGGGCTGGATTGTGTGAGGGAGGATTGTTGTGTGAGGGAGGATTGTTGTGTGAGGGAGGATTGTTGTGTGAGGATTCTTGTGCGAGCTGCAGAATTGTGTGAGAGGATTGAGTGTGAGAGGATTGTGTAAGAGGATTTATGTGTAGAAGATTGTGTTAGCTGCAGAATTGTTGTGTGAGGGGCTGGATTGTTGTGTGAGGGACAGAATTGTGTGAGGGAGGATTGAGTGTGAGAGGATTGTTGTGTGAGGGACACTCATCCCTCAGGCTGGAGCAGAGGAAAAACCTATTGAAGACCCAAGGAATTATTGCAGTCTTAAAGACCGGGAGATCTTTTGAAGATTATGGACCAGATGTGGGCAAAGGGCCACTGGTTGAGGGACAGGAGCATTCCCAGCCCTCCTGGCACAGGGACCTGCAAATCAGAGCTCACAGCTGACCTGGCAGTGTCCCCAGAACAGCCTGGGGCAGATGTTCCTCCACATGTTCCAGTTCAGGGTGGATCCTCAGTGGCAGCTCCCGAGGGGGTTTCAGGGCCAGCTTTGATCTCCACAGGGACACAGTGGACGCGGTGACCCCCAGAGTGGCCCTGTTGTGTCCCTGCCCTCCTGCTCCAGCCACCTCTGTCCAGCCAGCCCGGGGCAGGGGCTGTGTCCCTCCAGCAGCCTCATTGCATTCTGTAATTTTACTGTCCCAACAGGAGCTATTTTCACAGTAAATCCTTCCAAAATAGAAACCAGCAACACCCATGGGCGTCGACCCAGCCCTGGGGCTGCAGGACCGGTTGGGGGACGGGGCTGGGGACAGGACAGGGCTGGGGGTGACAAGCCCTTCTTGGCACTGCCAGCAGTTCCAGGGACCCTTGGTGAGGGCTGGGACCCCCAAACCTGGCAGAGAGGGAGGTGCAGCCCTGCTCCAGCCCAGCGACCCTTCCTTTTTCCCAGGATAAAAGCTCAGATTAAGTTTGTGCTCACAGCTCCTCCAGGTTGTCATCTCAGAGCCTTGGAAAGGATTTGATTCCTTTGGTCTTGGTCCCCTTTGTGACACACTCTCCACAGCATTTTGGAGCATGATCGGGGGAAAAGCTGAAAAAAAGGGAATGGGATTGGCTGTGATCCAGGGAAAAAGGAGATGGGAGACACCTCCCAGAGGGTGCTGAGCCATCGCTGGGCTCAGTCTGTTCTGCACCCTACCTGCCCTATAAAATAACCCCTGAGCAGCTCTACAGGTTTTCCCCTCACCTGGAGCACCTCAATCCCCCTCAGGAGCACAGAAACTCCCAAACCAGAGGCTTTAACTCCTTCTGGGTTCACTTTCAGTTCAGCTGGACCCAAAGTTCAGTGACCCTTTATGAGAAGTAGGAAACAGCCCCAAATGAAATCCAGTGAGAAGGAAAGGATCCTGACAAAACAGAGTTGAGAAACTGCCCCGTCACACCCCGTGTGCGGAGCAACATCCCCACCCCGCACAGATAAAGTGCCGAGCGCTGCCCAGCCCCTGCCCCAGCCCCGCCAGCACCTTCCCGGGGGAATCCTCCCATCCCAGAGCCAAATCCCCCTGGACGAGGGGGAGGAGAACACCTCGACACAGCCACGGTAGGATTTGGGGGGGAAAAATGAGATTTGGGGAGGGAAAATGAGATTTGGGGGACAAAAATTATATTTAGGGGGGGAAATTCCTTGCGTTGAGTTCAGCCAGCAATAACGGATTGCTGTGGGCAGCCCCGAGGGAATTTCAGGAGAAGGGGTTGATTTTCTGTCAGGGGATCCCCGTGAGGGGTGTGGAGGGGTGGGGAACACTTGCTGGGCTCCCCCATTGCCTTACACTGGATTTCTCCCAGTCCGTGCTGGTGAGGAGCTGGGGGATGGAAGGGGACCCTGTCCCTGCAGGACAATTGTAGAGTTTCTTTTACTAACGGGTAGGAAAAGTCCTGTTTTCTGTTATATCAGATTTAAAATCTCACCTGCGGTCGCTGGGGGTCTGTGCAGCATCACAGAGACGGGGTGGGCACAGTGAGACCCCTGACCCCAGAGCTCCAGTCCAGGGCTGGGTGACAGAATCAGCCCCAGGACCTGCAGTGCTGTCCCCAGGCTCTGACCCCGAGTGTGGAACAGCTCCAGCCCCGGTGTTGTGTGACAGAACGAGCCCCAGGTGCGGGACACGGCTCCCCGGACCCGCTCCAAGGACGAACCCCCGGCAGCAGCACCATGGTGTGGGCAGCCCCAGCCCTGGCAGCCGTCACCCTCTGCCTCCGTGAGTCACATCCTGGCCCCAAAAACTGCCCCGGGACCCCAGGCAGCCCCTGGCGCCAGGGATGCTCCAGCTGTGCTGCTCCTCATCCCAATCCCGCTCGGTTCAGCCCTCCCAGGGCTCTGCCTCCTGCTCCCCTCAGCATCCGCAGGCTTTTCCCAGGGACACCTTCCTGGATTTCCAGGGATGGATTTATCCCTTTTCGTCTTCCACACCCTCCTGGAGGGAGCTGGGGGTGCTCGGGCTGGGGGCTGCTCCCTTCATAGTGATCTGCAGCATTTCCTAAACATGCAATTAGCAAAGGAAAGGCTCTACCCAGACTTCAAACCTGGAGCTGCTTGGAGCAACCCCGACGAGCCGTTCATACTCCAGGGGTGTTTCCTAACCTGCTCCTGCTTCCCCACAGGTGTCTCCACAGACCCGCTGAAAGCCGCAGCGGTGAGTCCCTGCCAGCTCTGCTGGCTCCCACCGTGCCAGGGCTTTCCCAAAATTCCCCAGCTGGCGCTGGAGGTGCCACCATTCCCGCAGTGCTCAGCTCCAGGGTGGCACAGCCACCACCTCCCTGCGGTCCCCCTGGGCACAGTGTAGCCCTGTCCTTGTCCCATCCCTCCCCTCCGTGCCCTGCTCCCAAACCCAGCTCCAGGCAAGCAGGGACAGACCCACCCCAGTGTCCCCGCTGCTGAGAGTGGCTTTGGTGGCTTTGGTCCCCACAAGTAACACAGAGGCTGCTCCTATGGAGTTGCTGCTCCCAGGGGCAGCAGTCTGGGTGCTCCAGCCGGGTCAGATCCCATTCCCTGCATCTCAGATCCCTTCTTCCCTCTCCTTACCGGGGCTGAGCATCCTCCATCCTCTCCGCAGGCTGCCCTGATTGTTGGAGCCGTCCTGTCCAACGCTGAGCATCCCCAGTGAGTACCAGCCCCGGCGGGGGCTCTGGGGGGTCCGGCGGGGTGAATTTGCGGTTATCCCACATCTGCTGCTGTGGCGGGTCACTGGGCAGGGAGGATTTACAGCCCTGTGCAGCCGGTTCCGTGCTGGGATTCCAGCGGGCTGGGCTCCTGCAGAAACACAAACACACCGAGAATTCTCCTTCCTCCACGCGGCTGCAGCGGGAGCCTCGCCCCGGCTGAATCCCGGGCGCTGCTGTTTTGTCCCTCACCCAAACCCCGGGATATGGGGGCACCCACCCGGCCGGGGGGATGGCAGCGCCCCGGCACTGATTTTGGGGGGCTTTTTCATGACTCCCCACGTGTACAGCCTCGGGGCGCTGGTGTGTGACCTGGAGCCGGGCACCATCCCGGCCTCGCATCCCAACATCCTGGAGAAGCTGAAGCTCTGCCCGGCGCTGACGGGGGCACAGCAGGATGCCCTCAATGCCCTGCTCCTCTCGGGGGACACCGCGTACGGGTGAGGAGCCTGCCCGCTCCCGGAGGATGGGCGGTGAACAGGAGGGGTGGGGATCCACGGGGATGCTGAGCGGGTCCTGCTCCTGCTGCCGCAGGGATCCTTCAAGCTGGGATTTACAGACCCTGCAAGATCTGGGACCGCTCGTGCTGGCGTTGAACCAGACCACGCTGGGTTTGGTGGCCGAGGTAAGGTCCCTCCTCGGGGGGAGATGAGCATCAGGCAGGTCAGCTCCGAGGCTGGGGGACTCGGGATCCTGTGCTCCCCGGTCCTAGAACCCCTCTGTCCCTGTGCTCCCCGGTCCTACAACCCCCTGTCCCTGTGCTCCCCGGTCCTAGACCCCTCTGTCCCTGTGCTCCCCGGTCCTAGAACCTCTCTTGTCCCTGTGCTCCCCGGTCTTAGAACCCTCTGTCCCTGTGCTCCCCGGTCCTAGAACCTCTCTTGTCCCTGTGCTCCCCGGTCCTAGAACCCCCTGTCCCTGTTCTCCCCCGGTCCTAGAACCTCTCTTGTCCCTGTCCCCGTCCCCCCGGTCCCAGCACCCTCTGTCCTGTCCCCCCAGTCCCGGCACTCTCTGTCCCCGTCCCCCCGGTCCCAGCACCCTGTCCCCCCAGTCCTAGCACCCCTGTGTCCCTGTCCCCCCGGTCCCAGCACCCTGTGTCCCCGCAGGCAGCTCGGGAGGGTTTCAGGAGGAGCGTCGCTGCCGCCTACACCAGCCAGGGACGTTCCCAGCGGGAGAAATCCCTGACGCTCCTCAGGGCGCTCGCAGCAGCATCAGGCGCCTCCCAGCCCCGGCTGCAGCGCAGCGCCGACCGTGAGTGTTTCCCTTCCCTCTGGGAGGGGACAATGCCCGGGGCTGGTGGGGTCTGGGAGCTCCCGGCTGGACCAGGCAGAAATCTGGGATTCCCACAGACTGGGGAAGTGGGGAAATGTCCTTGAAGCACAGGGAGGGGTTTGCTCTTACCGGGGAGCAGGGATGTGGTGGCAGCACTCAGGAAGGAGCTGGGACAGTGGGACAGTCCCCAGGGCAGGATGCTGCAGGAGCAGAGGATGCTCCTGTAGGGGATATGGAGCAGTTGAGCTGCTTTTAATGGGACAAAACACAAGTGGGCTGCAAAACCTCACCAGGTTCTTCTGGAGTGACTTTAGGGAATGACAGCAAATGAGGCACCTCCGTGGATTGGGGACCAGGGGATGGGAGCAGGATTCACCGTGGCTTGAGCCATGTTTTTGTAATTTCCTGTCCTTCAGCAGGGCTCTGAGCCCTGTGGCAGGAGCAGGGCCAGGTGGGAAGGGCACACATGGGACACACACCCTCTGCCTGACCAATTCCTTGCCCTCAGGCTGCCCGTGGGGGCCCATCACCGCCAGCAACATCGAGGACGTCGCCTTCCTCTCCCCTGAGGAGCTCGACCTGTGCCTGAGCAATGATGTGTTAGTAGAGAACCTGGAGGCTGTGCTGGATCAGCCAATCATCTCACAGGCTTACTTGGTCCTGAAAAAAAAGGTGGATGAGGTAAGGGGTGGCACAGGACAGGAGCCCCCCAGCAGCACGGGCCAAGCCAGGATGGGCAGGGAACAGGGCTCAGCAGGCACAGGGATGAAGGTGCCCAAGTGGGTCCTTTGCACTCACTCCTGCCCTATTTTCCCTTCCCTTCCCTTCGGGCTGGGCCCCACAGTTTTTCCAGGAGTCAGGGATCCCAGAGGAGAAGCTGAGGCACCTGGGGATACTGTCCCGCCTGTACACAGAGGAGGAGATCAGCCACTGGCAGGTGACATCCAGTGACACCCTCTCAGCCCTGCTCAATGACTCGGGAGGAGAGTGGAATGATTCCCAGGTAAACCCATAGCAGCAGAAGGGCATGGATGGTGAGGAACCCAAACTAGGACTGCCCCTGTCCCAGCCCAGCTCAGGGTGGAGGCTTTGTGGGGTTTTTGGGGGGTTGGCAGCACTGCCATCCTTCCCAGGAGCATCTCCCCCCCCTGCCTGTGCCTCCCACGTGCCCTGTGTCCCTCAGGTGCAGCAGCTGCTCAGCAGGTACCTGGCCCTGGGGGGCTCCTTGACGGGGCCCCTGCTCCAGGAAATTGGAGGCAGGCGCCTGTGCAACCTGCAGGAGGAGCAGATCCAGCAGATCCCTGCTGCAGCCATCAGGTGAGCCGCTTCTTGGGGCTGCTGCTCAGCCCTGGGAGGCCCTGGGCTCTGGGGAGGTGGGGTGGAAGAGCTCCAGCTCTGTTCTGGATGTCCCCAGTCCCAACCAGCACAGTGGGCTGTGTCCTAATCCCAGATCCTACCTGAGCTCCAGGACCATGAGCAGGGATATCCCCCTTGTCCCTCCCAGCCACCAGAACAATTTATCTGTAATTTGGGGTGCTGCTGATGCCTTGAGAGGCTGCCTGGAGCAGAGGCTGGGCAGAGTTAAAGAAATAAAGTAGGGATTTACTAAAAGGCCTCAAAGGATTCACCTTGGGCAGTGCAAGGGCCTGGCTGTGGCTACACCCAAGATGGACAATGGGTCACACAGGGTTTTCACCCTTTGATAAGTTCTGGTCCATTTCCATATTGGGGTTCACTGTCCAGTTCCAGCTCAGGTTCTGCAGTCCCACCCTCCCAGACTGCTCTCCTCCATTCCCTGTTGTTTGCACTTTTTGGGGCTGGAGCTGCAGTGGTGTCCTTGGTTCTGGGGCTGGAAAAGGATTGTTCTGTGTGCCTGAGCTGTGAGGAGAACTGCTGACACTTTCTATGGAGTTCAGAGTTGTGTACCAAAGCAGTGCAGGATGTGGGAAATAGGAAAGCTCAAACTGAAGGCATCAGGGCTGACCTGTGCCCCCCTTCCAGGACTGCTGGGCAGTTGAACATCTCTTCATGCTCCCAAACCAAAAAGGATCAGCTCTATAGGAAGGCCCAGGAGGCCTTTTCCAGCCTGGCCAGCAGCCCTGGCTTCTACTACTGCCAGATCCATCCATACCTGGGTAGGTGCTTCCCCTCCACCCTCCCTCCCACCACCAGGTTCGGGGTCTCTTCTCAGCCACAGACAGGCCTGGCAGCCTCCAGAACCTCCCCAAATCCTCCCCCCAGAAGTGCTGGAGGGGTTTGCACATCTCCAGGTGTCCCCTGGGCTCTCTTTAAGGTGGAGCTCCAGCAGAAGATCTGAAGAATTTGGCTAATGCTGATGTGGCCATAAACATGGATCTGGGCACCTTCCTGGCCCTAAATCCTGAGGAACTGCAGGTACAGCCCTGGGGTGCTGCTGCCCCTCTCCCCAGGGAAGGGCAGGGCTGGCTGAGGTCAGAGCCCAATCCAATCACCAATTCTCCACTTTCTCACCTTTATGAATTTCCTTTAGGAAATTTCAGTTGCTCTGCAGCCCCGTTAGCAAAGCTTTGGGGGCTGTGAGGGTGAGGGAAGGGGATGCTCTGTGTGTGTGTTGCAGAAACTCAGCGTCACCGACGTGAAACATTTGCTGGGGAAAAACCTCCCTGAGCTGAAGGAGCACGAGCACGAGCCCTTGGTGGTGAGCTGGGTGCAGCAGCAATCCCAGCAGGAGCTGGACTGCGTGCTGGGCATCGGCCTGCAGGGAGGGCGGCCCGAGCCCACGGGGACAGCCAGCCCTGCTGCCACCTCCACGGCCACTGTCACCACTCCGGCCGGTGTCACCTCCACAGCCACTGTCACCACCCCGGCCAGTGTCACCTCCACAGCCACTGTCACCACTCCGGCCAGTGTCACTTCCACGGCCACTGTCACCACTCCAGCCAGTGTCACCTCCACGGCCACTGTCACCACCCCTGCGCCCACCACCCCGGCCAGTGTCACCTCCACGGCCACTGTCACCACCCCTGTGCCCACCACCCCAGCCAGTGTCACCTCCACAGCCACTGTCCCCACCCCAGCCAGTGTCACCTCCACGGCCACTGTCACCACCCCTGTGCCCACCACCCCAGCCAGTGTCACCTCCACAGCCACTGTCCCCACCCCAGCCAGTGTCACCTCCACGGCCACTGTCACCACCCCTGTGCCCAGCACCCCGGCCGGTGTCACCTCCATGGCCACTGTCCCCACCTCTCGTCACCCTGCCACCTCAGCCAGTGTCACCCCTGTGCCCACCACCCTCCCCGCTGTTCCCAGCACTTCGCCCAGTGTCCCCCTCCATGACCACTGTCCCCACCACCACTGCCCTTAGCAGCCACTCGACCCCTCAGCCGAGCACGGTCCCCCCCAGGACCCCCACGCCGAGCACTCTGAGCCCAACCCCCCCAGGCACCCCCCCACACACTGAGGGTCCCACTGTCCCCCCTGTCACCCCCTCTGTCCCTCCTGCTGTGACCAGCGCAGCGCCCTGCTCCACCCACCAGGCCCCCACCACAGACAGAGCCACCTCCCCTGCTGTCACCCTGCTCAGCACCCTCCTGGCCACCAGCAGCCCCAGCGCCACCCCAGGCCCTGCTGTCACCTCCAGGGCCACCACCAGCGCTAGTGCTGGCACTAACCCGGCTGGTGCCATCCACAGCACTGTCACCACTGTCCCCAACCCCTCCTCTGCTCCTACTGCCACCCCTGTCCCCAATCCCACCTCTGCTCCCACTGCCACCCCTGTCCCCAATCCCACCTCTGCTCCCACTGCCACCCCTGTCCCCAATCCCACCTCTTCTCCCACTGCCACCCTTGTCCCCAATCCCACCTCTGCTCCCACTGCCACCCTTGTCCCCAATCCCACCTCTTCTCCCACTGCCACCCTTGTCCCCAACCCCTCTTCTGCTCCCACTGCCACCCACAGCACTGCCACCCCTGTCCCCAATCCCACCTCTGCTCCCACTGCCACCCTTGTCCCAAATCCCACCTCTGCTCCCACTGCCACCCACAGTACTGTCACCCCTGTCCCAAATCCCACCTCTCCCACTCCCAAACCCTCCTGTGCTCACACTGCCACCCCTGTCCCTCACTCCTCTGCTCCCACTGCCACCCACAGCACTGTCACCACTGTCCCCAATCCTACATCTCCTTCCACTTCCACACCCATCTCTAACCCCACCTCTGTCCCCACTGCCACCTCTCCTGTCCCTCCCTCCTCCTCTGTCCCCACTGCCACCTCTGTCCCTAACCCCACCTCTGTCCCCACTGCCACCTCTCCTGTCCCTCCCTCCTCCTCTGTCCCCGCTGCCACCCCAGCCCCACACACGCCCACCCCAATTCCCGGTTCCACCGTTTCTCCCCAAACAAGCCTCGGCTCCTCCCCGGCCGTGCCGTGCCAGCCCAGCTCCCCTCCCAGCCCTGCCCCCAGCCCCAAACCCACACCTGGGAGCGTTCCAGAGCCAGCACAGCCAACCTCCAACGGCCACATCAACCTGCAGCCTCAGCCTGGTGAGCTGGGTACCTGGGAAAGGCTCGGGAATGCCCGGGAGGACAAAGCTGTCCTGGGGGGATTCAGTGCTGGGGGACAGCTGGGGACGTGGCCCTGGGGCTGCCCTCGGGTTCTCAGGTGCACTTCAAGGTGTCCCATCACCTCCTCAGCCCACAGCCCTCCCTGGGCAGCTGGAGAACCCCATTCCCTGTGCTCTCCCTCCCTGCAGGACCAGGATCAGGAACAGGATCAGGATCAGGATCCAGGCTCTGCTCCTGCCTCGCTCTCCTGCTGGCAGCCACGGTGGGCAGTGTTCTGCTGGGGGGGCTGCTCTGAGCCCCCCTCAGCACCCCCACCCTGCACACCCCTCCCTCCATCCCAGTGGGACTGCGCCGGGCGAGTCCCTGCTGGACAGCAGGACCCAGGAAAGGGAAGAGAATTCATCTCCATTTGATGCCAGCACAGGATTTGGTTATTTTTGAGGCCAGTGAAGGAGGACAGATTTTTCCAGCCCAGAGAAGCTCCACAGGTCCTTACTACAGATTTACTCCCTGTAGTACAACCAGCAGAACAAGGCAAGAACACCAGGCCCACCTCTTGCAGGGATTTCCTGTCCATCCCCTCCCACTGGGATCTGTTAAACAGTGGGAAAACTCAGGGATCTGAGTCACTGGTGGCTCTGCACCACAACTGAGAGATCCCCAAAAATCCTATTTAACTTTTCTCACAAGCTGCTCTTTGATCAAGGTTTGCTCAAACCACACACAGACTCTCCTGGGATGATTAGCTGGAGATAATTTATCTTGATTACTGTTCAGTGCTATACAATAAAACATCACTCTGGTTTTTCCTAATCCATCGTGTTCTTTGAGGTGTTTAGTGCTTTCTGGGGAAGCTTTTCCAGCATAAATCCAAAATCTGCAGTGAAGGACAGACCTGCTCCCTTTCTAGAAAGCTCAGACAGTGAAGATTTATAAGATATTAAATATATAAATCCCTTTTCCCCTCCCAGACTCTCCTTCTGGAGGAAAGGGGGATGTCAGGAGCTGGATACAGGTTTCACTGAGGGTTTTTTTTTTGACAGATACTTCCAGTGAGTGGAAAAAAATATAGAAAACCTTGTACAATGTTCTCAGCTTCCTTGTGTGAAGGGAAAGGAACTGTCTCAGCTCCTAAATGTTGAACAGCCAACCCCAAGGAACAGGAACAGGCAGATCCTGGGATTCTGAGCCTTCATTTGCGGGGATTCCTGCAGTCAGGAGGGTGAGGGCAGCCCCAAGGAAGAGCAGACACTCAGCAGTTTGCTTCTGGCATTTTTACTCAGTTCCAGGATTTATTTACAAGCAGCTGGCAAACTTCACTCCCACTCTGAGGTCTTGGCAGTGTCACGAGGTCAGGCTCTGGGAAATGTCATTTTTAACCTGCAGGACTCACCCTTGAACCCAGCAGTAAGATGGGATTTAGCAGTGGTTTGGGGCTGAGCTGGGCTTGGGCTGTCCCAAAGGAAAAGATCCTGCACCAAAGAGTCTGGGATCTTCCCTTCAGACACAACTGGGGTACTTTCCAAGTGATTTGAAAGCCAAAAGTACCTAAAAGTGAGTCCTGGGCTGACCCCAGCTGCCTGGAGCTCTGGTCACTCCTCAGCCAGGTCTCAGAGCAGGTCACAGGCTGGTCCCTCGTGGGAGGAGATGGTCAGGACAGGATGGACACCGTGAGGAAGCTGAGGAGCAGGGCAGGCAGGAGGTGCAGCACCATGGCCACGGTGCCCAGAGGGGCTGAGGACGTTGCTGGAGGACAGTGAGGACATCAGAGGAGAGAAATCAGTGACTGAACCTGGCAGTGTTGGTTTCGTTTACTGCATTGTTTATTTTATATTTTTATTTTCTTCCCTATTAAAGAACTGTTATTTCCTGCTCCCATATCTTTGCCTGAGAGCCCCTTAATTTAAAATTTATAGCAATTCAGAGGGGTCAGGTTTACATTTTCCATTTCAGGGGAGGCTCCTGCCTTCCTTAGCACACACCTGTCCTTCCAAACCAAGACAAACCCCAAAAGAACCGTGAAACCCCAACCACCAGGGGCCCCAAACCCACCTGGGAATTTGGGGGTGACGAGGTTGATGTATCCCTCCTGCACGCCCCCCGTGAGGCCGATGTGGAGCTTGTCCAGCTCCGACTGCTTCTGCAGCGCCGCCCAGTCCCGCACCGGGGCCCTGCTCTGCCACTGGGCCAGGTCGGGGAGGTGCATCCCCAGCAGCCCCTGCACCTCCCCGGGCGTCAGGAGCTGCGGAAAACAGACCCAGAGCAGGAGTTAAATATAAATAAATCGTGCTTATGGACCTCGTGTTAGAGATAGAAATGAGATCCAAAAAAAATTAACTAATAAAAAAGAGATAAAATATATTAAATATGTAATATTTTGTATCTATTATATATTAATATATAAATAAACAATACCTAAAGACATAATAAATAATTATATTTATTCTGTATAAATGTATCTTTATGTTAATATTTTGATATGAAAATAAATAAGTATATTTATTTAAAAACAAACCAAGAACTTCTTTCACTACATAAACAAGAGCATATCTTAATTTATATTTTCATTTTATAATTGATAAATTATAAATATATAATAGAAATATTAGAGAAATATATAATATAAACAATTCAAATAATGGAGAATAAAATATCAATAATAAACCAAATTATATGATTTAATATGTTGTATTTTATAGATATTATATATTAAATAATTATATAAATAAAGTAAAGCTTGATTTTATAAGGTTGTGGGTTTTTTATAAAGTTTTTACCTATATCTGACAGGTGGGGATGTGACATGGAAGGGACCCCTCTGGGAGTCCCACCCCTGCCAAAATCACCGGGATTTCTGCCCAAATTGGTGCCATTGCCCTGTCTGTGGTCTTATGGCCTGTCCCCTGCCACTGTGAGAGCCTGCCCTGAAGGAACTCCACTGCCTTTGCATCCATCCAGGACTCCAAATTCTATTTTTTAAGGAATTTCAGGCCCTTTCCCCACTTTCTACTGGTCTAACTGAAGAAATGTTGGATTTGATGGAATCTGGATTTGATGACTTCCACCAATGGACAGCACAACCAAACCCATGCACTGAACAAAAAAAACCGCACAGAATTAAAGAACTCCAAGGCCCAGCTCACCATCAGGGAGTCCCTCCTCAAGGTCACAAAGGTGCTCACGTTCATGTTCACGTCATCCTTGCTGAGAACCTTCAGATCTGCAGCAGGAGCTCCCCCTGCACCAAAGCAAGGAGAACATCAAAGGAGGGCACACCCCAAAGGAGCACTGCGGGGTCTCTGCAACTTAAAGCAGGCACAGAATATTTTGTGCTATCTACAAGCTGGAAGGACAAACTTTTAACAATTTGACTTGAAAATTCCCAAATCTTTGATGGATTTTGATACCTATTCAGTTTGTGGCCAGGAGTTCTCCTTCCCCACAGCATCCTGGATTTTTACATACCCAGGTAAGGTGAAATCAGCTCATAGTAAGCAGGTAAATGGTGCTGGTCAGAGAAAGCCTCTTTGGCTTTCTGGTACAAGATGTTCTTCGTCTCCTGGGAACAGGCTGAAGGATCCAGAGATGCCAGTCTGCAGAAAAATAAAGACTTAGGGTGAAAAAAGCTTTTATTATCTTCAACCTGTTCAATTTTCCCATATTCTGAGTGTTTTTCTGGGAGTCTCTGCACAGCACAGGTGATCCCAAATTCCCAGCTCTATGGAGAGAAGCTGAGAGGAAAAACAATGGCCCAGTTTCCTGCTGAGAATTTGTCCTTCAGGTGATGATGGCTCTGATGGTGTCCAATAAATCTGTGTGTTTGCCAAATGGTAATTAATTAATTTCATTTCATTTCATTCAGTCTTTCAGAGGAGTTCAAACTGGAAACGTTTAAAAACCACGAGGATGTGGCACCTGATGGTTTAGTGTTGACCACGGTGCTGGGTGATGATTTGAGAAGCCTTTCCCAACCTTAAGGACTCAGAAATTCTATGAAATTCAATTTAATTAAGTCTTCTGCAGATGAAAGCAGGCACAGAGTCAGATTTGCAGCCTGCTGGTCTGAAATAAAGAGAGTTGCATTGCAAATCTGAGCCCTGCCTGGCAGGTTCTAAGGTGCTCCCTAAATTCCCTTTCCCTGAGAGCAGAAAAAAAGGGAAAGGATGTGTGGTATTCAAATTTTTTGGAAAAATCCCTTCACACAGGATTTTTCTCCTGGGAAGCTGAGAAGCCTCAGAGAAAAAGGAAAACAATAATTATCTGATTTGCTTCTCCTGTGTTTTGCTGCTTTGGAATGTGTTTGGAAATTGTTTCATGGGTTTCATGTGAATTGTTTTGACTCAATGGCTAATCAAGGTCAAACTGTGTTAGGGCTCTGGAAAGAGTCACAAGTTTTCATTATTATATTCTTAGCCTTCTGTCTGTATTCTTTCTGTACTCTTTAGTATAGTTTAGTATAGCTTAGTTTAGTATTATTTAATAAATGATAGTATCATAAAATAATAAATGAGCCTTCTGAGAACACAGAGTCAGGTTCATCATTCCTTCCCACCACGGGGCACCCACAAACACAATCAGGATGGGAAAGGGCTTTTGGAAGAAGCCCAGGACAGCCCAGCTTGGGACTCACTTGAGGCTGGAGGGGTCGATGGCCTTCAGGTCAGTGGCATTCAGCAGGCACACGTACTTGGTGCCAATGGCATCCAGGGCCGTGGCGTTCAGGGCATTGCCCAGCTCCAGGTAGCGTTTGATTGCTGCTGAGGCCTGGAAACACAATTAATTAGATGAATTTAATTCAATCAGGAGGTGTGGTTTCATCCCCTGAAAGAAACTCAGTATTTTATAATTACAAAAGTAAAATGGAACTGTTTGTGTTGCTATGAGTTTTGTGTTAGAGATAGAAATCCTTGGTTTTTATCTAGAAAAGTTTTTTATTATTGTACACAATTTCCATATTATTTTATTATTTTTAAGTTCGATTTTATTTTTATTAATTAAAAATATTTTATTGTATAGCATTTTTATACGCTATTAGAAGGTATTGTGTTTGAATTTAATTGGTTTGTAATCTAGTGAAACTTAGTTCACGGGTTGGTAAGGGTTATTGCTTATTAAACAATATATCTTATATATTTACATATGTAATATATTTATATATGTTATAGCTTTATTAAACATTTTATAGATAGGTTTATATATTTATTTAATTGATTAGTAATCTAGTGAAATCTAGTAATCTAGAAATCTAGTAATCTAGTTCATTGGTTGGTAAGGGTTATTGCTTATTAAACAATATAATATATAACATATATTGTTCAATTATTTATATATATATGTAATATATTTATATATTTCATATGTTTATTAAACATTTTATAGATATATTTTTAATGGAATTTTATGATACAGATTTCTTGTTTTTATAGGTGTGAATGGTTTTTTTACAAGAACAGATTGTTGTGCTAACTGATTTTTATTTTTATGATTTTATATTTAATTGGAATTTAATATGTTTTCTTAGAACAGAAAGGCCTGATTTTACAAGGCCTTTCTTTTATAAAGTTCATTGGGCCATCCAAAATTACACCACCAAAGATGCTTCAACCACCTCAGAACCCAAAGCAGCCCCAAAGCCAGGGGAGCGCGGCCAAGCCCCTACCAGGGAATCCGAGGGCTGGGGCTCAGTTTTCAGGAACGCAGCCAGGGTGCCAGCTGAGCTCATCTTCCAGGTGGAGATCTCCTCTGGGCTGAGCAGGGGGAGCAGAGGGCCCATCCCAGAGAGCACTTTTTCGGGATAACCATTGGGATACCTCTGTGGAGACACCGCGGGGATGGGCTCAGAGCGGGGCTCAGGGAGCTGGGCTCAGCCTGGGGAAAGGTGGAGTGATTTTAGAGCTGTTTTCAACTCTCCAGCTGGGATTGGAGGGAGGACAGAGCCGTGTTCCTCTCAGAGGTGCCCTGTGAAAGGCTGAGGGCCAACCGGCCAGGAAAACCCTGATCAGACATAGAAATAAGAGATAAGAAATATTTTCCCAGTAAAGATGGTCAAACACTGGGAGAGGAGCTGAGAACACATCCTTGGAGATCCTAAATTCCCCAGGACAAGGCCCTGAGAGATCCGATCAGTGGAAATTGGATGTTTTTGGGCTGGAATTACCTCATCCAGATATTCCTTCATTATAGCCAGCTGGGGGTTGCTGAAGGGGTAGTTGAGGATCTTGGAGAGGTCATTTTCCAGGTAGAGCTGATTTTCCAGGGAGATGTTCTGGAGGCAGGCACGCAGGAGCTCCTCAGGTATGTAGTAGGCAGGCATCAGGTCATCATCCAGCATTTTCTTTGTTATCTGCAGGTCAGCTGGGCAACCAGCTGACGCCATGGCAAACACAGGGTTAAATTAAATCCTTTGGCTCCAAGCTTTGGCTCCCAGAATCATTTTAGTTGGAAAAACCTCCAAGGCTGATTCTGTGCGCGATCCCCACTTTGTCACCAGCACTGAGCTCCTTGGACACCTCCAGGGATGGGGACTCCAAACCTCCTTGGGAGCCTCTCCCAAGGCCTGAGGAGCTCCAGGGTGACACCGGGGCCCAGGGGGAATGGTCAGGGTGAGCCCTGGGCCCAGAGGGAATGGCCAGGGTGAGCCCTGGTCCCAGAGGGAATGGTCAGGGTGAGCCCTGGTCCCAGAGGGAATGGTCAGGGTGACCCCTGGTCCCAAAAGGAATGGTCAGGGTGAGCCCTGGTCTCAAAAGGAATGGTCAGGGTGAGCCCTGGGCCCAAAAGGAATGGTCAGGGTGAGCCCTGGTCCCAGAGGGAATGGCCAAGGTGGCCCCTGGTCCCATCAGGGTGACCCCTGGTCACAGGGGGAATGCTCTGGGTGACCCCTGGTCCCAAAAGGAATGGCCAGGGTGACCCTGGGCCCATCAGGGTGAGCCCTGGGCCCAGAGGGAATGCTCTGGGTGACCCCTGGTCCCAGAGGGAATGCTCTGGCCCAGGGCAGCCCCCGTACCCTCGGCTCGCTTGTGCCGGCGGGGCAGGAGCTCCCCGATGACGGTGGCCAGCTCCTCCCTGGACAGGTGGGAATCCCAGGCAAAGTTCCTCAGCCAGGTGGTCACAGCTTTCTGCAAGGAAAAGGGATCATCAGGGGGATTTGGGAATGCTGGATGTGCCTCCAGCACAGCCCCTGCTCCTCACACACCAGGCTCTGAAGATCCTAAACCAAAAGCAGTTCCTTAAATGTTTGAACTTTCCCTTTGTCCCAACCCACCATTGACTGGAGCTCCTCACAAAGCACTGGGAGTTATTCCTGTTCTCCCCAAGTGACAGAAAATGGGTGACAGTGACCTGGATTTGCAGTTCCAGCCTGTTAGCGCTGATGCCTTCAGTTTGAGCTTTCCTATTTCCCAGATCCTGCACTGCCTTGGTACATAACTCTGAACTCCACAGAAAGTGTCAGCAGTTCTCCTCACAGCTCAGGCACACAGAACAATCCTTTTCCAGCCCCAGAACCAAGGACACCGCTGCAGCTCCAGCCCCAAAAAGTGCAAACAACAGGGAATGGAGGAGAGCAGTCTGGGAGGGTGGGACTGCAGAACCTGAGCTGGAATTGGACAGTGAACCCCAATATGGAAATGGACCAAAACTTATCAAAGGGTGAAAACCCTGTGTGACCCATTGTCCATCTTGGGTGTAGCCACAGCCAGGCCCTTGTGCTGCCCAAGGGGTATCATTTGTGGCCTTTTAATAAATCCCTACTTTATTCCTTTAACTCTGCCCAGCCTCTGCTCCAGGACCCAGCTCCACAAACCCTCCCTTCCCACACCCCATCCCTCCCAGGTGCTTTGAAAGGAAGAACTGCTGGACCCAGGCTGGCTCTGCAGACCCCAGCCCCATTCCCAGCAGTGCTCCCCAGGGTCCCCAGGCCATGGGCAGAGCCCACCTTGGGGATCTGCTGCAGGATGCTGTGACCCAGCACGGGGATCAGCCCGCTCAGCTCGCTCAGGGTGAAGGCTGACCACGCTGCAGGAGGCCTGCAAACAAATATATATTGCAAATAAGTAAAACCTTATAAAAGAACAGCCTTATAAACATAATTTAAACCTTACTATTCTAACTAAGCTATTACATTCCCATAGGGAAAGAATGATAAAAATAAAAATCAATTTACATAACAATCTATTCTTGTAAGAAAACAGTTTGCACCTATAAAAATAAGACATGTATCCCATAAAAATCCATAGAGAAAAAAATATAAACTCTCTAGAATGAGAAAAGTTTAATAAACATATACACTAATCATTATTAACCAATCAACTGAGTTTCAATAATTTACTAACCTGTTAAATTCAAACACAGTACCTTCTAATATCATAGAAAAAGGAGCTATATTCAATAAAAATTCAGCTATTCTGCACAAAAACCAAGTGTCTCATCTGTCTCAATTCAAGCTCTAATGCAAGCTACAATGAAAATGAGCAGGTATCAGCTCTCAAGGAAGAACAAAACTGAAAAAAACACCTTTAAATCCCCCAGGATTACATCCTTGTAACATGTGATCTTAAGAAAACATAAGGTTTAAACCCTAAAACACCTCAACCACTTCCTGTTGCACAAAATGTCATTGCAGCAGAGCAGAAGTTGTCAGGGACATAAATCAGGGCAGCTGGGTGGGAAGATGGCCTTGAACAAACACATTCTTTTCTTAAGGCTCTTTCTGGAACCCAAAGAATTTCTGTTGCTTGCTATGGCCCAATTCAGTGCCAAGATCTTGGGGCAACTGACCAGGAAGGAAAATATTTTGTTTCCCTGTGTGTTAGAAAATATTTTGTTTCCCTGTGTGTTAGAATAGGGATTTATCAAACATCTCTCACTGGACAGGCGGAATGTCTCTTGAAATCTGTGCCTGACAAACAGCCTGACCTCACCTGTGATTGCCAGGCCAGGCAGAGAAGTTTGATTAATGAAAAATCAATTTTGCAGACCAGAGGAAAAGCTTTTATAACGAGCAAGAGAGACACACAAGTGAGCACATTTTTCAGGAGAATTTCACCCAGGCCTTTCAGCTGAAATCATTTCAAGCAAACAACATAAAAGACCCAGTGTAAAGCTCAAAAGCAAGAAGATTTTTGGGGTTTTTGATCAAGCTGCTTGGTTGGAGTACACCCAGGCCTTAACAGGACCATGGGGTTGATTAAGGGAAGAGTCCAGGAGAAGAACCCATACCCAAAGGTGGTGTTGCCACTGCTGAGGACGTCCCTGATGGCCTCTTCTTGCTTGGGCAGGAAAGATCCACACTGGCTCAAATCCTTCAGCAAGCTGCCCCCAGAACTCCTGATGTAGTCCCCATCCAGCTCACACACCAGCCAGCCCAGGATCTCAGCGTTTGTCTGATTTATTTGTGTGCCAGGGATTCCCTGCAATAAAGGCAGAGGCATTAGCTGGGGTGGAGCATCCCTGGAGCCCAATCCCTGCAGGACCCCAATAAGCCCTGCAGGACCTCCATCAAGCCCTGCAGGACCCCAATTCCTGCAAGATCCCAAGCCCTGCAGGATCCCAATTCCTGCAGGACCCCCATCACTGCACAATCCCAATTCCTGCAGGATCCCAAATCAAGCCCTGCAGGACCCCAATTCCTGCAAGATCCCAAGCCCTGCAGGACTCCAATCAAGCCCTGCAGGATCCCCATCCCAGCCCTGCAGGATCCCCACCCCTCTCCTCATACCAGACACTCCAGAGCCTCCAGCAGCAGCTGCTGCCTCTGAGGGGCCTCTCTGGGCAGAACATCCTCATTTGCCTTCCCAACGTTGATGAAGAACTGGCTGCAGTTCCCTGCATAGTCTGAGGGGCTGGAAAGACAAACTCCATGAATTTTAGGGAATGAGGTCAAGCTCAAGGCACCCCATGTCTGATAAAACATCTCCCACACCTGCACACTGAACTCTAGGAGTTGATCTTCCTCAGTTTTCTTCCATGCCATTAAATCCTTTAAAAATTCCTTAAGTTTAAAAAATGGTTCTTTAAAAATCAATTTTCACCTGAAGGAATTTATTGTTCAAATTGTTCTAATTGTTAGATCAAATTCAAACTAATTCATTGTTAGATTCGAATTCAAACTAATCTGTTGTTAAAACTGTTCAAGGTTTGGGTACAGAACCACAGCAGGGAGGTACTGGAACAGGGGAATTCACTTTATTCCCTGTTTTCTCTGGTGTTGTAAGGGAAAAGCACATTCAGAGACCTGGGAATGCTAAAATTCACCTTGGCCACTGCCTGGGATGGGGCAGCCTCAGCCTCTCTGGGAAACCTCACAGGGAAGGATTTATCCCAATATCTCATACAGATCTACCCTCCTCCAGCTTTCTGCAATCCCATTTTTCTTCCCCAGAAAAAGGCCTAAACAACTCTGAAATAGAAATCAAATTAGTCAGCCTGGTTATAAACTAATTTTTATTTTCCCATGTTGCTCTAAGGCAACATGATGGAAACCAGAGCACAGTTACCTTAAAAACAGCAGCAGGTCTTGGGGATAAGTGTCCCAATCCTGGGGAATCCCATGCAGAGTCACCATCCTCAGCAAGCAGCTCAGCTGCAAGGACACCAGAGATGGCATCAAGGAGAGAAACCACCACAAAACACAAGGAAAAGATAAAATAATTGAAAGATTTTATGCTGCTCTGAAGGGAGAAGAAGAGCGAGAAGAAGAGCGAGAAGAAGAGCGAGAAGAAGAGGGCTGTTCTGGCTGAACAATTTCCTTCAGTACCTGCAGGACAACCCCAAACCCTTGGGAATGGGGGCATTACCTGGTCCTGGCCCAGCCTGACCTTCTTCTTCCTCATGACTCTGGCCAGCTCCTGGAACCTTTCTGCCCCCACAGCACTGGCAGCTGCACAGGTGAAGCCCTGGAGCACAGACTGGGAGAGCCTGGGAGTTCACAGCAGCAAAATCAGGAGGGAAAAGCCTTCAGGAAGGTGCATTCAGAGCAGGACTCTGCTCACCCCACTGGTTTTTCCAGACATAAATCTCTGTTTTCATAATTTTCATCTCAAATATGTCAAAAGACACAGCAGCCCCTCTAAATGAATCCCTGGAATTGCCCTCTGGAAGGTTTGGAAATGCATTCCCTGCTTGGAAATGCACTCCAGAGGCAATCTGGAACAAGATTCCAGGTGCAGCCTGAGCCAGCAGCACCATTTTAGAAAGAAAATGTGATCCCTGGGTGTATCTGACAGCTGAGCCCTGGTAAATCTCCGTGTTCCACGTCTGTATTTGGGCTCCCATTCCATTTCCCATCTGTTTCCCTGGATTCCAGGGGGTGGATGTGGATGGAACATGGGAAAGGTGGGAATCGCCAGGAAAACAAACAGAAAGTGGAAGGAGAGGAGGGAAATCTTTACCTATTTAAGTCAGGCTCTGCCTTCACCACATCACTGAAGAACATGGCAGCCTGGGGAGCAAAGGAGGAGGTCAGAGGTTCTCCAGGGAAAAGGGCTCAATTTCCAGGGGGATTTGTGGAATTCATGGCCCCACAGAGGGCAGGGCTGCTGGGGGGGGGAAGGAGGAACCCATCCCTCCTTACCTGCTCTCTGGTCCATGGTTTGTTGTTGAGATCCTGCAGGTTTGGTGTCTCTTCCTCAAAAACCAGCAGGGATTTTGGGATGGAGCTGGCCAGGGCACTGGGAATGAGTCTAACCAGCTCAGAGGGGTGGCCAACCCTGGAGGAAACCTTGGAAAAACCCAACAGAACAAACCATGGCAAATCTCACCCAGCTCTAGCCCAAATCACGGCAGGATCAGAACCAGAGAATTATTTGGGCTGGAAAAGACCTCCAGGATCAAGTCCAACCATAAATTATTCTATGGTTATAATATATAATATATTTTTAATATATATAATATATTAAATAGATATTTTATAAAATACTTTTTATATTTTTATAAAATATATAAATATTTTAATATATTTCATAAAAATATATTATATTTTTATAAATTATATTTAAATTATATATTTATATATTATATATTAATATATTATTATATATAATATATAATGTATATAATATATATTTTTATATATTCATACATATATACATATATATAATATATACATATATACATATGTATACATATATATACATATATATACATCTATACAAAATTATATATTTTATATATTGATTAATGTATCATTATATATAATATATAATATATAATATATATTTTTATATATATACATACATATATACACACGCCTATATATACATATATATACACACACATATATATATATATACACACCCACACATATATATATACACACATATATACATATATATACACATATATATGAATAATTTCTATTCTTTCCCTGGGAACATCCACTGGGAAGCACTTTTTGGGAGCACTCCATAGAACAAATCCCTCCTGGCCTTGTCCCCAGGAGGCTGAGCAGGCCAAGGACAGTGACACAGAGGCAGTGGCCTGTCCTGCTGCCACCCCTCCTGGCTGTGAGGAACCCCCCAGGGGACACTGGCAGGGTGCAGCTGTGGCACACCTGGCCCCAGGTAAGCAGCGCCCCCAGCCCTGCTCCTGGGTGAGACAAAACAAGGTCACCTTTTCCACCAGGATCCTCTTCAGAGCATGGGGCAGAGTGTCCACGTGCTGGGCAAAGGCTGGCAGCTGGATGGCCTCCAGGACAACCTCTGGGGACAAACTCCACAGCGTGCTGCTGTTGAGGCCGCCCACCAAAGTGCCCAGCTGTGCCAGGCTCTGGCCATCCAGGAACTGCAAGGGAATCCCAGAAATAAATCACCTTGGAAGAGACCTTTGAGATCCTCGAGCTGTGCCCAACCCCACCAATCCCCAGCCCAGAGCTCTGAGTGCTCATCCCTGCAGTCTGAGCTTTTCTGTTTTCCAGATTCCGCACTGGTTTCTAACTCTGAACTTCATAGAAAGTGTCAGCAGGTCTCCTCACAGCTCAGTCACACAGAACAATCCTTTTTTTGTTAGATTGTTTTCTGACTCAGAGATGGGGTAACTGAGAGGTGTTTTAAAAACTTTTATTCCATTTTCAGTCTCATATGAAGGGTGAGACAATACAGAAGTTATAATTCACACCATCACAACCAGAAGCCAACTATTTCTTAATTATATTATAAGCATTTCTTGGCCTACCAGCTTTTGCTACACTACACTGTAAATGCCTTAAAGTTAATAATCTAAAATTACCCCTCCTGGGTCCTACCACAATGCATCTTTCACAGTTCTATTTCTCCAAAGTATCCAGTCTTATTTGCAAGGCTATCCTTTGAAACCTGTTTCTAGCTCCATTTCTCTCTCAGCAATGCCTGTTTAGAAATTCATATTTCTCTACAAATGTTTCTCTACAAATTCATTTCCTGCATTTTCCCAGCCCCAGAACCAAGGACACCACTGCAGCTCCAGCCCCAAAAAGTGCAAACAACAGGGAATGGAGGAGAGCAGTCTGGGAGGGTGGGACTGCAGAACCTGAGCTGGAATTGGACAGTGAACCCCAATATGGAAATGGACCAAAACTTATCAAAGGGTGAAAACTCCTGACCCATTGTCCATCTTGGGTGTAGCCCTGGCTGGGTTCTTGTGCCACCCAAGGTGAATCCACAGAATTCACAGAATCACCAGCTTGGGAGAGATCTTCAAGATCGAGTTCAGCCCAGCCCCAACACCTGAACTGAGCCCTGGCCCCCAGTGCCACATCCAGGCTCTGTTAAACACCCCCAGGGATGGTCACTCCACCACCTCCCCGAGCAGAACATTCCAGAACTTTATCACCTTTTCTGTGAAAAACTTCTTCCTACTACCCAACCTAAATTCCCCTTGGTGCAGCTCAAGGCTGTGTCCCCTGGTTCTGCCAGAATCCTTTGGAGCCCTTTTAATAAACCCCAACTTTACTCCATTAACTCTGCTCCCAAGGCATCAGTGCCACCTCCAGACAGTCCTTGGGCACCTCCAGGGCTGGGCACTCCCAGGGCCTGGAACCCTGGCCAGGAGGAGCCTTGGCTGCGAGGAGCTCTGCAGTACCTGGTAGCCAGAGCTGAGCAGTTTGTCGAGCACAGCCCCGGCCTGCTCAGCCCTCCAGCCCTGCACTCTGCCCAGGGCAGGCAGAGCCGCCTCCAGGTGCTCCTCAGGGATCTTCTCCTGGATTCTGGACACTGAGAGCCCCAGGGCAGCCTGGCCCAGGGCTGCCAGCTCGGCCGGGGAGAAATCCTCCAAATTCCTCAGCAGGGAGGAAGCCACCTGTGCCACGAGACAGAGCAGAGTCAGAGCAGCAATATTGCATCCCACAGCTCTAAATCCCTGGGGCTCTGCCTCAGCTTTGCCTCTGGGTGTGTGGAAGAGGTTTTACAGCAACTTCTGTGAGCCAGAGAGAAGTTTGCTAAGTTTGTTTAGCCCTGAAAGAATTTTGTACCGAGGTCGTTGACAGAGAAACCAAGAAAGAAAGGAGGAGAAAGAGGAGAAACCAAGAAAGAAAGAAGAGAAACCAAGAAAGAAAGGAGAAGAAAGAGGAGAAACCAAGAAAGAAGGAAGAGAAACCAAGAAAGAAAGAAGGAGAAAGAAGAGAAAGAAAGAGGAGAAACCAAGAAAGAAAGAAGAGAAACCAAGAAAGAAGGAAGGAGAAAGAAGAGAAACCAAGAAAGAAAGAAAGAAGAAGGAGAAAGAAGAGAAACCAAGAAACCAAAAAGGATAAATAAGAGAAAACCGCAACTGCCTATTCCAAGGAGCACTTTTGTTTTTCCTGACCAATGAGTAAAGTGTAAACTGATGAGTTTTTTAAGAATGTATAACAAGCATACATGCCGGAATAAAACCAGTTTAAACCTTCTGGAAATGGAGCACATTGCTTTGGATTGTCTCCCTCTCACTGAGCCCTGTGAGGTGATGAAAGCCCAGCCAGACACCAAAGGTGACCCAGAGGAGGGTGACAAGAGGGGACACAGAGCTGGGCCCCACCCCCAGGTTTTGTGCACCTGAGAGGACTCCCAGGCTTTGTGCAGGATTCCCAGGTGCTCACCCCCAGGTTTTGTGCACCCGGGAGGATTCCCAGGCTTTGTGCAGGATTCCCAGGTGCTCACCTGCAGCTCCAGGGAGGCTCCGGGCATCCCCCTGTCCCAGGGGCAGCTCCTCCCCAGCCTCTGGGCCACTCCCAGCGCCTCCTCCCTGCTCAGGTTTGCCACTGCCCCGGGGCTCAGGTAACAAAGGAACCTGTCCGGGAGGCTGGGGACAAAAGGAGAGGCTGGGTCAGAGAGGGGGTCCAGCAGAGCTTTCCTCTGATCCAGAGGACGTTCTTCTCCAGGCAGCTTCCCCCATCATCTCAGCCCTGCTGGTGCCAAAGCTCCAGCTCAGGGAGCTGGAAATCCCTGGATGCTCTGCAGGGAAATCATCTCCCAGGAAAAGAACTGGGGATCCAGCCCCAGAGAGCAAGGGCAGTGGGGTTATTTGAAAATGGGACCTTTAAAAAGAAATATAATTGAACCATTAAAGAGAAAATGGACAGAACCCTTAAAGAGAAAATGGACGGAACCCTCAAAGAGAAAATGGACGGAACCCTCAAAGAGAAAATGGACGGAACCTTTGAAGAGAAAATTATCAGAACCTTTGAAGAGCAAATGAATGAACAGTGCCATGCTGAGCTGTCCCAGGAAGTCAGACCCCCTCAGACCCATACCTGGCCAGTGGAAGGGCAGGAGCAGAGGTCAGGAGCTGGGTGTAGTACTGGGCAGTCTCCCTGAGCAAGGTGAGGTTCCCAACCATCTCCATGTTCGCCGGGTCCCTGGCAAATTTTTGAAGCTGAAGGTGGAAAAAAAAAAAAAAAGGAAAATGACTCAGATGGATCCTTCAATCCTGACATGGGACAGTCTGAACCAACCTCAGGGCTTTTCACCTGGGTTTAAAGTTGTGCTGAGGTTTATTTTGTTTGTTCTCAAGTAAACACTGGGACCCTGATCAGGTTTGGGGTTGCACCTCTCACTGGCTCCAGTTTGCTCCCTGCAGAATTCCCTTTGTGGAACCGACTTCTGTGCAAATCCCTCTCATCACATGATGGGGAGAAATAACTGCAGTGACTGTTCAGATTAGACAGAGAAATATTCCTGGCAGGAATCCCAGGGCCAGGTTGGACAGGGACTGGAGCACCCTGGTCTTGTATTTTCTGAGACCTCTGTGGCAGGAAGGAATGATGAATCTGACTCCATGTCCTCAGAAGGCTCATTTATTATTTTATGATACCATATTATATAAAAGAGTACTATACTAGACTAAACTCCCTTTAAGAGTTTTTCCTCTATACTAAAGAATAGAGAAAGGGTGCAGACAGAAGGCTGAAAAGATAATAATGAAAACTTGTGGCTCTTTCCAGAGCCCTGACACAGCTTGGCCATTGAGTCCAAACAATTCACATGAAACCAATGAAACAACCACCTGTGGCTAAACAATCTCCAAACACATTCCAAAGCAGCAAAACACAGGAGAAGCGAATCAGATCATTATTGTTTTCATTTTTCTCTGAGGCTTCTCAGAGAAGAATCCCGGGGAAGGGGATTTTTCAGAAAATATGACAGTGACACCCTGGGACGGTGGGTGAGGCTGCAATGGGATGGGTGACCCTTCAATCCTTCCAACCCCACCACCCTGGGGCTCTGATTCTCCCCAGGGTCCCCACTTACTGTTGCTTCATCCCCAAAAAGCTGCAGGTCCTCCACGGTGGCGTGCTCCAGAAAGGACCCCAGGAAATTCCGGAACCAGGCAGTGGAATTGGGGCTGTGGCAGCTCTGGCTGGGTCCTGCAGTCAGAGAGGAAGGCAGGAACACAGAGCCCATGGAGCAGAGCCCCTCTCTCTGCAGCCAGGAGTGCAGGAACACAGAGCCCATGGAGCTGCAGCCACTGGGAACTGGGATTTCTGAGGCTGCAGCCCAGCAGAGCTCCCTGCTCACACCCAAATCCAGCGCTCACACCACAAATTCCCACTGGACAGGGCACAAAGAATCCCAGCCCTGCAAATATTCCATGCCCAGCCTCTTTCTCCCTCCCTCCACGTGCACCAGAAGCTTTCTGCAGGGAATTCACGGCAGCTCCTGCCAATATTCCATGCCCAGCCTCTCTTTCTCCTTTTCTCCCTGCTCACACTCAAATTCAGCACTGACACCACAAATTCCCACTGGACAGGGCACAAAGAATCCCAGCCCTGCCAATATTCCATGCCCAGCCTCTTTCTTCCTCCCTCCTCATGCACCAGAAGCTTTCTGCAGGGAATTCATGGCAGCTCCTGCTTGGATTCCATCCTGAGCACAGCCAAAGCCTGCACAGGCAGCAGATGCAGTGAATTTATGAAAAATTATAAAAGTCCTGGGTTAATCAAGCCTTCAGGCAGGGAAATCACTCCCAAATCCATTAATTGCTGACATTCCCAGCCTGTTTCCATTGGAGATTCCCCAACCCCCTGGACAGAGCCCAGGGAAATCAGGGAAATCCTTTACCATGCTGGGTGAGGAAATGCTTGATCCCAGAGTAGAGATTCCTCTGCTCCTGCACAGAAAGCTGGGAATAGATTCCATCCAGGGCAGCCACTCTGCAAAAGGAAGGAAAACCCCTCAAACATCGCTGAGCCCAGGGCTGGGCTCTCACAACAACATGGATATTCTCAATCCCATCCTTTTCTGTCAGATTATGCCCTTTTCTGACCCACAGATGGGGTAACTGAGAGGTGTTTTAAAAACTTTTATTCCATTTTCAGTCTCATGAGAAGGGTGAGACAATACAGATATTATAATTCACACCATCCCAATCAGAAGCCATTGCATTGTAATTTCCTAACTGTAAAAAAAAAAAAAAACAGTGTATTGTAATTTCCCAATTCTAATAAAGCCAGTGTATTGTAATTTCTTAATTCCAAAAAAAGCCAGTGTATTGTAATCCCCTAATTCCAAAAAAGCCAGTGTATTGTAATTTCCCAATTCCAATAAAGCCAGTGTATTGTCATTTCCCAATTCCAATAAAGCCAGTGTATGTAATTTCCCAATTCCAAAAAAGCCAGTGTATTGTAATCCCCTAATTCCAATAAGGCCAGTGTACTGTAATTTCCCAATTCCAACACACCATAAGCATTTCTTGGCCTACCTATAACATTTCTAAATCAACATTTTTTATCTCAAAATTGATATATAAATACACACTATGCCAACCTTTAACTAAACTTTATAAAGATTTTCTCCAAATCCATTTCCCACCCTTCTCCAAGGTGATTTTCCCCCCCAGGGGGTGGCTCTGGTGGCACGGAGGGGACAGCCCAGACTCACAGCAGCTGGAATTGCTCACAGGACACATCCTTGGCCCGGAGGCAGCCAAAGACCTCGGGATGCAGCAGGAAAGGCTGGAGGCCCCCGTGGAGCCAGTGCAGCAGCACTGGGGGGGTCCCAATGCCGGGCACCTGGAGCATCCTCTCCCACAGCCCATTGAGGAACAGCAGGCTCCACTCCAGGGAAAGGGGCACCTGGGAGAACTGGGGGCAAGGAGGAGAAAAAAACCTGAAATCCAGGGAATTCCGACCGGATATTGACCGAAATCCAAGCAGGTCTGAATGATAAATTAAATCTGCTGCTTTGAATGGGGCTCTTTGTGGCTGTAGGACACAAAACACCATGTGGACTCGCTGCTCTTTTCAAGGTGAAAAGAGAATTTTTAATTTCTGACTCCAACATTCATAGATTTCCAAAAGTGCCAGTGGGTTGGAGGGTGACAGTGCCACCTTTCCAATGTCACTGGTCCAACAGCCTATCAAATTTCTCCTCCTCCAGAAAAGAATGCAAAACAATAAGTTATTTACACAAAGTGTGTGAGAAAGTTCATTATAAGAATGTAAACATCAGAAGGCTTAGAAAATCTTTTAAAAAATCTTTAAAAAGTCTTAAAATATCTCTTAAACAAAAATCTCTCTTAAACAAAAATCTCTCTTAAACAAAAACCAGGGTGACATCTCTTTCCAAAATAAGGTAAAAAAATAATCAAAGCATTTGAAATGAAGTCTTTTCCTGAGGAAAAATTCCCTGGATTTGAGGGAATTCCATTTGAGGGAGGGCTCACCTGCTGGCTGAACTTGGTCAGGGATGCCAAAAGCTTCCTGGCATCGTATTTGGAAAAGAACAGGATGGAATATTCTGGATCCAGAGCTGTGCTGGGTTTGGAGGCCAGGCAGGAATATAAGGAGGAGAGGAAATCATCCTGGAGGTCCTGGAGCCAAGCTCCCTGGGAAAGAGAAGGGAAATGCAAATAAATTCAGGATTTAGGGGGGAAATCACCCTCAGGGGGCTCATCCACACCGGGGTATTTGGGAAGGGATTCCTCCCTTGAGGGGGTAAAACACTGGCACAGGTTTTAAAAGCTTTATCCCAAAAAAACCCACCCCCAAAATTGCCAAAATTGTGCTCAAATTTCCAAAGAATTTCATTTAACTAGAAACTCCCCTGGGGACCTCTTTAATGCCCAAACACCTTTTCAGGGAAATCGCTTACAAACAGAAGGAGACAAAAACAAAACCAAGAAAAAAAACAAACACCAAAAAAACCCCAAAACCCACTGATGAATATTTGCAGGAGTGCCATCTTTCTGTCAGAAATATTTACCAAAAACCACAAATTGCTGCCAATTTAATTGCAATTACTGGCAGCAGCTTAAGAGATAATGAGAAAACCTGGAAGAAACTAAACCTGGAATATCCAGGTGGCATTTTCCAGGCTGCAACCAGTTCTGATTGTGATTTTACCCCTTTTAAATGTACTTTTACCCCTTCCATTGTGTTTTTACTTCTCTAATTGTGCATTTATCCCTTCTACTGTGTTTTTACTTCTCTAATTGTGCTTTTACTTCTCTCTGTGGCATTTTTTACTTCTCTAATTGTGTTTTTACTTCTCTAATTGTGCTTTTACTTCTCTAATTGTGCTTTTTACCCCCTCTATTGTGTTTTTACTTCTCTAATTGTGCTTTTATCCCTTCTAGTTGCGCTTCATCCCAGCACCCAGCGTGACTCTCCTGCAGAGATTCATCCCAATGCTGTGGCACCAATTTTTAAGAGTCAATTTGATTTGCAAAGTCGCTTTGCCCCAACTTCTTGGTCACCCCAGGGGTTTGGAGAAGGAAATGCCCAATTCCCCAAGGTGGTTTGGGCACCCCTGAGCCCCGTGGCACAGGGCAGTGTCCCCTGAGGGTGGCACTGCCACAGCTCAGGGTGAAACCCCAGCACAGCGTGGGCTGCTCCCCCAGGGCCGGTGTGAGGGGTCAGAATTCCCAAGGAACACAAATCCCAGCCCCAGGGATTGGGGGATTGAGGGTCCTCACCTGGGCACAGGCCAGCTGGGCAAAGCTGAGGCTGCACGGGGACCTTCGGCCTCGGGACACGTCCAGGAGCTGCTCCCGGCTGGCACTGGGGGGACAGGGACAGCGTGGGAGTGGGGAACTGGGAATGGGGAAACTGGGAATGGGGAAAACTGGGGAACTGGGAATGGGGAAAACTGGGTATGGGGAACTGGGACAGCCCTGGGAATGAGGAACTGGGAATGGGGAAAACTGGGACAGCGTGGGAGTGGGGAAAACTGGGGTGGGAATGGGGAACTGGGATGGGAATGGGAGTGGGGAAACCGGGAATGGGGAAACTGAGGTGGGAATGGGGAACTGGGAATGGGGAAAACTGGGAATGGGGAAAACTGGGGAACTGGGACAGCACTGGGAATGGGGAAAACTGGGACGGGAATGGGACTGGGGAAACTGGGAATGGGGAAACTGGGACAGCACTGGGAATGGGGAAAACTGGGAATGGGGAAAACTGGGGTATTTGGGCATCGTATTTGGAAAAGAAAAGGACGGAATATTCTGGATCCAGAGTTGTGGGGAATGGGAGTGTGGAAACTAGGACAGCACTGGGAATGGGGAAACTGGGATGGGAATGAGGAACTGGGAATGGGAGTGGGGAAACTGGGATGGGAATGGGGGAAACTGAGAGATGATGGGATGGGAAAGGAGGAACCGGAAGGAGATGGGAATGGGGAATCTAGGAGAGGATGGGAATGGGAAACTGGGATGGGAACTGGGGCAGAACTGGATAGGGAACAAGTGGGTGGGGGCAGGACTGGTGGGGCATTGGGCAGAACTGGGTGGGGAGATGAGAGCAGGAGTGGCTGGGGACAGATCAGAATTGGCTGGGGACAGATCCAGATGTGCAGCGTCGCCTCTCAGCAGCCCAGAGCACAGCTGGGCACAGCACCCAGAGGCACCTGAGTGCCCTGAGCAGGGTTTGGCTCCTGGCTGTGCCCCAGGAGGGATCCAGCCCTCCCAAGTGAGCAGGGGCAGAGCTCGGGGCACAGAGGGCACACAGGGACAGGCAGGGGTGCACTGCTGACCCTCAGCCACAAATCAGGTTGAGTGAGGTGGAGTGGAGCTGTTTGAGTCCCACTGGAGCCAAGATAAGCTCAGCACCAGTGCCAAGGCCCTTGGCTGCTCCCCAGGACCTGGCCCTGCCTTTCTTTGTCTTCCCAGACACAAAACCCCAGCAGGGCACTTTCCCTTCACTGTTTGAACAAGTGCAACCAGAGCCCTCCCTGCCCACAGGCAAGCCTGGGGAAAATCCCCAAATCTGGGCTCAGAGGGATGTGGTCACCCCAAGAAAAGCAGAATCCCTCCCAAGGAAATGCCACAGTCCCTGGGGATGGCTCACCTACCTCTGCACTGAGGCACACACAGCTGATTCTGAGCCCAGAACAAAAAAAGAGAGACAAAGGTAAGGAATTGTGGAGGATTTGGCACACAGAGCCCTCTCCGAGTTCCCTGATAAATATTTGGAAAGGAACTCACCATTGACGGGGGAGCTGGAGCACTGCACCGGGAGGAGGAGAAAAGAGACAGGGTTAAAATGCAGCTCTGACACTGCTTGGGGTCACTGCACAGACTGGGGGAGCCCTTTGGGTTGGGGTGGGACCTGAGCACACTGAAACCCCAAATCCTGAGCACACCCAAATCCCAAACCCTGAGTGCACTGAAACCCCAAATCCCAAACCCTGAGTGCACTGAAACCCCAAATCCCAAACCCTGAGTGCACTGAAACCCCAAATCCTGAGCGCACCCAAATCCCAAACCCTGAGCACACCCAAATCCCAAATTCTGAACAAATGGAAACCCCAAATCCTGAGCGCAAACCCCAAACCCTGAGTGCACTGAAACCCCACATCCCAAACCCCGAGCACACTGAAACCCCAAATCCTGAGCACGCCCAAATCCCAAACCCTGAACACACTGAAACCCCAAATTCTGAGCACATGGAAACCCCAAATCCCAAACCCTGAACACACTGAAAACCCAAACCCTGAGCACATGGAAACCCCAAACCCTGAGACACTGAAACCCCAAACCCTGGGCACACCCAAATCCCAAATTCTGAACAAATGGAAACCCCAAACCCTGAGCACATGGAAACCCCAAATCCCAAACCCTGAGCACACTCACTGAAATCCCAAATCCTGAGCACACCCAAACCCTGAACACACTGAAACCCCAAACCCTGGGCACACCTAAATCCCAAATTCTGAACAAATGGAAACCCCAAACCCTGAGCACACTGAAACCCCACATCCCAAACCCTGAGCACACTCACCGAAATCCCAAATCCTGAGCACACTCAAACCCTGAACCCACTGAAACCCCAAGCCCTGAGCCCCAGGCCAGTTCCTGGCTCTGCACCTCAATCAGTTGGGCAGTTCCAGCCCATCCCACCCCACAAGGGGAGGGAAAGTTCCCCTGGTGCTTCCAGTGGGGTCCCAAGGAAGGGGCTCTGCCACGGCTGATCTTTAAGGTCCCCCCAACCCAAACCACCTTGGAATGTTTCAACCACCCAAATTTCAGTTTTTGGTTTCAATCTGCCTTACCAGCTCCGTCACAGCAG
Organism: Calcarius lapponicus; assembly: GCA_039654755.1. Taxonomy (NCBI): domain Eukaryota; kingdom Metazoa; phylum Chordata; class Aves; order Passeriformes; family Fringillidae; genus Calcarius; species Calcarius lapponicus. Next base: position 1,930,043 of record CM077477.1, on the reverse strand, counting down.
CAGCAGGAGCGCCCTGGCACCCTGCAAGACAAAGGGATTTGGGAGCAGAGCCAGCACAGAGCTCCTTCCCAGCCCCAGCCCAGCCCCCTCAGCTCCCTGAAGGATTTCAGAGCTCATTTCTGCTGGATTCTGCTTTTTTCTGACTCAGAGATGGGGAAACTCAGAGGCGTTTTAAAAACTTTTATTCTATTTTTAGTCCCATGGGAAGGGTGAGACAATACAAATATTATAATTTAGGTTATTATAGAATATATTATATTTATATATATATTATATATTATTATATGTATTCTATATATTAATGTATATAGAATGCAATGTAATGTAATATAGAATATAGTATATATTAGTACATATTAATATATCAATGCATTATTTATATATATCAATATATTATTGATATATAATATATCAATACATTAATATATTACATACTATATTTTATATAATATATAATAATAACAACATATAATAATATATTTTAAAAATATAATATAATATAATATAATAAATATAATAATATTATATTATATATGTTAATATATTATATTTTATACCAGTGGGATGAGGGCAGGGACAGGGAGGGGACACAGAGAGGGCTCTGCAGCTCCACAGGTCTGATGGGGGAGTGACTTTCCTGCTGTGGATGAGTTCACAATCCCAAAAATTGCATTAGGAAGGGGGCCCTAAAGCAGCTTGGATGAGCACAACACCTGCATTGCCTTCTTCACTTCATTAGCACAACACCTTCCTTAATTACCTGATTTTTAATCATTTAATTAATGCAGAATTGTCACTAATTAATAGCCAAAGGACCCGTCTCCTACTGGGGTGCAGGATCTGGGCCAGGACCCAGGGAATGGCTGGGTGGTTTATTGGGAATATGGGAATTGGGAATATGCCCTCCCACCCCGAGGGCAGGGCTGGGAGGGATGTTGGGAATTGGGAATTGTTCCCTGGCAGGCTGGGCAGCCCCTGGAATGGATTTCCCATCCCTGGAAATGTCCCTGGACAGGGCTTGGAGCAGCCTGGGATGGTGGGAGGGGTCCCTGCCCATGGAGGGGAGGGGATTTAAGGTCCCTCCCAACCCAAACCGTGCTGGGATTTATTATTCAATGAATACAGAGGTAATCAGATTTAATTATGATTATTCCTTAAGTGCTTTCCCAGCAGAGGAACAGGGAGCACACAGCTCTGAACAGACAGGAGGAGAATCAGTCCCAGTGGGACCTTCCCACCCTAAAAACTGAAATATTTCTCTCACAAATCCAACAACAAACAGTGCAACAAAAGGCTGGGGATTTAGAGCCACCACCAAAGTCACATTCAGTGCTCAGGCAGCACAATTTCCCCTTTTGAGGGTGATCCCAGCTATGGAAAACCCTCCTGGGCCAGCCCACAGCAGACTCACCCAGCAGCAGCAGGAGGAATCCCAGCCCTGGCAGCAGAGGAGACATCTCTGGTGCAGGAACCACCTCAGCTCAGCCAGCAAAAACCAAACAGGGATAAATAAATAAAAACCAAAAGAGCACAGGTCTTCAGGAGAGCCCCAGGAACCAGTTCAGAAAGGACAAACCAAAGAGAAATAAATAAATAAAAACCAAAAGAGCACAGGTCTTCAGGAGAGCCCCAGGAACCAGTTCAGAAAGGACAAACCAAAGAGAAATAACTGAATACCAACCTCAAACCCAGAGGAGAAAAGGTAAAGGTCAGGTGGAAATCTGGACAGCCCAGCACCCTCCACAAACCCCCAAATTAGCTCCGAAAAATGGGAAAAAGTCCCAGGGTGAGGGTGGGTCCAGACAAACGCAGGGAGAATTTGGAGTTAATGAAGGCACCACGCCCTGAGCTGGGTCTGGGGGGGCAGAGGGACAGGAGGGGGCAGAGAAAGAGGAAGTGACCCGGGGGGGTGGCAGAGGGACAGGGGGTGGCAGAGGAAGTGACCCGGGGGCAGGTGGCACAGGGACAGGGGGTGGCCCAGGGGCAGGTGGCACAGGGACAGGGGGTGGCAGAGGGACAGGGGGTGGCCCGTTTTGGTGGCCCAGGTGGGACAGGAGGTGGCAGAGGGACAAGAGGTGGCCCAGGGGCAGGTGGCACAGGGGCAGCAGGTGGCAGAGGAAATGACCCAGGTGGGTGGCAGAGAGACAGGAGGTGGCAGAGGGATAAGAGGTGACCCAGGGACAGGAGGCGGCAGGGGGGGAAGGTGATCCAGGTGGGTGGCAGAGGGACAGGAGGTGACCCAGGGCCAGGAGATGACCCGGTTTGGTGGCCCAGGATCAGACAGGAGGTGGCAGTGGGACAGGGGGTGGCAGTGGGACAGGAGGTGACCCGGTTTGGTGGCCCAGGGTCAGAGGAGGTGGCAGAGGGACAGGGGGTGGCAGTGGGACAGGGGGTGACCCGGTTTGGTGGCCCCGGGCCAGGAGGTGGCCGTGCCCGCCCGGAAGGGACCCTGCGCCGCTCACCTGTGCCCGGGCCGGTCCCTGGCACGCTCGGGCACCGCGGGCTCCTTTTGACGGGAGAGCCGGGGCGTGGCCCGGGCTGGGGCATCCCGGGATGGAGCGGGACACGCCCCGGGGATGGAACGGGGCCGGGCACGGAACCGGAGCGGGGCACTCCCGGGCTCCGGGAGCACCGAGGGGATGGAACCGGGCACTCCCTGGGGATGCAGCGGGCACCGGGCGCTCCCCCGGCCCCGGGAGCGCAAAGGGGATGGAGCCGAAGCCGGGCACTCCCCGGGCATGGAGAGGGAGCCGGGCATGCCTTGAGCTCTGGGAGCACAGAGGGGATGGAGCAGGAGCCGGGCACTCCCCGGAGATGGACCCGGGCACGACCCGGGCTCCGGGAGCACAAAGGGGATGGAGCCGAAGCCGGGCACTCCCCGGGCACGGAGCAGGGACCGGGCACTCCCGGGCTCCGGGATGGAGCACAGGGGATGGAAACGGGCACCCCCCGGTGATGGAGCGGGATTCGGGCACCCCCTGGATTCCAGGAGCACAGAGGGGATGGAGAGGGAGCCGGACACCCCCTGGATTCCAGGAGCACAGAGGGGATGGAGTCGGGCACTCCCCGGGCATGGAGCGGGGCTCCGACACTCCTGAGCTCCGGGAGCGCAAAAGGGGATGGAGAGAGAGCCGGGCATTCCCCGGGCATGGAGCGGGAGTCGGGCACCCCCGGGCATGGAGAGAGAGCCGGGCACTCCCTGGCTCCAGGAGCACAAAGGGGCTGCGGGACAAACCCCGGGCTCCTGGGCAGTGCCGGGACCCGCAGCCAGCCCTGTCCGTCCCTCTGTCCCTCCGTCCCGGATCGCAGCAGCCCCGGGAGGGTTCGGCACCGGGATCCATTCTGTGCCCGGTGTGTGCCCAGGGGAGGTTTGGGGATGGGGAGATGGAGCTGTGCCAGGAGGGTTGGGTTGGATTTTAGGAAAGGTTGAATGAGCAGAGCCCCAGGAACAGCCCGAGAGCTCCAGGAGAGTTTGGGAGCACTCCAGGGATGGGTTTGTTGGGATACAACCCCAGTGATCCCTCCCCACTCAGGGTATTCCGTGATTCCAGGTCCTGTGGGTGTCAGGCTGGCAGCTCGGTGCCTTTGGATTCATCTCAGGGGAATTGTACATCCTCAGATTTGGGAAAAAAAACCCCAAAAACAAAACAAAACAAAAAACCTCACCAAAAAAAAAAAAAAAAAAAAAAAAAAGAAGAAAAAACCCCCAAAACAACAAAAAAAACCCCAAAACAACAACAACAAAAAAATACCGCAACCAAACAAAAAACTCCAAAAAATTATAACAAAAATCCCCTAAAAAGAAACCAACAAAAAGAAACCACCGAAAAAGAAAACTAAAAAAAAAAAAAACTACAAAAAACCCAAAAAACCAAAACCCCAAAAACAAACCAAACCACACACACACCAAAAAACCCCAACCGAACAAAAGGAACCCTCAAAAAAACAAAACACAAACCCGCCAAAAACAAACAAACAAAACGAAAAACACCAAAAAAAAAAACCCCAAACCACCAACCAACAACAACAAAAAAATTAATCAAAAAACCCCAAACAAAACCTAAAAACCAACCAAATGAAAAAATAAAAAATAAAAATCGTTGTTCGGTCACTTTCTGGGCGCTTCTCCAGGCAGGTTTTTGCCAAGCCCAGCTCCGGGCCTGGCCTGGGCTTGCCCGTTCCCGGCCACCCGTGGTCGGTGTCGCTGTCCCCTCCCAGTGCCACCACCCCGCTGTTCCCGGCGCTCCCCGGCTCCTTCTGAGCCTCTGGAATTCCCGAGTCACAAACAAACCCGGCTGCTCTGACTCACAGGCTCCCCCCGGGCCCCATCCCAAAGCACCAACCCCGCAGGAACCATCAGCGCTTCGGAATGAGGGTAAAATTAGTAATTAGCAATTAGTCACAGGGCTGGGGTTTGGGATTTTTAACATTTTTAGGCTCACCTGGAATAAAAAAAAAATCCCCTTTAATTCACCCCATGACACGCCAGCCCTTCAGGGTCTGTGAGAGGGATTTTGGGGCTCATCTGGAATAAAAAATCCCCTGTAATTCACCCCATAATCCTGCAGGGTCTGTGAGGGGGATTTGGGATCTCACCTGGAATAAAAAAAAATCCTCTTTATCTGACCCCATGGCACACCAGCCCTACAGGGCTCTGAGAAGGGGATTTGGGGCTCACCTGGAATAAGAAATCCCCTTTAATTCACCCCATGACCCTGCAGAGCTCTGTAAGGGGGATTTGGGGCTCACCTGGAATAAAAAAAATCCCATTTAATTTACCCCATGACACACCAGCCCTACAAGGGGGTCTGTGAGAGGCATTTTGGGGCTCACCTGGAATAAAAAATCCCCTTTAATTTATTCCATGACCCTGCAGGGCTCTGTGAGGGGGATTTAGGGCTCACCTGGAATAAAAAAAATCCCATTTAATTCACCACTGTGACACACCAGCCCTGCAGGGTCAGTGAGGGGGATTTTGGGGCTCACCTGGAATAAAAACTCCCCTTTAATTCACCCCATGACCCTGCAGAGCTCTATAAGGGGGATTTGGGGCTCACTTGGAATAAAAAATCCCATTTAATTCTCCCCATGACCCTGCAGGGACTGTGAGAGGCATTTTGGAGCACACCTGGAATAAAAAGTCCCCTTTAATTCACTCACCCCATGACCTTGCAGGGTCTGTGAGCAGCATTTTAGAGCTCCCCTGGAATAAAAAAAATCCTATTTAATTCACCCCACGACATACCAGCCCTGCAGGGCTCTGTGAAAGGCTTTTGGGGCTCACCTGGAATAAAAAAATCCCCTTTAATTCACTCACCCCATAACACACAGCCCTGCCTCTGCCTCCCAGATGCTTTTTCCCAAAAATCTTCTCCCAGCTCTGCACCAGGGCCTGCCTGGCTGGGAGGAGAAGGGTGGGACACCCCAAAATGGGGAGGATGACCCCAAAACGGGAGGGAACAGCCCCAAAATGAGCCCGAGCATGCCCAGGGCTGGGCAGAGCCGAGCTCAGCCAGGTGTGACAGGGACAATAAATCCTGCCCAGTCCCCCCGGGCACGCCCAGCCGGGACAAAGGGGCTTTGTGCTGGCCCAGCTAAGCCGGGGCTGCCTAAGCCTGGCTCGGGGTGAGCAACGAGGCTCAATTTCAACATTTTAAAAGCTGAATAAGGGATAAAAAGGGATAAAATCCAGCAAACCGCCAAAAGCACAGCAATAGCTCAATAGCTGTAGCAAATTTCCTTATGTACTTTTTAATTGCGCTGTTTAAATGCATATTCGTAGGCATTAAATACTATATATTTAAATATTTTCTATTTAAATTTTATATATTTATATATTTATATTATTTATATTACATATATTATATTATGAATATCTTATAATAGAATTATAATTAAATAAACAATATAGTATATATATTATATAAATATTTGAGGGTTTTCTTTAATGTGTCCTGGGAATTCTTTAGCTTTGTTTCACTCCTGACTCCTTTGATTTTTGGGAGTCGTGGATGCCATTTCCTCACGAAGTGGATGCTGATTTTTCACAACAATTGGTTTATTCTGGGAGTTCCCTGCATTTCAGATTCCAACACCTCATCCTGGGCTTTCCTCTTGAAAAAACCTGGATTTTTCTCCTGGGAGGGAGAGCTCCAGCAGGGGTGGGGGAGAGGGCTGCTCCAGTGCCACCCTCGTGAAGGAGCTTCCACAGCAGCTTTTTGAGAAGAGCATCCAAGTGGAAAGAATTCTCTACCAAGGTCATTGGCACGGAAACCAAGAAAGAAAGAAGGAGAAATAAGAGAAACCTGCAATTCTCTATTCCAATTCCATATTCTCTATCCCCTTTATTTATCTTTCCTGACCAATGAGCAAAGGTAGATTTATGAGTTTTATAAGAATGGATAAAAAGCATGCATGCTGCAATAGTTTAAACCCAGTTTAAACCTTCTGGAAATGGAGTTTGTTCCTTTGGATTGTCTCTGTTTCAGCCACAAAAATCCCCAGGGCCAAACCTGGCACGGAGCTGAGGGAGGAAGAGGAGGATGAGGAGCTCACCCCAGCCCGTGCCCCCGGGGTGACACAGCCTCCGTAAATGTCACCAGCAGGGAGATCCCTGTCCCACAAACAGGACAATATTTGCCTCCCCAAGGAGTTGGTGTCACTCTGTTTGCTCAGGGCTGCAGTTCCCAGCGGGGAATTCAGGAACAGAAACAAATTTTGGCTCCAAGGAGATGCAGAGCCCACGCCCAGAAATGCCAGAGGGGTCAGCCCGGGGTGGGGGTTTGGGTGTCACAGCTCAGGCACCCCTGGAACAGCAGGAAATGGCCTCCAGTTGCACCAGGGGAAGTTTAATTTGGAGATTAATAAAGAATTTCCTCCCCCAGAGGGGGGAACAGCCCTGGCACAGCTGCCCAGGGCAGTGCTGGGGTCATTGCAGGGATTTCAGAGTTCTGGGGGTGGCCCTGGCACTGCTGGGGGAATGGCTGGGTTTTTAAAGGTCTTTTTAAACCCCAGTGATTCTGGGATCCCATCCTCAGCTGCCTCAGCCCCTCACCTGAGGGGGATTTTCAGCAGCAAAGAAGGAGAGAGGGAAGGAAGGGGTGTCAGAGATCTTGTCCTATCACCAAACCCTCCAGTCCTGGTTGATCCCCTGCTCTGGGACCTGCAGAGCAAAAATACAAATACTGCCACCCCTCCAACCCCAATCCTGATTTATCCCCTGCTCTGGGAACTGCAGAACAATCCCACAAACACTCCAGACACCCTAAAGCCAGCCCTGATTTAACCCCTGCTCTGTGAACTGCAAAACAACCTCACAAACACCCCAATCCTAATTTTCCCCCTGCCCTAGGACCTGCAGAGCAAAAATACAAACACTGCCACCCCTCTAACCCCAGCCCTGATTTATCTTCCTCTTGCAGAACAATCCTACAAACATCCCAAACCCTCTAAACTCAATCCTGATTTATCCCCTGCCCTCCCACAGCCCCTCCTGTGTCCCAGGGACAATGGGGACACCCCCAGAAAGCCCAGCAGCCCCAGACATCCCTTTGTAGCTGGAATTCAACCCCACTGTTCCTTCCTGCAGGTTTGCACAAGAGCTTTCCTTGGCTCTGTGCTGTTTGCATTGCACAAGGCCCAAACCACGCTCAGGGAACGCTCCAAGCCCTGCAGAGCAAACAAACTGAGCAAGGAGAGGGGGAAAAAGGGAAGAGGGACTGCTGTGACATGTGCTGTGCCTCTGTGCCAGGGTTTGGGGAGCAGCAGTGCCCCAGCCCCGCCTGCTCAGGATCCCATGGATCCCACCCATCCCATGGATTCCACCCCATGGGCCTTGGGGACACTCCTGGCACGGCAGGGAGAGCTGTGACAGGTTTTAGGGTCACTGGGAGAGTGGTTTGCAGCAGGAGGAGGCTCAGGGCTGACCAAGGCTGCTCAGGAGCCACGCCATTGATCCCATCTCATGGATTCCATCCCATCCCATCAATCCCATCCCATGGATCCCTTCTCATCCTATTCAATTCCATCCCATGGATCCCACCCCATCCTATTCCATTCCATTCCATGGATCCCATCCCATCCTATTCAATTCCATCCCATGGATCCCATCCTATTCAATTCAATCCCATGGATCCCACCCCATCCTATTCCATTCCATTCCATCCCATGGATCCTTTCCCATGGATCAGATCCCATCCCATCCTATTCAATTCCCTCCCATGGATCCCACCCCATCCCCATCCCATGCATCTCATCCCATCCTATGCCATTCCATCCCATGGATCCTTTCCCATGGATCCCATCCCATCCCATTCAATTCCTTCCCATGGATCCCATCCCATCCCATCCCCATCCCATGGATCCCATCTTATCCCACAGATCCCACCTCACCCTATTCCATCCCATTTCATGGATGCCATTCCATGGATCCCACCCCATCCTATTCCATCCCATGGAGCTCTTCCCCTGAATTCCACCCCATCCCATCCTATTCCATTCCATCCCATGGATCTCATCCCATGGATCCCCTCCCAGGCTCCCCAGCACCCCCAGCCCAGCAGTTGGGGTTTGCCCCCACGTTCCCAGGGGAGGCAGGGAGAGGTGCTGGGGGCACCCCAAATGCTGCAGCTCCTGCTGGGGACCCTCATTGGGCTGGAATTGCCTCGTTCCTCATTCCCAGCACAAGGAAATCCAGGAAAAGGAGCTCCTGGAAAGGGGCTTGGGGTGTGCCCAGCTTGGCACAGCAAGGGGATGGGCAGGGCAGCTTAACCTGCTGGGGGAGAAATAGAAATAGAGAGGGAAATGTAAATAAATATCAATATAAGCATGAAATATATATGAGTATAAATTTAAAACATAAATATAAGTGTAAATATAAACATAAAAATGTAAATATAGTTGTGAATATAAATATAAATACAAATAAAATTACAAATAAATGCAAATATAAATACAGATAAAATACAATTATAAATAAATATAAATTAGAAATATAAAATATAGATGTATAAAATTAAAATTATAAAATATAAATATAGATATAGAAAAGTGTGTGTACAGAGTCACCCGCAGTGGGTGCCAGCTCCTGCACAGGCCAGTCCCAAAAATCAGAGCAGAACTCAGCTACTCCCTGTCTCCCACTCTGCCTAAACCTCAGATGTTCCCCACCCTAAATGTGCTCCTTAAGTACCCCCTGGGCACCTGGCTGGGCCCAGCAGCTGCAGGGAATTCACCTCATTTTGTACCTAATTACTTCTTTTTTTCTTTTTTCTTTTCTTTTTTTTTTTTATTTCTCAGCGTCTGAAACTTTTGCTGAGATTTAATTTTGGGATCCCCTTGAGACAGGAGAGTCACAACAGCACCCAGCGTGTGAAAGAAGAGGAGTTACACTGAATTTTCCCGGCGCTGGCACATTTCTATTTGCTTCGAACGCCAAAAGGCCTTGTACGGTATCAGTTTATTCCAAAAAGCTGACATTTACAGAGCAAAAATAAAAAATATTATATTGTAATTGCGGTGGGGCGGGCGCTTTTACGACAGCGAGTGCTGCTGTTCGCTTGACGGCGGTGCTGTAGTCTCCTGTCACGACATGGTGACTCGCTTTGCGGCGGTGCTGTAGTCTCCTGTCACGACATGGCTGCTGGCTTTGCAGCGGTGCTGTAGTCCTGTGTCACGACATGCTTGGCGGTGGTGCTGTAGTCCCGTGTCACGACATGCTTGGCGGCGGTGCTGCAGTCCTGTTGTACGACACGCGGATCACTTTGCGGCGGTGCTGTAGTCCCCTGTCACGACATGACGGCTCGCTTGGCGGCGGTGCTGTAGTCCTGTTGTAGGACACGCGGCTCGCTTTGCGGCGGTGCTGTAGTCCCATGTCACGACATGGCGGCTCGCTTTGCGGCGGTGCTGCAGTCCCCTGTCACGACATGGCGAATTGTTTGGCGGCGGTGCTGTAGTCCCCTGTCACGACATGGCTGCTCGCTTGGCGGCAGTGCTGTAGTCCCGTGTCACGACACGGCGGATCGCTTGGCGGCGGTGCTGCAGTCCCGTGTCACGACGTGGCTGCTCGCTTTGCGGCGGTGCTGTAGTCCCGTGTCATGATACGCGGCTCCTTTACGGCGCTGCTGTAGTCCCCTGTCACGACACACGGATCGCTTTGCGGCGCCGCTGTAGTCCCGTGTCACGACCCGCGGCTCGCTTGGCGGCGCTGCTGTAGTCCCCTGTCACGACACGGTGGTTCGCTTTGCGGCGCCGCTGTAGTCCCGTGTCACGACACGGCGGATCGCTTTGCGGCAGTGCTGTAGTCCCCTGTCACGACACGCGGTTCGCTTTGCGGCGCTGCTGTAGTCCCGTGTCATGACATGGCTGCTCGCTTGGCGGCGGTGCTGTAGTCCCCTGTCACGACACGGCGGCTCGCTTTGCGGCGGTGCTGTAGTCCCCTGTCACGACACGGCGGTTCGCTTTGCGGCGGTGCTGCCGTCCCCTGTCACGACACGGCGGATCGCTTTACGGCGGTGCTGCAGTCCGGTTTCACGACGCGCGGCTCGCTTGGCGGCGGCCATGGCGGCGCGCTTCAGCGGGGTGCTGCAGCTGACGGACCTGGACGATTTCATCGCCCCCTCGCAGGTGACCGCGCCGGGGTGGGCCCTGAGGGGAGGCGGCGGTGCCACCCTCGGCCTCTGCCCCTCGGTGTCACCGCACGGGACCGTGCCCGGCCACAAAACCCCTCCCGTGCTGCTGGGGAACGGGAGAAAGGGAGGGCTGGGAGCTGATCCTGCCGCGGCGCCGGGACAGGGCTCGGGGACACCGCGGGGACACCGCGGGGACATTGTGGGGACGCTGTGGGACACGATGGGGACACTGGGGGGTCACTGGGGTGTCACACCTGAGATGTCAGTCCTGGATTTGTATCCAGATTCAGATCCAAGATTTATATCCAGATTGATATCCAGGATTCATACCAGATTCACACCCAGGATTCATATCCAGATTCATAAACTGGATCCATATCCAGGATTCACACCCAGGATTCATATCCAGGATTCATACCCAGGATTCATATCCATGATTTACAGCCGGGATTCATATCCAGATTCATACCCTGGATTTCTATCCAGATTCATATCCATATTTCTGTCCTGTATTTCCGAGAAGCACGGCAGAAGAACCCAGCTGGGATTGTGGGCAGGGCAATAGCAAACCCCAAACTGGTGAATTCTCCCTGGGTTTGGGTTTGTAAGGGAATTCCTCAGGGAATAACCAGCCCTGCCTTTGCTCTGAGTGAAGGATCTGAGTGCAGGGCTCCTGCGGGGGGATTCATTTAGGGGAGCAGGACACGGAGTCAGGGGGGCTGAGCACTAAAATCAGGATAAAATCAGTTTAAAATCAGGATAAAATCCAGAAAGCCCCTGGGACTCGTGCTGGGACGCCAGGGCAGGGTGGCACTGAGCCCCTTCTGTCCCCAAAGGCAGCTGGGCTGGGCACTGGCACCTCCCTGCAGCTGAGCTGGGACCTGGGCAGGAGGAGGAGGAGGAGGAGGAGGAGGAAGGGGCTGGCTGTTCCTGCCCCAGCTGCAGAGCCAGAGCTGAGCTGCCGAGGAGGAGCAGAGCTGTGCTGGGCTGGGATGATGCTGGAGAATTGTTCCTCCTGCTCCCAGGGGGTGAGAGCCTCTGCCTGCCATCCCTGGGGCAGGGCTGGGAGAAACTGGGAAATTCCAGCCTGGACTGGGGGCAGCATCCAGAGCTGCTCTTTGATCCCTTTAGTTCTTTATTTTTTATTCAATCCCCTATTTTTTAAATTTAATTCCCATTTTTAAAATCCCCTATATTTATTTTTTATCTAATCTCCTATATTTATTTTTTTATTGAATCCCCTATTTTTAAAAATTTAATTCCCAATTTATTTTTTATTCAATCCCCTATATTGATTTTTATTGAACCCCCAATATTTATATCTTATTGAATCCCCTATATTTATTTTTTATTCAATCCCCAATATTTATTTTTATTCAGTCTCAATTTGAATAATACTGATTAACAATCCCCAATTGATAATCATTATCAATATTGATTTATCAATCCCCAATATTGTTTTTTATCCAATCCCCAATATTTATTCTTTATCCAATCCCCAATATTTATTCTTTATTCAATCCCCAATATTTATTTTTTATCCAATCCCCTCTTCCTTGCTCAGCTCCTCACCTCCAGGCTCTGCTGCTCTTTCAGGAATGCATCAAGCCTGTCAAAGTGGACAAAAAGCCTGGAAAAGCAGCAGCCAAGATCAGAATTGAAGCTGATGGAAGCTATTTCCAGGTCAATCAGGTATGTGAGGTCTTTGTTCACTGTAAAAAACTCAGAAAAATCAGTGTACTTTAAGTAATTTAATGATCTACATCCATTTAATGCCTCAAAGAGATGCTGTCAGCATTCCTGGTTTCTTTTCCTTTTTAATTTATAATAAATAATTCCAATTTTCTGCCACTTTTATGCTCTGAAACACTGGCATTAATAAGCTGAGATTGTACTAGACTTTAATTTATCAGCATTTTAATTTATAACTTCTTTTCTAAGCAGTCATTTTATACTCAGAAATTCCAATTTATTCCAGTTTTTCATACTCTGAGACACTGCTATTAATTGGTGATGGTTTTCATAAGAAAAGTTGAAAAGTTTATTTATTTTATCAATATTTTAAGGATTGGGAGTTCCAGGTTGGTTGTGGCAATGTCCTTGTGCTTACTTAGAGATTTAATCAAGACAATTTTAATAAATCATGCTGGATTTTTTAAAAATAATATTTCAAATTATTATATTCTGGAAGCTTCTGAAGCTTGAAGAATTCAGAAGCTTCCAGAATTCAGGCTTTTTCTATTTTCACCAAAAAAAGTTGGCACTGCTCAGTTAACCAGGCTGGGAATCCCTCTGGGAATGGCACTTGGAACTTCAGGCAGATTTTGATTTAAAAAAAGGAGGGCACAGCACTTCCAAAGGAGCCTGGTTCCTTATTTTAAAATGTTAATAGTGGCTCTATTCCTGGCTTTATTGAGGAGTGATGATTGCAGGAGAATCTCTTGGGAAAATCAAATTATTCAGGGCAGATAGAAGGGAAAATATTCCCTTCCAGTGTCTGGGATGAAATCCCCTTTGCTGTGCCAAATCATCCTGTTAAAAGCAGCCAGCTTCAGGTGGTTTTGTCCTCATCTCATTAAAAATAAAGATGGAAAAATCAAAAGAGCAACATCTTCATTATTTGTAACCAAGTGGGGAAGCTGCTCCTTAAATTCTGGGGTCAGAACTTGGTTTTTTGGGTTTTTTTTTGTAGGATGGGGAAGCCCAGAAGCTGGAGAAGGCCAAAATCACCCTGAACGATTGCCTGGCGTGCAGTGGCTGCATCACCTCAGCTGAGAGTGTCCTGGTGAGCCAGCAGAGCCACGGGGAGCTCTGCAAGGTGCTGGCCCTCAACAAGGTGGGTCCCACTCACCCTGCAGGAAGAAAGGGAAAATCCACAGGAAAAGGGAAATCCTGAGCCCTCGGGGATCCCACTGCACTCCTGGGGTTTGTTCTCAATTTTAAAGCTGTAAGGGTGAGCCTGGGGAGCTCTGTGGTGCTGCCTGTGCCACACTTTGGGGTTTATTCTCCTTTTTCAAGGGTTTGATGTAAATTCCTGCTATGGGGTGAGCCTGAGGAGATCTGTGGTGCTGCCAGCTCTGCCACTTTGGGGTTGTTTCTCATTATTCAAGGGTTTGGTGCAGGTTCCTGTCTCAGGATGAGCTCTGTGCTGCTGCCAGTTCTGCCTGTGCCACACTTTGGGGTTTATTCTCATTTTTTTCAAGGGTTTGGTGCAGGTTCCTGCCATGGGGTGAGCCTGAGGAGCTCTATGGTGCTGCCAGCTCTGCCACTTTGGGGTTTTTTCTCATTTTTCAAGGGTTTGGTGCAGGTTCCTGCCTCGGGGTGAGCTCTGTGGTACTGCCAGCTCTGCCAGCTCTGCCACTTTGGGGTTGTTTGGTTTTTTCCAGGCTGCTGCTGCCCACGAGCAGAAGCTGGTGGTGGTTTCTGTGTCCCCCCAGTCCAGAGCCTCCCTGGCTGCACGGTGCAAACTGGGGCTGCTGGAGACAGCCCAGAAGCTGACCACCTTCCTCAAGGGCTTAGGCAAGTGTGGGCTTTCCTGCTCTCTGGGCTGAGCTCAGGTGAAAGGGATTTAACCCCCATGGGGATTCCAGACTGTCCCAAACTTCAGTCACTCAATGAGCTTGGAGAGAGGGGAGGAAAGCTTGGGAAAAGCTTGGGAAAAGGAGGGATTTAAATTGCAGGACAAGGGAAGGGATTTAAACTGCCAGAGGACAGGGTCAGATGGGATTTTGGGAAGGAATTCCTGGCTGGGAGGGTGGCCAGGCCCTGGCACAGATTCCCAGAGAAGCTGTGGCTGCTCCTGCATCCCTGGCAGTGTCCAGGGCCAGGCTGGCTCATCCTGGGATAGTGGGAGATGTCCCTGCCTGTGGAACTGGCTGAGCTTTGAGGTCCTTTCCACCCCAAACCATTCCATCAGTCCATAAAACCTGTAAAGAACCACTGAAAACAACTTTTACATTTTACATTTCCACCCCTCCTGCCACCTTTCCCCCTCTCCCCTGCTGAATAACATCCCCTGCAAACTCTGTACCCGTGCCTGAGCCTGCCCCTGGTTGAAATGGGAGGTTTTTTGTTGTGTTTTGCTGTGTCCTGAGGTTTCTAACCCAGCTGCTGTCTTGCCCAGGTGTGCACCACGTGTTTGACACAACCTTCTCCAGGAACTTCAGCCTCCTGGAGAGCCAGCAGGAGTTTGTGAGGCGCTTCCAGAGACAAGCAGAGGACAAAAAGGCCCTGCCCATGCTGGCCTCTGCCTGCCCAGGTATGCCTGCAGTTCCAGCTACAATCCCAAATGCAGCAGCTGCTCAGAAAGCTGCAAATGGATGTTCTGACCTGCGGGATGATTCTCCTCACAGCACAGATTGTGGTGCTAAAGCAGTGGTGAGACGCCTTAAAATCAACCTGGGCTGATACTTGCTTTGCTTTTTGTGCTGAACTGAGGCTGAAAGGGGCACTAAACCTGGGGTTTGGGGAGGATGGGCAGAGTGAAGGCCTGCTGCTTGTTTTTTAATTGAATTTTTGGATGATGTTCCTTGCAGGCTGGATCTGCTATGCAGAGAAAACCCACGGCAGCTTCATCATCCCCCACATCAGCACCACCAAATCCCCCCAGCAGGTCATGGGCTCCCTGGTCAAGGGCTACTTTGCAGAGCAGCAGGTACAGCTCTAAAAATGCTCTTCTTACTGCAGAACTCCTCCAATTCAACCCTTCAGGCTGATTTTTTATAAATTTGCTGTGTAATACACACTTAAGGGTTAGTATTGCCTTGCAGAAGGGCAAGGCTGGATGGTATTGGGAAGGAATCCCTCCCTGGGAGGGTGGGGAGGGGCTGGGATGGAATTCCCAGAGCAGCTGTGGCTGCCCCTGGATCCCTGGAATGCCCAAGGCCAGGCTGGACATTGGGGCTGGGAGCACCTGGGACAGTGGGAGGTGTTGGGGTTGGAACTGGATGAGTTTTAAGGTCCCTTCCACCCCAAACCATTCCAGGATTCCATGGAACCTCTGAAGGTCCATAACTGCTGACACTGCCTGCAGCTGAAATTGGCTTTAGGAGAGAAATCATTTCATTTACTCTTAAATATTTAAACACACAAATATTCATAGTGGGGGCCATTCCAGGGGCACAGTGGCATTATTTCCCCCACTCTCTTTGCTCCTGGAATGCACTCCCTGGGGCCAGGGGGATTTGGGCTGCCCCAGCCTTGTCTCCCTTGCAGCACCTGCCCCCTGACAGGATCTACCACGTCACTGTCATGCCCTGCTATGACAAAAAGCTGGAGGCCTCCAGGCCAGACTTCTTCAACCAGGAATTCCAGACCAGGGATGTGGATTGTGTCATCACCACAGGTAAGCAGAGCCACAGGAGATTCCCCATTCCAGCAAATTCTGGGAGCCTTGCAGTGTTCCCTGGCTTCACTAACCCTTTGTCTCTGACAGAGGTTGGATATTGATCTATATTTACATTTAATAGTGCAAATCATGCCCTGGTAAAATGCAGATGCAGTTTAGGGACTGTTCTGTGGGGTTTGTTTTCCTGCATCCCAAAAATAAGAACTCTTTGTGCCTGGTTCTGCCCTAGGAGAAGTGCTGAAGCTGCTGGAGCAAGAAGGAGTGTCCCTGTCAGATGTAGATCCTTCTCCCCTGGACACCATGTAAGAGCAAAATCCCATGTCAGTCATTTTCCTCCAGGATTTAAGGAGCTGAGAATTCCCCTTTTCCTGTTCCTTTTCCTCCAGGATTTAGGGAGTTCAGAATTCTCTTTCCTCCAGGATTTAGGGAGTTCAGGTTTTCCTTGCTCTCTCTCCTCCAGGATTCAGACTTCAGAATTCCCCTTTTCCTGCTGTTTTACCCAAGTGTTTTGCCCTTGGTTTGGTTTCTTGTGTCACTTGAACCAGAACAATTGGGAGTTCAAACATTTCATGTACAGAATATGGTGAATTTCCACTGGAGAATGACTCCAGCTCCTTCCATCCCACAAAAAGCTCCTGCAAGCTTTGGGAAGGACAAGAATCTGTCCCAGTGCTAAAAATTTCCTGAAGCAGAAGCTGTTACCTCTCCTTAGCAGAGCCACTGCAAAGATCCCAGAATGAAAGCAGAAATAACAAATATTTAGGTCACCCAGTTCATCTGCAGGAGGCTGTTGGTGAAAAATGACATTTAGGACGTGTCAGATGGGACTGGGGTTGTTGAACTGGGGAGGAACTTCTGCTCCAGGGCCAGCTGCACATTTTGGGGTCTGGGGTGGGAGCAGGGCTGGCTCTGCACTGAGCACCCAGAGCTGCCTGTGCTTCAGGGCAGGGGAACATCCCAGAGCTCCTGGCACGGGAGCACCAGAGAGCTGCAGCAGCAGCACCTCCCTGAGTTATCCATCAATTAATGAGGATTAATTAGAGAATCCTGGAATGGTTTGGGTGGAAAGAACTTGAAAAGTCCCCCTTCCACCATCCCAGGCTGCTCCTCCCTGAGTTATCCATCAATTAATGAGGATTAATTAGAGAATCATGGAATCCTGGAATGGTTTGGGTGGGAAGGACTTGAAAACCATCCAACCCCAACACCTCCTGTAAGAAAACCAAATTACCAAAACACCCAGTGCAAACAACAACCTTCCACTGTCCCAGGCTGCTCCTCCCTGAGTTATCCATCAATTAATGAGGATTAATTAGAGAATCCTGGAATGGCTTGGGTGGAAGGGACATGAAAACCATCCAACCTCAACACCTTCTGTAAGAAAACCAAACTACCAAAACACCCAGTGCAAACAACAACCTTCCACTGTCCCAGGCTGCTCCTCCGTGAGTTATCCATCAATTAATGGGGATTAATTAGAGAATCCTGGAATGGTTTGGGTGGAAGGGACATGAAAACCACCCAAGCCCAACACTTTCCACCATCCCAAGCCCCGTCCAGCCTGTCCTGTGACACTTGCAGGCTCCAGGGACAGCCCCATGCCCCGGCACACCCCGTGCCACCACTCCCAGGAGCAGGGGACGGGCTGGGGCTCAGGGGAGCTGCACTTTGGCTGCTGCCCCGTGCTGGGGCAGCCCCTGGGGCTCTGTGTGTGCCCCCAGGGGCTGAGGTGCTGCTGCTGTGCCCCCAGGCTGGGCAGGGCTGCAGAGGAGCTGAGCTCGCACCGTGGCGGCGGCTCGGGAGGGTTCCTGGAGCACGTCTTCATCCACGCCGCCCGTGAGCTCTTCGGCATCCACGGCGCCTCCATCCACTACAGACCTCTCAAGTAAGGAGCTGCAACCCCACTGGGAATTCTGGGTTTTTTCAGGAATTCTCTCCTTGTTGAAGGGCTGAATTTTTGGGGTTTTTTTCTGTAATGTTAAAGTTCACGTCCAGACTGAGATTGGCTGCTCTGTCCTCCGGCTGCTCAGCGATAAATCAGGCAATATTAAATAAATCAGCCAATATTAAATAAATCAGCCAATATTAAATAAATCAGCCAATTCCAGGGAGAATTCCAGCCCCTTCCCCAGCCACACCCTGGAGTTTGGCCTGGTGGATTCTCCCACTGATCATTTTTAGAATAATGATAAAGTTTTAGAGTAACTGAGAAGGCAGAGCTCTCGTGGAGCTGGGATTCCTCACCTTGGATCAGGCCACTCAGGGAGATTTGTCACTGATTATTGATCCAAAAAAAACTTGTGGGAGGGTTTTAGGGCTCTGTTTAACTGGAGTGAGACACCAAATAAATCACTGAGTTTGGGCATTGAGGCTCATCCACCTGAGATTCCTTCTGGCTTCCCAGCTCTAATTTAATGTATCCTTTGGAATTAATTATATCCCTAATGAGCAATTTTTTGTTTAGGATTCCCTGGTTTAAGAAGCAGAAAAAACAGTCTCAAAAACTTGATAAAAATCAAATTACTTACTTTTTAATCAGGACCAGCTATTCCCACTAACCTTAGAAATCTGGAATCCTCAGTCAGGGTTTGTTCCCTGTGTTATGATCCAGCAGAAGGCAAAAATCCCCAGCTGATGTTGGCTGAAGGAACTCAGGTCTGTCAGGGAGGGGCTCCCTGTGCTGAGCTTTTCAGGATTTATCCAGCACAGATGTCCTCCTGCAAACTCTGCTCAGGTGGCCCCAGCAATCCTGGAAGGTTCTGGAAGGAATTCCTCCCTGTTCTCCTTGGGTGGCCCAGAACTGGGACAGCTCTTCAGTGAGACTCACAGAGAATTTGGGTTTTGCTCTTTGAAGCTTAAAATGGAAACTGATTTGGAGAAGCCACTTGCTGTGCTCTGCTCCCTCAGGAACAAGGACTTCCAGGAGGTGACCCTGGAGAGGGATGGGCAGGTCCTGCTGCACTTTGCTCTGGCCTATGGCTTCAGGAACATCCAGAACCTGGTGCAGAAGCTGAAGAGAGGGAAGTGCCCCTATCACTACGTGGAGGTCATGGCCTGTCCCTCAGGTGAGGCTGCTCCAAACCCAGCCTGGGGGAGCTCCAGGGCATTCCAGACAGGAGAAAAGGGAGATTCCTCACCCCCTTGGGCTGTGACAGCCACACCAGCTCAGCTGGAGGGGGATTTTCCTACCTTTGAGCCAGCAGTTCCTCAGGATTTAAAGAACTGCAGCTGAATTCCATCACACAGCATTTGCAGCATTCATTAATTGCTTTTAAGGAGGATTTCCTGAGCTCTGGTGCCTGAGGGGATTTTCCCCCTGAAATTGCCCAAACCTGACCATCACACTTACAGAAAATGCTGCTGTGGCTGGTGGAGAAATGTTTCATATTTGATTCCATTTTCCCTGTGCTGCTGCTGGCTCCCTGGGCAGCCTGAGCCCCCTGAGGTTCCCTCCTGCCTTCCCAAGGACCCTCCCAGCCCCCAGAACTCAGCCCAGGCACTTTTCCCTTTCCTGTGAGGCTGGGCTCCCCTGGGCTGGGCTCAGGCTCCCTCCTGGGGGCAGGAGATAAGAGATAAGAGATAAGAGCTGGCAGAGCCCCAGCTGGAGCCAGCCCACATCTCCCTGCCCTGTGGCCCTGCTGCTGGCAGATAACTGGGAGGGAACCTCCATCCCTGCAGCTGTGTGCAGGAGCAGGATGAATGACCTGGAATTCCTGAGGATGTTTTCCCAGCTGAAATTCTTCATCTCCTTTTTTTTCTCCCCCAGGCTGTCTGAATGGAGGAGGGCAGATCAAACTGGAGGGGGAATCCAGCAAGGAGGAGCTGCAGCAGGTGGAGAGGTTGTACGAGTCGCTGAGGGCTGAGGTGCCAGAGGAGAACCAGGCAGTGAGGGAGCTCTATGAGCACTGGCTGGGGGGCTGGGGCTCTGAGAGGGCCCTGCAGGTGCTGCACACCCAGTACCACGCTGTGGAGAGAGCCAGCTCTGCCCTCAGCATCAAATGGTGAGGGCAGCCCTGCCCAGGAGAGCCTCAGTGCCTTCTGAACTGCACTGCTGATCCTCCAGGGGCTCTGGGCAAGCCCTGCCTCTGGGAAAGCCCCTGGCACTGCTCATTCCTCCAGCTGGAGGTGATGGGATGGGAATAAACCCCAAATCTGCCTCTGGGAAAGCCCCTGGCACTGCTCATTCCTCCAGCTGGAGGTGATGGGATGGCAATAAACCCCAAATCTGCCTCTGGGAAAGCCCCTGGCACTGCTCATTCCTCCAGCTGGAGGTGAAGGGATGGGAATAAACCCCAAATCTGCCTCTGGAAAGGTGCCTGGCACTGCTCATTCCTCCAGCTGGAGAGTGAGGGGATGGCAATAAACCCCAAATCTGAGTTGATGGGAATAAACCCCAAATCTGCCTCTGGGAAAGCCCCTGGCACTGCTCATTCCTCCAGCTGGAGAGTGAGGGGGTGGCAATAAATCCCCAAATCTGAGTTGATGGGAATAAACCCCAAATCTGCCTCTGGGAAAGCCCCTGGCACTGCTCAATCCTCCAGCTGGAGGTGAAGGGATGGCAATAAACCCCAAATCTGAGTTGATGGGAATAAACCCCAAAGTCTGACAGGGACACAGCAGGAGAGGCAGGAACACGTCCCAGGCTGATGGGACAGCCCCAGTCCTGCCAGAGCTGAGGAGCTCAAGGATTGAGAGCTCAGCTTTGTGCCACAGCCCAGTATTCCTCCCCCAGGCCTTGCTGGGTTGGCACAGCACTCAGGTCTGTGCTGGAACAGCCCCAGTCCATGAGAAATGGGCTCCTGAGGCCTGGAGCTCTCCCTCTCACTGCCCTGCAGTGCCCCCAGAGAGGGGATCCAAAGCCTGGGATCATCCCTGGGGCTGCAGAGGGACTGCAGGGAATGCTGGACAAGGCCCCTGTGATTGCTATTCCTTAAATTATAATAATTTATACCGAGGGCAATTCCTTCTCTGTGTTTTCTTCCTAAACACTCAGCAGGGAGGGAGAGAATTGTCACACTTACCCAGCCTCAGCAGCCACTTGCTGAGGGATAATATCCCTGAATCCAGACAGAACAGGCACTTACAGCTGGATAACACCCTGAAATCACCACAAAATAATCCCTGACCTTGGGGCTGGCAGGAACCAGAGCCTCCTCTGCACTTTGTTCCAATGAATCCACAGAGCAAATGGTGAATTTTCATGTTTTTAATTAAAAGCTTTCCATTTTTCAGCTGTTGCTGATCATTCGTGACCTCACAGTGTTCTAAGGCATCAACCCCCCCCCCTGCTGCCCCCTCCCCTCCTTCCTGAGGAGCAAAGTGGTGCTTCCAGAGCATTCCCTTTGCCATGCAGGGCTTTGGCTGAAGCAGGGAATGGCCAGGGAAGGGCTCCAGGCTGGACTCAGCACATCAGCCCAGAAATGCACAAAATTCAGCGAGGCTGAGTGAGCTGGGAATGAAATCCCCAGGGCTTGGTCACGTTCCCAGGTCAGCAGCACACACAGAGGCCACCCTGGGCTCCCTGGCTGGCCCCAGAGCAGCTGGAATTTGTCCCAGTTTGGGCTGTGGGGCAGGCTCAGGGCTGGTTCACACCCACAGGGGCATCCCTGAGCCCAGGAGAAACAAAATCCCAAAGGGGAATCCACAATCCAGCATTTCATGGGAACTGAGGGATGCAGGCCGTGCTACCAAGGGAGCTTTTGCAGCTGCATAAATCCTTCCCCTTCCATGCAAAGGAAATACAAACTATAACTTAATAAAATAAAATAAAAAACAACAAAAACCAAACAAAACTTGGTTTGTAGCACAGGAAAAAGCCCCAAACCAGACTCCAGTGGCAACAAAGAAATTCACAGTCCACACATGAAAATCCCTGAAATCAACTCAGTCCCAGTGCTGGGAGCTGCCATCCAACACTCATTTTCTTCACAAAAATAACAAAGGAATGACTTCACTGGTGTGAAGTGCCTCCCCCCAGCTTCAAATAAAACTCTGCTCCTCTCTCAGACTCAAAAATAAATGAAACACAGCCCTGATTTTGCACAAAGTGAAGGCTGGGGAGGCCTGGGAGCCCCAGCTGCTCCCTGGCTCTTGACAAGGCAATGTCCATGGAGTTGGCACCGAGTGTTTCCCAGTTTTTATCTTGGAAAAAGCAAAAAGGGATGCCTGGCAGCACTTTGTTCTTGGCTGCCTGAACTCTGCCCCCCCTTGGGAAATCCCTCCTGGGGCAGACCCTGCTCCACATGGACACCCCACAGGCCACAAATCCCTGTGGGACCTGCAGGAAAATGGGGAGAAAAGGGGGGAAACCCACCCAACCCTGCTGTGATGGGGGATTTGTCAGCACAGGGCTGGAGCTGGGTGGGTTCTGGTGCCACCAGTGACTTCCCAGTGTCCCGTGGGGGGGATCCAAGTGTCCCTCAGCCAGGACACTGGACCAGGACAGGCAGGGCCAGGACAGGCAGGGCCAGGAGGGCTCCCAGGAGTCCCAAAGCCACATCCCAGCAGCCCTGGACGGGGATGCAGGGCAGGCAGGGGCTCCGTGGGGCACAGCACCACAGACCTGAGCATCCCTGGCTCCTTCTGTGGCACTGTCCCCTGCTCCAAGCCCTGTCCTGAGCCTCTGCCAGCACCCCACAGCCTGGGATCCCCCCAAAGGGATCCAGGAGCTGCACAGGAACCCCGGGAGCCAGGGGGGAGCAGAGCAGAGCAGAGCAGAGCAGCCTCACACAAGCAGCTTAAAGACAAAACCCAGCCCCAAAACCCAGCTGGGAGCCAAGCTGAGCTGGGCCCAGCCAGGAGGGAGCCCTGGCACTGCAGGGGTGTCACTTCTTCTCCAGGAAGGGCCCAAAGAGCCCCCAGTCAAAGGCCAGCATGGCCTGGGGGTGAGGCCTCTCCTTGGGCTTCTTGAAGTTGTCCCTGTGGGAGCGCAGAGCCCTCAGCACCTCCACGGGCTCTGTCCTGCCCGTGAACCTCTGCACGGCCTCCTCCCTGCAGGGGACAGCCCTGTGAGCCCTGGGGACACGGGGGGACACAGCCCTGGGGCCTCCTCCCTGCAGGGGACAGCCCTGTGAGCCCTGGGGACACAGCCCTGGGGCCTCCTCCCTGCAGGGGACAGCCCTGTGAGCCTTGGGGACACAGGGGACCCACCCTGGGCTGGCATGGACAGCGGGCACTGCCACCCTCTGCTGGGATGGACAGAGGGCACTGCCACCCTGGGCTGGCCCTGCTGGGGCACATGGGAGCTCTGGGGTGGCTCTGGGGTGACCCCGTGTCTGGGCAGCCTCCCCTGGCCCCGGGCTGGGATTTCCCAGCAGGGTTTTGGGAGCAGGGACGGTTCAGGAGGGTTTTGGGAGCAGGGATGGTGCAGGAGGGGACGAGAACAGGGATGGTGCAGGAGGGTTTTGGGAGCAGGGATGGTTCAGAAGGGTTTGGGGCAGGAGGGTTTTGGGAGCAGGGATGGTGCAGGAGGGTTTTGGGAGCAGGGATGGGTCAGAAGGGTTCTGGGAGCAGGGATCGGTCAGAAGAGTTTGGGGAGCAGGGATGGTGCAGGAGGGTTTTGGGAGCAGGGATGGTTCAGAAGGGTTTTGGGAGCAGGGATGGTGCAGGAGGGTTTGGAGAGCAGGGATGGTGCAGGAGGGTTTGGGGCAGGAGGGTTTGGGAGCAGGGATGGTTCAGGAGGGTTCTGGGAGCAGGGATGGTTCAGGAGGGTTTGGGGCAGGAGGGTTTTGGGAGCAGGTTTGGGGCAGGAGGGTTTTGGGAGCAGGTTTGGGGAGGAGCCAGCAGTGCTTACGTGACCCGCAGGAAGGGGTTGTACAGGAACTCCTCCTGCAGCGTGGAGGGCACCGTGGGCAGGTCCTCGTCATCCCTCTGCTGCCAGGGGAACAGAGGTGTCCAAATGGCACTGCCATCCCCCAGCCTGGCCCCCCTGGCACAGGGGGCACTGCCACTTACTTTGGCCCACGCCAGCTTCTCCTTCACCACCTCATTCTCTGGCTCCACCTTCAAGGCGAATTTGAGGTTTCTGACGGTGTATTCGTGGCCACAGAAAACTTTCTGCAGGAGGCAGCGGGCATCAGACCTGCTCCCAGGGCAGGTCCCAGCCTGGGAGCCCTGCCCCAAGTCCAGGATCCTTGTTCCAGCCCCAGATCCCTGCCCTGAGCCCCAGATCCCTGTCCCAGCCCCGGATCCCTGTCCCAGCCCCAGATCCCTGTCCCGAGCCCAGAATCCCTGCCCTGAGCCCAGGATCCCTGTCCCAGCCCCACATCCCTGCCCTGAGCCCCCAAGCCTGGGAGGGGAGGGCACTGACCGTGTCCTTGGGCAGGGTGCCCAGGATCTGGGTGAGGTTGGTGTGCATCTGCTCTGCTGTGCCCTCGAAGAACTGCCCGCAGCCCCCCACGAACAGGGTGTCACCTGTGGGACAGGGGGTGGGCACCGAGGGACACCAGGGCTGGGAATGGGGGTGCCAGGGTGACCTCAGCAGTGCTGAGTGTGGGGACAGGCAGCACACAGGGAGTGTGTCCCCAAAAGCCACGGGGGGCACATGGGCAGGGGGGTACCTGAGAAAAGAGCTGGAGCATCCGGGGAATCGTCCTCCCACATGAAGTAGCACATGTGGCCCGAGGTGTGGCACGGCGTGAAGAGACACTTCACCCTGATGGTCCCAAACTGGGGGGACAGAGGGTCAGGGTCCTCCCGAGGGGGACAAACAGACCCCCAAGACCTCCCCACGCCTGCCTGGAGCCCAGCAGATCTGAAGGGGCTTTGGATGGGGTCCAGCTGTGTCTGCTCTGATGGCATTTGGGACCCAGGAGATGGTGAGACCCTCCAGCATAACCCCAAACAGGCTGGCATTGGGATGAGCTTCCTCCTCCATCCCAGCCTGGAATCTGTGGGGCCACATTTGCACCCACCCCAGGACACCAAGAGCTGAGCACGGCCCAGCAGCACCAACCCCACTGGGGACCACTGGGGACAGTGTGACCACCCCACTGGGGACAGTGTGACCAACGCACTGGGGACAGTGTGACCACCCCACTGGGGACAGTGTGACCACCCTACTCTGCTCCCCACTGGGGACAGTGTGACCACCCCAATGGGGACACTGACCACCCCACTGGGGACAGTGTGACCACCCTACTGGGGACAGTGTGACCACCCCACTGGGGACACTGACCACCCCACTGCATTCTGCACTGGGGACAGTGTGACCACCCCATGGGGGACAGTGTGACCACCCCACTGGGGACAATGTGACCACCCTACTCTGCTCCCCACTGGGGACAGTGAGACCATCCCACTGGGGACAGTGTGACCACCCCACTGGGGACACTGTGACCACCCCACTGCATTCTGCACTGGGGACACTGTGACCACCCCACTCTGCTCTGGGGACAAGTGTGACCACCCCATTGGGGACAGTGTGACCACCCTACTCTGCTCCCCACTGGGGACAGTGTGACTACCCCATTGGGGACAGTGTGACCACCCCATTCTCCTCCCCACTGGGGACACTGTGACCACCCCACTGCACTCTGCACTGGGGACACTGTGACCATCCCACTCTGCTCTGGGGACAAGTGTGACCACCCCACTGGGGACACTGACCACCCCACTGCATTCTGCACTGGGGACAGTGTGACCACCCCACTGGGGACAGTGTGACCACCCCATTCTCCTCCCCACTGGGGACAGTGTGACCACCCCACTGCACTCTGCACTGGGGACACTGTGACCACCCCACTCTGCTCTCCACTGCCCCTCCCATGGGGCCCCCCCAGAGCAGCAGGAGCCGTGTGCAGGGTCCGTGCCCGCTGTCCCCAGCCCCGCGGGCCCTCACCGAGAGCTCCTGGCCGTGGCTGACCCTGTGTGTGAGGGCCCCGATGCGCTCGTCAGCCCCGAACACCTGCAGGCCTGGCAGCAGCTGGGCCAGCTCCTCATTGCCCCTGGCGTGGTCCCTGGGGCAGAGCAGGGGTTGGGAATGGGATCAGGACTGGGATCGGGATCAGGACTGGAATTGGGATTGGGAATGGGAACGAGCACCATCCCCATGGGGACACAGCCTCACCTACCAGTGGTGGTGGGTGGTGAGGATGGCTTTGAGCACCACGTCCTCCTTCCTGATGATCTCCAGCAGCTGAAAAGGGACCAGAGCAGCAGTGAGAGGGCAGGGGAGGTGACACGCACACACCCACACCGTGACCTGTCCCCTGTACCACCAGGCAGAGCAATCCCTCCAAAGCACCCCCTGAGGGAGGGACAAAGGTGTGACCCTGCCTGGAGCAGGGCGGTGGCACCACGCTGATTCCGCGGCCGTGGGGGCGTTTTTGGCCGGCGCTTTCTCAGGGAAGGCACAGAGGAGGGCACGGCGGCCGTGCCACCCACCCCGGCACAGGGCACTGCCAGCCCCGCACGGTGCCAGGAGGCTCCGATGCCAGCTCAACACCCAGGGCCAGGAGCTGCTCCGGCTCCGGGAGGAAGGAAATGCCCGAGTCAGCAGCGGACGCTGAAAACCCGCGACAGCGGCGGGCTGGCACCGGGGACAGCGGCACCGCGACACGGGGGCACGGAAAGGGGGGTGCCCATGGGGTCACCCTGCACGGGGCTGCCTTTGGGGCCATCCCGCTCGCTGCGGGCTCTGCGGGGCGCGGCACGGGCTGGCAGCGGCTCGGGGACCCCGCAGAGCCCGGGCAGGGCAGGGCAGGGGTCCCAGCACAGCCGGGGCACGGAGGGCTCTGTCCTGCCCGGGGATGTCCCACGGATACCCCGCCCCGGAGCCACCGCCACCCCCGGGACCCGCTCACCCGCTTGGGCACCGCGGCGTCCACGGCCAGGGCGTGCCGGGTGCTCTCCTCGATCACCAGGTACATGTAGTTGTCCTCCAGCACGGAGATCACCTTCACCTTCATGGCCCCGGGGAGGCTGCGGGACCCCGGCGCGTCCCCAGCGCCGCCCCCGGGGCGGTCCCCGCGTGTGCGGGGCGGGACACGCAGCGTGGGGCGGGCACGGCCGCTCGGGGGACACGGGGACAGCGCTGCGCCAGCCTGGGCACATCCTGACACCCCCGGCATGGAGGAGGGAGGGGAACCCCCAGCCCTGTCCCCAAATCAGCCCCTGCCTGCCCCAGGGCCAGCGGGGACAAGGGGAGGGATGGGGGCTGGCACTGGTGGCGCTGGTGGCGCTGGAGGGAAGGTGCAGAGCGGTGCCGGACACTGGAGCTGCTGCAGGGGGGTCCCGCAGGGTGTCTGCCCCAGGGACACGGTCCCACCTGAGTGCAGGAAGCCCCCAAAGCACAGGGAGCTGAGCTGAGCTTCCCCAGGGCTGCGGCAGGGCTGGCCATGGCCCACACGGGATTGTTGAGGCTGGAAAAGTCCCCTGAGACAGAGTCCAACCATTGCCCCCAAAGCCAAAGCCAGCACTGACCCACGTCCCCAAGTGCCACATCCACAGGGCTGTTAAATCCCCTCAGGGATGGGGACTCCACCCCTGCCCTGGGCAGCTGTGCCAGGGCTGGGCAGTGTTTCCAGGAATTTTCCCTAAAATCCCAGCCTGAGCTGCCCTGGCCCAGCCTGAGGCCGTTCCCTCTGCTCCTGTCCCTGTTCCCGGCTGTCCCCTCCTGTCACTTGTGCGGAGCCACAAGGGTCCCCTGAGCCTCCTTTGCTCCAGGCTGAGCCCCTTCCCAGCTCCTCAGGGATTCTCCAAACCCTTCCCGGCTCCCTCAGGGATTCTCCAGTCCCTTCCCAGCTCCTCAGGGATTCTCCAGCCCCTTCCCAGCTCCCTCAGGGATTCTCCAGCCCCTTCCCAGCTCCCTCAGGGATTCTGCAGCCCCTTCCCGGCTCCCTCAGGGATTCTCCAAACCCTTCCCAGCTCCTCAGGGATTCTCCAGCCCCTTCCCAGCTCCTCAGGGATTCTCCACCCCCTTCCCGGCTCCCTCAGGGATTCTCCATCCCCTTCCCAGCTCCCTCAGGGATTCTCCAGCCCCTTCCCGGCTCCCTCAGGGATTCTCCATCCCCTTCCCAGCTCCCTCAGGGATTCTCCAGCCCCTTCCCGGCTCCCTCAGGGATTCTCCAGCCCCTTCCCAGCTCCTCAGGGATTCTCCAGCCCCTCCCCAGCCCTGTTCCCTTCCCTGGCCATGCTCCAGCCCCTCCACGTCCCTCTTGTCCTGAGGGGCCCCAATGCCCCTTGTGAGGAGGGACTGGCACTCACAGGCAGCAGAACCGGGGCTGAACCCCCTCTGTTCCCCTTTCACAAAAACACAGCTGCCACTAAAGCCCCTGGGGTCCCACAGTGCCACCCACTCACCCCAGGGTTCGGCAGAATGACACTCCCAGCTGGTTGACTTCAATCTCTAGTCCAAACACAAGAAATTCGGGAATCTGTGAGTTAACCACCTCTGCTTCCAGCTGTTATTTATTTCCCCTCTGCCCAGCCCTCAGGGCAGTCACACTCAGGTGTGGCAGCACAGCTTTAGGTAACACTTTTCTCTCTGAACCACATAAAATTCAGCATTTTAAAGCAAATGGAGACCTGGTGCCACCCCATCCCTGCTCACCTGGGCACAGGTAACAACTGCTCAGCTGCCTGTGACCCCCAGGCCTGCTGCAGGGGTGTCACCACCCTCAGGGGGACAGGCACTCACCAGGAGTGGCTGCTCCTGCATTGAGGCACCAGCCAAAGCCCTGGCACAGGTGACACACAGGGGACAGCAGGGAGCAGCTTCATGCAACAGCTTGGGACTCAAAGGGTGCAAGCACAGCAATGCCTGGGGACAAGAGAGCAGCTGGATGGCCCCAGAGCCACCCCCAGAGGCTCACAGGGACACCCTGAAGCAGCACTGGCACGGCAGGTCTGCCCCTGGAACTGGTTTTGGTGGAGCCAGGACATCCAGAATGTTGAAGCAGCAGCATGGAGGAAACATTGGAATCTTCAGCTCCTGTGTTTGGTCTCTGCTTCGCACAAAGACATCTCAGTCCCACCTTCTGCATCCACAGCAATGACAGGAGCTTCTTCCTAAACCCCCAGGCTTGATCCTGCCCAGCCTGGGGTCTCACACCAACACTTGCACAATGATCTGCAGGTGACACGTGACAGCTTGAGAGAGCAAGAGGAGGATAAATATTCTTCATCATAATATAAATATGCTGTAGAACATCTCAACAAGGGCAAAGTGCTTTTTTTTTTCCTCAATTAAAACAAAACAAAAAACCTAAAGAAAACTTGTCTCAACCACGACGGAAGATTTGACCGCTAAAACATCTGAATGGTCTAAGTGACACTTGAAGTGACATTAAAGTGATGTTTAAAGTGATGCAGGCAGGGCTCAGTCCTTGGGCACTCTGAAGTTGTCCTTCTCTTTCCTGATGGCCCCCATGACCCGCACAGGGTCGCTCTCCCCAGCGTGCTCCTGGACTGACTTCTCCCTGCCAGGAGGGAAGAGCAGGGTCAGGATGGGATCCTGGAGGCACCAGGGGCTGGGCTCAAGGCTGCACTTCAGCATCAAACCCTGGCCTTTGGCACAGCTCTCAGCCTGGCTTGCAGGCTCAGGAGGAAATGGCACTTTTGTGCCCCAGCAGCAGCTGCTAGCTGAAGGAACAGGACACACCAAGGCCTGCTCTGCCTCCTGAGCCAGGGAATGAGGCTCAGCACAACCCCCAAAGCAGGAACCTTCTGCCAGGACAGCCAGTGAGAGCCTTGGAGGCACCCAGACAGGGATGTGGGAGGCACTGGGACAGCTCCTCCCTCCCAGAGCCCCCCAAGCAGGGGCTCCCTACCTCACTCTCATGAAGGGGTTGTAGGTGAACTCCTCAGCGATGGTGGAGGGGATGGTGGGCTCTCCACTGTCGTACTGGGCCTGCAAAGAGGGACACAGGGCTGCTCCACCAGGAATTCTGGAGAGCAGGGAGTGTCCTGGACAGAACAGAGGTTTCCAGGCAGGGAACTTCTCCCCCAGACAGCAAACTGTGGGCACAGCCAAACCCTGCTCCCAAACCCAAACAAGAGCCAGGAGCTGCAGGATGCTAACTCCCTGTGTTCTCCCCAGCACTGTCTCCTCTCCTGCAGCTCCTGAGCAAGGCTCTGTGTGCAGGGAAGGAAGAGCAGCTCACCTTGGCCCAGGCCAGCTTCTCCTGGATGCTGGGGTTCCTGGGCTCCACGTGCCGAGCAAACTTGAGGTTGTTGATGGTGTACTCGTGGCCACAGTAAACCCTCTGGGGAGAGAAGGGACAGTGACACTGGGCACTCCAAAGCCACCAGCACAGCAGGAACAGCACACTCCACCCAACACCCCCAAACAGAGACAGGCACACGTGCCAGGACTCAGCAGGCAGGACAAGCTGCCCGCAGAACAGATGAGAGCCCCACGTCCCAGCCCAGCAGCCTTTAACCACCAGCCCCTGCTCCTTCCCCACAATGCACAAACCCATTTGGGGCAGGCCAATCCTCCCCAGGGCCCTGCAGCACCACAGAACTCCTGTAAGCACCCATTCCTTGCACAAAGCAGGGTCTCTCTGCACAGCAGCACCCTCAGGGCGTTCCTCTGCTCTGTGTGCTGCTGTGGGTGCCTCACCCACACACAAAAGGAGAGGTTTGTACCGTTCTGGGGTCCAGGCTGCCCAGAATCTCGATCAGTGCCTTGTACATCTCTTCTGGGGTGCCCTCGAAGAACTTGCCACAGCCAGCCACGAACAGGGTGTCACCTGCAGGGGTGACATGGCATCAGGCCACAGCAGGCTGCCACACCAGCCTGGGGGCTCAGCCCTGCCACTGCTGCCCCAGCACAGCAGCTGAGCACGGGGACAGCCACACCAACACTGCTGGCCAAGGTGGAAGCCTCACCAGGCACCTCCTGCCAGCACCTCTGACCTGTGGGCAGCCCCTGTCCCCTGCTGTCCCTCCTACAGGGACAAGGAACACTTGTTCTTTGCTGTGAAACTGAACAAAGATGAGTCGCCTCTATTTTCTCCCCAGTGGTCCCTAAAATCTTGTTTAAGGCTCTTTCTCTTCCATGCAGGAGCTTCTGTGAGCTCTGGAGAACACAGGGATGAAGCACAGCCCCAGGGAAGGGGAATCCTTCTCCCCAAACCAGGATCCAGGCCCTGGCCACCAGCAGTGGAGCACCAGCCCTCCCTGACTCCCCTACTCTCTCCTCTCTCTGCTGTCAGACCTGAGCACAGACATACGGAAAAGCAGCAGGGTTTGGGATCAGCCAGTTTGGCCTCAGACAGGAAACCAACAGCTCTTTTTTCCAGGAAAAAAAAAATGCTGGATGTGGGACTCATGCAGGGCTCGCTCCTGGGGCTGCCTGCAGGGTGTGCAGCCCTGGCTTACAGAGGGGCTTCCCCAGCTCCACCTACAGCTCCTGCTTGGAAAGGGGAGCAGGACCTGGATGTTCAGCAGCTGCCCTGGCAGGAAGGGAGGGATGCACATCCAGAGCCAGAGGCACCCAGGCAGAGGGGGAGCTTCTGTTTTTGCAAGGGAACCTCCCAAGTCCTCACCTGTAAAAACTGCAGGTGGCTCGGAGCTATTTGGCTTAGTCACATAATAACAGATGTGGCCCGAGGTGTGACACGGCGTACTGAGGCATTTCACACTCAGAGATCCCACCTGGGAAGAAGGCAGAACACTAAAGCTGAAGCTGCAATGGCATGGTTAGAAAAGAATTGCTACTCTCAGTGCCCTAATGGTCCTAAACCTGCCCCAGTCTGGCCAGGAAGCAGCAGCTCTGCTCCTGGGAGAGCCCAGGCAGGGAGGGAGGGCTGCCAGGGAGCTGTTTCCTCCAAGCAGGTGTCCTGACAAAGGGAACTGCCAGATCCTTTCATGTCCATGCACTCAAAGCCTGGTTGGCAGCAGGAGCCAACAGAGAATCCTAAACAAAGCTGATGGAGCGTGAAAAAAACCCCAAACAGAAATGGAGCTGAAGGGGAGAAGTGGATGAGGAAAAGGCAAGGATTCAACACAGCCTCATCTGCCCACCTTCCTGTGCTCCCTCCTGTGCACCCGAGGCCAGCAGGGCCCTTCAGGCCGGCCTGCACCTGTCCCAGCAGCGCTGTCACCTGTCCCAGCAGTGCTGTCACCTGTCCCAGCAGTGCTGTCACCTGCCAGCTCCCTGCCAGCAGGGGACAGCCAGGCTGGCACTGCCGTGCTCGGCCCATCTTCCAGCTGGCATCCCACAGGAACAGCTGGATCTGTTCTCCTGGATCTTGCTGTGCTCCTGGCAGAGCACAATCCCTGTCCTGTCACACTGTCCCTGCCCTGTCCCCCAGCATGTCCCAGGTGCCCCAGTGCTGTCCTCACACAAGGCAGAGGGGTTGCAGTTCCCCAGGGCTGGAAAATGGTGAAAGCTGCATTTCAACCATCCCCCATGGGCTGAAAGGCACCAGAGCTGCCCAGCCCAGGTGGGAACAGAGCTGTGCCACAAGGAGGGGATGCCCAGCGCCCTGCAGTGCCCCCCTTACCTTGAGAGCTGTCAGGTGGGACACTCTGTGGGTCAGGGCCCCCACCCTGCTGTCCCCCCCGTACACGTGCAGCCCCGGCTCCATCTTCACCAGCTTCTCATTGCCTCCAGCATGGTCCCTGCAAGGGGAAAAAAGGGATTTGGGGAGGGATGAACACAGGTCACTGGGAGTGCAGTGGTAAGTTCCAGGTGATCATTTCTGATCCAGCCTCTCCCAGGATCCATCACTCCTCCCAGCCAAGGACAGGCCACACAACAGGAGTGGAGATCATTTCTGCAGGAATTAGGGCAGTCAGAGGGGGAATCAATCCCTGACAAGTCCATCCCCAGTTGGGAAACAGCAGCCTTAGGGGCTCCCAGTAACCTCTCCAGTAACTGGGGCAGGGAGGGAATGGGGTGAGTGGAAAATGTGCAGTCCAGCATCCCACAAAACACCAGGGAGCAGGCACAGCTACCCCAGAGCCCAGCACTGCTGTGCTGCTGCTTTGTCCAGCTCAGGGCTGCTTGTTTCACTCTCCAGCCACAGAGGTGGCTCCACTCTGACCCACAGCCAGGTTACTACAGCAAAACATTCATTTTACACCCCTGGCAGAGCTGATCCTCCCACAGTGCTGACTGCAGGACGCCTCATGGGCCTGTCCTGGCACCTCAGCACCAGCGTGCTCCCTCCCACACCCTGCACTGCTCTGGCTCCCTGCAAAAACCAGCATTTTAAAGGGGAAAGGCACTGACACACAGCCCTGCACAAGGCAAAGGCTCAGAGCAAGGCCAAAGGATGAGCTCTGATCCTTCTGCCTCAGAGATCACCTGGAGCCAGGAGAGCAGCAGCTCCTGGCTGTGTGTGTGTGAGGGACCAGGACAGGGTGTTACCAGTGGTGGTGGGTGGTCAGGACAGTGGTCAGCTTCACTCCATGCTTTTTGACTGCATCCAAAACCTGCAGGAGGGACACAGGAGGAGAGTCACACCATGGAACGAGCTGGCAGCACCCCTGGTGGCACCTGGGCACGAGGAGAGAGAGCCACAGCAGCCCTGCAGGGAGCTCATCCCATCCAGGCTGGAGGGAGAGGGCAGCAAACGAGCCCTGACCCAGCCCCAAGTCCCCTTTCCCTTTTCTGCCCCACATCAAATGAAGGCCAAAATCCCAAACCAGGTCAGTAATTCCTGGGGTGAGTGAGGGACAGCAACCCCTGAAATTAGGGACACAGCAGTCCCTGGGGTGAGTGACAGCAATCCCTGGGGTGAGGGACACAGCAACCCTTGGAATGAGGGACAGCAATGTCTGAAGTGGGGAAGGACACAGCAATCCCTGGGGTGAGTGGGGGACACAGCAATCCCTGAAATGAGGGGGGGACACAGCAATCCCTGAGGTGAGTGGGGTACACAGCAATCCCTGGGGTGAGTGGGGGACACAGCAATCCCTGAAATGAGGGGGGGACACAGCAATCCCTGGGGTGAGTGGGGGACACAGCAATCCCTGAAATGGGGGGGGGGACACAGCAGTTCCTGGGGTGAGCCCAGGCTGTCCCTGTGCCCAGCCAGCCCTTCCAGCCTTTCCCCCACAGCTGAGGCAGCGTGGGGCTCGTTCCCTCCTGGAAGGACAGACATCCTGCAAGGCCATCCCAGAGCCAGGGGGGTGTCACCTTCTGGGGCTGCACAGGGTCCACGATGGCAGCCTCCCTGGTGTCCCGGTCGATGAGCAGGTACATGTAGTTGTCAGTGAGGGCTGGCAGGATTTCCACCTTCATGTCGGCCTGGCTCACTGCCTTGGGCTCCCTCAGCTCGTGCTCGGTGTGCAGGAATTGAGCTCGCAGCTGTGCTGGACCTGGGCACCCAAGAAGAGCCAGAGCTCAGCCCTGGCAGGGGGACGGGAGGGACGGGGCATGGCAGGTGCCTCAGCTCACAGCACAGCCCCACCTGCCTCCTGCAGACATGAGGAGTGAGGCCACCACGGGACAAAACTCTGGAGCTCTGGGTGCTGCAGAGCTGCCCTGAGAAGGACAGGACACTTTGCTTTCCATGCAGGGACAACTCTGCACTTGCATCAAAGAGGAGATTTCAAGGGGCAGGAGAGCAGAGTGGAGCTGGTCAAAGGTCAGCCTGGGACAGTGAGTTTGCAAAAAAGGCACAAAGGACACGTCAGAGCCAAAAAACAAGAAGGAGGGAGGGAAAAAAAAAAAAAAAAAAAAAAAAAAAAAAGGAGAAATACAGAAATACACTGCTCTGACAGAAATATCCAGTTTGTATTTTTGGGGGAAATGTCATCCTGCAGTGCACATGGAGAGAAAACAGGCTCTCCAAGGGAGGAAGGCTCCCTACCTGGCCAGGTAACACAGAGCCCTTGCTCATGCCTGCCCTGATGCAACACCAGAGCCTCCATGTTTGCTTTTGGTTCAATGTTTAATCAGATCCAAGAAGCAAATTCCAGATGCAAATAACCTGGGCTCCACTGCTTGACTCATAAAGAAAAAACCAACCCTGAGAGGTGTTACCACGCAAACTGAAGGAAGGGAAGCAAAGACAGCGAGGCCTGGCATTGCTGGCACCCTGCAGCTCAGAGCTGAGCTCAAACACTTGCAGGGAAAGAGGTGCCAGTCCCTGCAGGTCAGGAACTGCTGGCTGAGCACCCACGAGGTGTTTGCACAACCCAGAGGTGCCTGGGCTGGCTCAGACCCATTTCATTCTGCACCACTGACTCTCCCAAAGGCTCCTGACTTTCCTGCTTGGCCACCTCCCTCCGTGCCACAGGGAAGGTCCCTGTGCTGGTGCTCACCCTGTCCCACTGTCCCCAGCCTGCCCAGCCCTGATAAAAGCAGCTCTGCAGGAGCCCCAGAGTCCTGCAGATCTGCTCCTGTGCCAGCCCAGCCCGGGCACAGGGAGCTGTCAGAACCCTCTGGCACAACCATCCTGCCCAGAGCTTCCTCCCCTTCCA
This sequence comes from Calcarius lapponicus, assembly GCA_039654755.1. Classification (NCBI taxonomy): domain Eukaryota; kingdom Metazoa; phylum Chordata; class Aves; order Passeriformes; family Fringillidae; genus Calcarius; species Calcarius lapponicus. The sequence continues at coordinate 1,894,688 of CM077477.1, read as the reverse complement.
CCTCCACCATCATGAGGAAAAGGGAACCAGTGAAATAAAAAACAAACAAACCAAACCCAAGGCACAACACAACAGGCATGCACTGGGTATTTACAGGATTGGGAGAAGCATCCCTACCTGCAGTGCTCCTCTGGAGAAGACTCCTTTCAAAAAAAGAACACGAAAAAAGCCCTTACTATTCTTTGATGGGAGAAAAAAAATGCCCAAAAACAACTGTCTGCCAACAGGGAGAACTTTTGGATGCTGTCACTCACAAGAGTTATCTATACTGAGTGTTTGTTTGCAGGCCAGACACCAACTAGGAAAAAAAATACAAACAAAAGGAAAAAAACGAACCTTAACTTCAACTCAAAGGAAATATTCACATACTTCAAATGCTTCTTTCCTATGAGCCATCTCTAACCTTGGCCCAGATCCCACAGTCTCTTTGCCTGTGTAATTTGCAATTCTTACCAAACAAACAAACAAGCTGCACCACATAAGGAAATGTTTCCAAACGTGTAATTTCAACAAAGGAAAGGGAAAACATCCAGCAAGAATGAAACTCACGTGTTGTGAGTTGCCATGTGCAGCTCAGGAGCAGAGCAGGGAGCTCCTCCCGCCCTGCTCAGACCTGTCCAGCCCAGAGGAGCTCCCTGGCGATGCTCAGATCCTGTCACACACACAGCTCTGCCCCACAGTTCATTAATGCCCAGTGACTCCATTCTCGCTCGGCTCTGTCCCACGCCTGGAGCAGAGCAGGGGGACAGCAGCTCTGAATCGCCCACCCGGGCTCGGGGAGTGGTTCATGGGCACAGCTGGAGCAGCAGAGGGAAAGGCTCTGCAGCTGGAGGCGTTCATGTCAGCAGACAGGTTCCCTCAGAACCCGGCTGCTTCGTGCACTTCCTCCAGAACGTTTGGGGTTACTCTATTACATAAAAGAGTGGAAAATTCCCGTTCCCAGCCGGGCTGTCACTCAGAAATGACTGCACGCCCAGCTGTTGTGCTGCCTCACAGAACCACGCTCACTCTTTACACTCTGCAGGGATTTTTGGGAGACCCAGCGAGTTTGTGGCTCCAGGAAATGTGTCTGAAGCCAGGGCAGCTCCCAGTCGCGGCAGTGGAAGGTGCAGAGCCCCCCCGGGAGCTGTCACAGGCTCGGTGTGGCACTGCCACCCGGCAGCGTCCCTGCCACAGAACCCCGGCGATTCTCGCCCATCGCAGCCACGTCTCAAAACCCCAGCGATGCAAAACCACCTGCGGAGACTTCCCAGAGAGCCCAGGAGAGGCTCTGAGGATTTAGGCCCGAAATGCAACCGCAAGCTCGGACGGTTTGGGGTCGGTTCCACCACCGGCACAAGCTGTCACCCGCCGAACGCAGCCCGGCCCCCCATCCTCCTCCTCCTCCTCCTCCTCCCTGAGCACTGACCGCCGGCCGGGGCTCCGCGGGGCCTCCGCGATGGGCTCAGCACGGCACGGCCCCGGCTGCAGCCCAGAGCCGCCGGCCTGCTCGGGCCGTGAGTCAGCCCCGGGGCCGGGCACGCCCGGGGCCGCGAGGCACGGCCCGAGAGCTCCCGCCGCACGTACCGGCTCGCAGAACGGCCCCGAGGACGGCCCCGGCTGCCAGGGCGGCGCCGAGCCCCCGCCAGCCCCCGCGGAGCATCGTGCGCCCCGCCCGGCCCGGTTACCTTGGCTGTCCGCCCCAGGAGGCGGCGGCAGCGCCGGCACGGCCCGGCCCGGCCCGGCCCGGCGTGTGGGGGGCGGCGCTGCGCCCGGCCGGCCCCGGGCCCGGCCCCCGGCCCGCCCGCTCAGCCCGCGGAGGAGGAGCGGGAGGAGCGGCGGCGCCGTGCGGGGACCCGCAAGGACGCGGCAAGGGCGGCCATGGCCGGCTCCAAGCCGCTGTCCCGCTTCTGGGAGTGGGGCAGGAACATCGTGTGCGTGGGGCGCAACTACGCGGAGCACGCCAAGGAGATGGGCAGCGCCCTGCCCGCCGAGCCGCTCTTCTTCCTCAAGCCCTCCTCGGCCTACGTGCGGGAGGGGGCCCCGATCGTGCGGCCCTACTACTGCCGGAACCTGCACCACGAGGTGGAGCTGGGCGTGCTCATCGGCCGCAGGGCTCAGGCCGTGCCGCAGGACGCGGCCATGGAGCACGTGGCGGGCTATGCCCTGTGCCTGGACATGACCGCCCGCGACACCCAGGAGGAGTGCAAGAAGAAGGGGCTGCCCTGGACCTTGGCCAAAGGGTTCGGCTCCTCCTGCCCCGTCAGTGACTTCGTGCCCAAGGAGAAGATCCCAGACCCGCACAAGCTGCAGATCTGGCTGAAGGTGAACGGGAAGCTGAGGCAGGAGGGGGACACCTCGTCCATGATCTTCTCCATCCCTTACCTGATCAGCTACATCAGCCACATCTTCACCTTGGAAGAAGGGGACTTGATTCTCACGGGCTCTCCCAAAGGAGTGGGCTCTGTGGAGGCCAACGATGAGATCGAGGCGGGGATCAGGGACGTGCTGTCCATGAAGTTCAAGGTGGTACAGGGCACGGAACCCCGGAGCCCAAAAGGTGTTTGACTGCCACAGCCCCATTTCCATGGGGGTTCAGCACACCTGGGGTGCGGCCCAGCCTGGAGCAGGTGGAGCCCAGAAGCTCCGGATTCCAACATTTAATTCCAAAACCGTACCTGGGAACTGGAGACATTGGAGAGGGCAATGGGCCTGGCTGTCCTTCTGCGTGTGCTTCTCTTCTGCTGATGCTTTGAGTATTGCCTTAAAATAAAAATTACTGATCAAAACAATTCAAATGATGATGTAGGAGCTAAGGCTCAGCCATGCTGTGGAAAATCAAAGGTTTATGTGAAGATGTTCATCCCTAAATCAAGAGTTGCAGCTTTGCAAAGAGTTTCCTCTACAAGAGAAAGATGTCTGATTTTTTGGAATAGCTTTGTGATTCCTCTCCGCTTTTTTCAAACATACAAATTAAAGAAGGATGGCTTTTCCTCCCACTCCAGGGGGCAAAGGCAGCAGGAAGTGTGCCAGATGTTTGGCAGATTGTTTTTTTTGCCTAAACTGAGATTTTAAAATGTTCTAAAAGTGAAATAATGTAAAAAGATCAAGAATAAAGAAGCATATGGATAAAGATCACCACTGAACTTTTCTTTTGAGTGATTTCAATGTATTTTTAGTAAAACTGTAGCTGCAGCAGTTGCTGTTACCCAGTGCAGTGCAGCAGTTGGGGTTTTAAGTGTTTCCAGCTGCTAAAAGCCACGCTGGGTAACTTTCCCCAGTTCCCAACTCCAGCTGTTCCAGCACTCCCCACCAGTTTGCATGACAGCGAGTTCTCTTTCAATTCAACAGCAAGTTGTAAAATATAATTTAAAAAATCCTCCCCATGCAAACATCAAAACCTAGATTTTCAAAGGTTGCACAGAACTGGCTCACTTCTAATAAAAACAGATGGAAGTTTTTGTTTTTGTTTTTACATAAATGCAAAGCAGCAAAGTTAAGCACTTCCATTTATCAGAGCCAGATCTTAATAACTGCTAGGAAGAGCTTTGGTTTTAAAAGTGGGGAGTTCTACGGAGAAAAATCCTGTCTTCCAAAGAGAAGCAGCTCTGTGAGAGCAGCACAGTCCAGGGTGCTGCACACTACACTGGCAGAAGAAATTGAAGAATTCCTTTAGAATTTCTTCAGAATTAAAATAGCCATTAGGGTGAACAGTTCTGGAAGAGGAAGGATGGAATTAAAATGTCTGTGCTGTTTGCATTTCCCATCTCTGGCAACAGCAGCAGGGCATCGTTTGCAGTTTGGTCTCCAGCCTTGTGTATTGACAGAATTGGGATTAAATGACTGGAAACATTCCCTTCAGAACGGGAATTGTTGTGGCTGGGAAGTGTTGAATCATTTATGGCTACAAGAGGGATGCCATGACCCAACACTGGCAGCATTTCTGGGGTCTCTATTGCCACCCATGAGTCAGGGATTGCTTGTCAGGATTTCCTGTTTCTGTGGGTTTTTTCTCTGTGCCACATTGCTTGAAGGGCAGGGAGGGCACCAGGGGGTCAGAGTGCCCCAGGGTGTCCTGGCCTAAAACCCTTTGGCAGAGCAGGGCTGGGGGATCTCCCTCTGTTGGAAACAGGCTGAGGCCCAGCGTGCTCAGGAGTGAGGATGTGACAAATACTCCAGCAGGAGGGGAAGCTATGGACAGGAATCTATTAAAAATAGGGGAAAAATACATGGAGGAAGTCACAATATACATACCTGAGTTCTTTAATTCCAGCTTTGGTGAACAGAGTCCTGCTTACAGCCTCAGCTTGATTTTTGCTTGTCAGAGGTCACTGCTAATTGATTACTCTGCCCTAATTAGACTTAGTCTGCCCAAAGAGACTCAGCCCTGCTGTTGCCCACAGCTCCATGTTTGGCCTCACCAAGGTGCAGCACAAACCCAGGCAGTGTTTCAAGGGGGGGGGTCTTTATTTCTTTAACACAAAAGCAGTTAAAACCACAGAAGTTCAACAGATCTCTTTTAACCTATTTGTTATTTCTGATTTTTTTTCAAAGATCTCAGCTGAGTGAGGAACTTTCCAGCCCCCTTGAAAGGGGTTGAATTTTTAGAATTAACATTTAAGCTGAGGCTCAAGTACACTTTTTAAAGTACAATCACCCAAAAATATGAACTCAGAAGCCCACTTAGAGGCATTGTAATGTGCACTTCTTTACCATCAGAACAGACTTGGCAAAACCCAACAGCAGCAGAATTGCATCTCTAACAACAGAGTGAAGGAAGCCTTTCCTAGCATTTATAAATAATTCCAGTCTCTTCCCAACAAGCTCTGACTCGCCTCTATGGGATCTGCCAGTTTGCAGGAAAGAAGATTCACTTTTAATCCAGTTCTCCAATTGGGTGATGAAGTAACCTGGAAAAATAATTAAGGATCTTTGTTATCACAGCACCTTGAGAGAGATTATTTTCAGATGTCTGACAGCATGTTTGACAGATTTATTTACATTATTCCTGTGTGAGTACACAGTTATGCCATCTGCCTGTCACTGCTGAAGTCAAACACTTTCATTTTGTCCTGGAAATAGGGACAGAGAAAGAGGAGATGGGAGAATAAAAAGAGTTTTGCCCAAAAGGACAAGTTTAAAAGTGAAAACCAGCTACTGTTTTGAATTAAACATTCAATACTAACTTTGAAGTAAATCTTGCTTCGTTCCAAGAGGAGTTGCCATTTCAGTGCAGTCTTCTGGTCTTCTTCCATCATGAGGAATTCAGGGACCTGTTAGCAGGACACCACAGGGCACTTCAGCAGGTGCTTAAAACCTCTCCAAAACAGAATGATGATGAAAAGAACATCTTACATATTTTTATGCATTTCTAAGCTGTATTTTTCTATTTTAACCTAGTGCTTGGTATGAGATGTGTACCAAGACAGCCACATGAACCAGATAAACTGCAGGGTGTCTGAAAATCAGAGTTAGGGATTTCCAGCCACGTTCTCAGAAAAGCAGTGTTCTGAACTGGGTTCAGTCTTACACTGAACACAATTCCTGTTGGCATCTGCTGACTTTCAGCTTCTGCCAAGCTCTGTGTGTCTGTCCGTCCATCCATCCCGTTTTTGTCACTTTTGCACCCACACACACACAGAACATTTTCAGAGATCTGTAATTCTCCTCAGGCTCCCCAGCTGAGCTCAGCAGGAGCAGCCCCATCCCCTTACTGTGCAGCCCAGGGTGTCCTCAGCCACGCAGTCAGCCAGGTAGCAGGAGCGCAGGGTGCCTGTGTGGTCTGTCACATCCACCAGGATGTCAAAGCTGGCAAAGGTGGACTTGGCCTCTGGAGAGACGTCGGTGCAGAAGGTGCAGGTGTTTGACACCTCATTCACGACGAACCGGCAGACTGAGCTGAGACACAAGCAGAGAATTCATGCAGATATGCAATTTTTTCTTCTTGAAACATTTTTCTAGACTGAGATTTCCCAAGAGACTTTGTCTTTAAAAAAAATTATTCCTCTTCTAAACTCTTGAGTCTGTCTTAGACAAAGTGACCTCTTTCTTTTTCACTCTAGGACCACAAAGAGCACCCAACAAAACCCCCCATCAGAAACCCACATGGCATTCTCCAGAGCAGTTTTATTTCTTTGGGATGGGACTAAAACATTGCTCCGTGTCATTTGGCTCTGGGGAAGAGACACAATCAGTTTCAGCACACACTCCAAGCAGGCAGTCGCTCACCATCTGTTGCGCAGGACTCTGGACACGCTCTCATCGATGTCCAGGGTGGAAATGTAGCCATAAATAATCCCATGGACAGGCTCCAGCTTCCCATCACTCTGGAGAGCTTTTTCTTTCAGCTGTTCCACTGTGTAGACATCCACTACAGCCTCCACTACAAGTTTAAAAGACGTTAAGTGTGTCTGAGCCAGAAATTATTCAAAGAGCAATGGCAAAGTGGATCTTAAGGCAATAAAAGGGAGATTTAAAGCAGCAGTAAAGCCCCCCTCCAAAAAAAAAAAAAAGTAAAACAAAAGGGACTCAGATCAGGAATATATCTATGACTTAATCTTTGTATCCTCCAAAAGGACTTTCTGACAAAAGCTTTCCCCCTCACTTCTCCAAACTGGTTGCAGACAAAGAACACAGCAGACAGGCTGCAGCTGGCACAGTCAGATGAGATACATAAAGATAAAATAAGGGACAGCCCCAAGAAACCATCCAAACTTTACCTACTCAGCCAGGCTGGACCTGAGCTTTGTTTCTGTGAACACACAGAGCAGGAACTCCTTCAGCTGCACTATGAAATGACACTGTGCAGGTAAATAAAATCAAATACTTACAGTTGATGGTTTCATTTGGCAGCTCCTTCACTGGGTTGGGCAGAGCTCCTGCCTGGGCACTCTCTTTGATGAAGCTGAAGAGAACATTTGCTTCTGCTGTTTCTGAAGATGCATTTTTAAAAGTTATCAGTATATGTTGCATGTAAAAGTCACAGCATTTTTATATTTTACAAGTTTTTATTCTAACAGCACAAACATGTTTGAATTAGCCAAGATCTGCTTTTCTCTTTTTTATTTTAACTGTTAATCCTGCGTGGAATAAATATATGAAGGTTGCAAATAAAAAAAAAATTAAAAAATATATATAAAATAAAAGTAGAAGCCAAAGGAACTGGTCATCACAGAGCAGACAAAGAGCAGGGAGCTTTGTGAGAAGCAAGCAGAAGAAATCACAGTTCCAATAGATTAATTAAAGCATTCTAGCCTAGAATAATTACTAAAAGCAAAGAAATACTTGAGCAGCTCTTACCTGGGTTAGTTGTAATGATGGTTTTGGATATCACAGTTGCAGTCATGCAGTTCCTAAATTTGTCAAAATTGATTCTCACATCTGATGCAAATATAACTGTGCAGAAAAACACCCCCATGTTACTGGAGAGTAAATGTCACATGAAGGACTTCAATAAAACCATAAACCAGACTGGTTTACCTGTTTCTTGGGGGATCCAACTCTGTGCCAGCTGGATGGATTCATTATCCCAGCTAAATTAAACAAAAGTAGATGTATTAAAACATTTCTGAAGTAGCACTCAAAGTGTTTAGTACTAAACAATGTAGTTGTAATAAAATTGCCAAAGGGGACACAACTCCTTTGTGACACATGTGGCACTGAAATTCCATGTGCCTGCTTTATCCCAAACAGGATAAAATAAAGATGGGTCTAAGTGCAGAATATACCTGGGGAAATGCTGTGTTTCAGCTTTTATCCAAGTCAATTCTAACTAAAGCAAATCCCAGTTAAAGGAGCTGTGTGTGCAGGGCCAGGCTGATTGCTCAGATCCCCAGGCCAGATGTTCAGCTCTTCCAACACTGGGATCTTTGTGGTTGGGGATGATGAGACTGGAGTGAGGTCAGAAACATCCTTCAAAAATGGTAATTTCATGGTCTCTTGATAAAATCTCATTCAGCTCCTCCTAAATTTGACTGGCAAGAGCACAGCCAAAGCACAGATTTGTTCTGGTGGGTTTTCTCCTTAATCCTTGGGAAAAGATTTAAGATATTTCCTTTTCATCTGATATTGCCCAGGCACCTCTTGACTGCTGGGCTCTGGAATCCCCTGACAGTGCCCAAGTGCCAGCACTGAGAGAGCTGCTGGAGGAGGTAATTTCCAAATTAACCTTGGGCTGGAAGGGCTCACCCCAGAGCTGCTTCTCTTGGTTTGTGGCTGTGAATTGTGTTTAATATCCCTGGTGGTAACACAGTTCCCAGCCCACAGTGCAGGGCTGGCTGCCTGCTTCCCCTGAGGGAACAAAGATCCCTGAAGTCACTTTTTAACCACCAAACAGCAATCCCAGGGCAAGGGAACAGCACACCCCCACCTGCCCCTGCACTTGGAAAAGCCACGAGTTTATTGAACGAATCTGGGCAAAATGCAAAGGTTCCTCTGTGAACAAGGCAGAGATGGGCTGGGTGGAGTCGTGTTTCTAAACAAGACAGTCTGAAAATACAGCCAAAGTCAGATAAAAATGTTTCTGCATTATTTTAAATATTTAAAAACTATTTCAACCTATTTCCACTCCACTTGCAATTCTGCTTGGCTTTAAAAATGGATCATGCTCTTCATTTTCCTGCTCTTGTGCTTGTGGAAGAGACACAACAGCCTTTGCAGCTGGTTGTAAAAGTCATTTCCTGAATTAGCTCAAATGTCCACATTAAAAAAAACCCAATTATTTGGAACTGAGCTTCATTTTGCTATCCATGAGCCAGCAGGCTGTCAGCAAGCCATAGAACTACACAAGATATATAGGACCACTCTAATGAATCTCTTCTTTAAGTCTCTTTGCAGTGTACATTGTTGCCTCATCTCATTGCCTCCTAAATAACAATATATTTAAATTAAAAGACGGGTTTATAGTTAATTAGTGTGTGTTATAGCTAATTTCTTCACCCATGTTTGCATTATTTTTTAGTGAATTAAAGAACATCTTACCATACTATTGGGAAAGACCTCTCTGTTTCATCATACAGCTTTACTTCACACCTCTGGCCTTTCCTTTTGTCTGAAGTCATAAAATACTTTGGCTCCCCAACCTTGAAGAAGAAAGAGAAGAAGTCACTTGTCCTCTATTCAGTGTCTAGGAGAATACAACTCATAACCTAGAAAAGAAAAGGGTTAGGAAAGGGAAGAAAGACTGTAGACTACTAAAAACGGGATAACTTAATTTTCCCTTCATTTTGTTGATAAAAATCTCATCAAAAGGTGTGTGTGGTTATTGTCACTCAGCTGCCAAGCTGAACAAATGGAATCCTGGCCACTGTGAGGCCCAAAATCCACATTTACACAGATTTACAATGAAGTTACTGATGGCAGAGCAGAGAAATGCTCCTCACTCACTGCCATCACAGCCCAAAATCCACATTTACACAGATTTAGAATGAATTTGCTCATGGCAGAGCACAGAAATGCTCCTCACTCACTGCCATCACAGCTGCCAGCACGTTGAGGACTCTCCCATGGAGGCTTTGTCCATTTGCCACGATGTCCCCCAGGGAATAATAATCCTGAGGGTCCTTGACTGGCAGGTGCAGCAGGGCCAGGAGCCTGGTGTCTGTGTCGTAGCAGGAAGAGGTTTTAACCACAGAGTGATTTTCACTGAGCAATAATTTGTAGCCACTAGAACAGAACAAATCACATGGATCAGCACTGCACTCACTGAGGCATCAGGAGTGTAAAATGTTCATTCATATGAAAAAGCGACTTTATTCCATTATAGTTTTTTCCTAAAGGTACAAAAAATTCTCGTTGATTTTACTCAAAGAATCAAATTTACTCTGTTTAGTAACAAAGAACATTATTGCTTTATGACCTTCTGTTTATTAAATATATTCTCCTTTGAGATTTGATCACACACTGTTGAGCACAGGAGGGAGGTACAGCTACACAAGAAGAAAACACCAAAAATTTCTACCAATTTCATGTGGCTGGAAATTAAAGCAAGTCTTAACTTTGATCTTTCTAGAAAGAACTAGCACTCCATGCTTTAAATTTACCTAGGAGTTACAGGGTTGAATTTTTCTTCTCTTTCTGCTTCCTTTGACTGAATTAATGGATTTTCAATTGTAACTAAAATAAAGCATTGATAAGTAATGTTAGAAATTGATTAGAGGTACAATTATAGATATTTTTGTGTGTACAGTCTGTAAGCTCATAAGTTTTACCCAAACAACCACAGGCAGCAAAATCTTTCTATGAACTTAAAAAGATAAAAGTGCATCCTCTAAATAAATACAGGATTTTTGTTGTGGTTTTATCAGCAATCATAGTCATATCTATAACTGAGGGAAGACAAACAGCAAACTGCTTTACAGCTTATTTTTCATCATGTTTAAGACCTCAATATAATGTGAGATTTGACATTGATTAACTGCAGGCCAGCTCTGAGCTGCTGCACTCAGTGGGTTTCTTTTGTTGACATATTTACTGGGCTCGAGTTGAAATCTTTGGAATCTTGTTCCTTTCCTCTCTCTATTGAACAGAACTGAACAATTTGTTTCCAATTAGGCTGTTTGTGAGTCCTTAGAGCAAAACACAGCAAAGCCACCAGCACAACCCTGATTGCCATGCAAACAGAAACGTGGTGGGAATAAATAAAATAAAATAAAATAAACAAACTCACCACAGTCACCAACCCTGAAGCTTTCTGAGAGGGATCTGATGTACTCTTCTCTGCCCCAGGACTGGACATTAATGAAGTAAGTTGGGGAATCACGAATGGTAAAACTGAAGGTGTATCTCTCAGTGCCAATGTCTGCAAAATTAAACAGGGCTGCAGCAATTGCTCAGCACAGCTTGATTTCTAACTAGAATATGTGTATAAAAACTACTCTTTTGGGGTTTTCCTGGATTTTAGCAGGAATTTTCTCCCACTAGAGGCCAGCAGGTGGTGCAGGAGCACGGTGGTGTTTGGGAATGGGCGGCAATTCCTGCTGAGGTTGTACCTGTGCACCCCGCAGCTGTGAAGCTCAGCTCAAACAGGAGAGGGGCAGGAGCTGCGGGAGGTGCCAGCCAGGGCTGGCACACGGGCAGGGCTCGTTTGTACACACAGCCCCAGGTCTGGGGGAGCTGGGCTGCCTGATGGGTCACTGTCAGGAAGGGCAATTGGATAAAGTGTTTCCAGTGCTGTGGAAAATTCAGGATACTGGTGTCTGCATCCCTGCCCTGTCTCATACAGGTACAGCATGATGCAGCAGATTACCAAATTATCCAGGAAAACTCGAGTGATCCCCCAGGTCCCCTGAGTGCAGGCCCATGGAGCACACAGACCAACACCCCTCTGAGGACTCTGCACTAGGCTGGGCCCAGTTCTGGGTGACAACAATGACATTCCCCCAAAATCTCACCCCTCCAGCAGCTCAGCAGGAGCCAGTGGCAGCAGAATAACTGAGCCCTTCTCCTGGAGCTGGAATGGCTCTCCAGGGCTGGAGGTGCTTCCTGACAGCGTCTGCACCGACCCTGACTGTAAATTTGTTATTTCAATTTCCAATTAACATTATTAACAACACACAATTCCCATTTTGTTCCAGATGAAGCTGTTGCTACTCAGGCCAGAAATTACTTGTGTCACTGCACAAGACATGTCCTCAGCATTTCTGTTTTAAGAGAGAACAAATATGAAGGCACCAGCTCCATTCCAGCAGTATTTATGGAAGAGTGGGTTCATATTGGTTCCATCTTCAGAGCATGAAACACTTCCATGACAGAGTTTTTCCAATTTCTAATTGATATGGCTTAGCCAAACCAATGCTGCTCTTTCATCTTGGTTCTCAAACAGACACCATTTCTTTTGAGTGCATTTTTATTCTATCCATTTTACACTGAAAAATCTGTTTATCATTTAAACCTTGATTTCAGTCAGCTCTGCCAAATTACACCGTTGAAGAAAATGAAGTAAAAAGAGTTTAAAGGGACTGTACTTTTTCGGTCTGGAAAGCTTCTGACATCTGTTTTCCCAATAACCACCCCGATTACATTCTGAAAAATAAAAAGATTATAGAGTACAAGTATTAAACCCAGATGTAGATGATGAATTAGATTTCATGGAATTATACTCTGCTGATGATAATAAACATATTTCTGGCTGGTAATAATTTTAATCTATTTATCCCACAGTACCGTATGAGCTAAAGAGTAAAATATAAACACACAAGTTTACTTTAGGAAAAAATTGTGACTAATAAAAATATTAAAATAAATGCATCTGTTTCTGTTTGCGAAGAAAACGAGAGGACAAAAGTTCACCCCAAGCCTTCACAATTTTGGCTGTTCTACAGCAATCACTCCTCAGGTAGGCAGCAATGTTGTTGTTTCATGCTCTCTGCACAGGTCTCAGATCTCCTCAAATGCTCCCTGGAAAGTCTGGACAGGATTTATTTTACAGTGAAGTGTCCAAGGCTTTCCTGGCTCTCAGCACCACGAGCCACACGTGTGCACCTACAGGAGCTTGCCCTGGCCTCAGCCAAGCAGCCTAAATTTCTCCAGGTGCCTCTCCCTTGCTATCTTTCAACTGACTCCAAGGGAGCTGAGGCAGGGAGCTTTTCTGTTGATTCAGACCAAAATCAATCTTATTCTGCTTTGCTAAACCTGGGTCTATTATGTAAAAACATCCTGTTCTCAATTGTCAAACACAACTACTGGGAGCAAACACGCACACATGTAGATATATAATCTATCTATCTATCTCTAACAGCTGTGTGGTGGGTTCTTGTTTTTTAAGTGGTCCTTGGTGTCAGAGAAGAGCTTTGAAGTGCTCGTTTGGGATTTAAAAGGTCAGCAAGGAAAGTCAGAGTGGGATGAGGGCTGGAAGAACAGACTGATAGTGCAATACTGCCAGGATCCTTCAAAACGAAGCATCCTGCCTCAATTCATGCCACAGAATCCTGGGATGGTTTGGGTTGGAGGGATCTTAAAGCCCATCCAGTGCCCATTCTTCTGCTGGAGGGTCCCATTCCAGCAGAATTCCAGAGCCAGCTGGGAAGGGCAGGGCTGCAGGTCGATAACCCAGCCAGGATTCATTTGGTACATATTCCCAAAGCAGCGTGATCTGCCCGACTTCACTGCAGCGATATCGACACGGGCTCACAAAGCAGCTCTCCGGTTTCCTTGGGATCGCTAGAGGGAGCACGGGAACTGCCTAATCCTGCAGGGATGGACGCACTCAGCAAGAAGCCACTTGTGTACAGCACTGTAACATTCCCCTTCCAGACTGAATGCTTTATCTCCACAGCAAGCAGTAATTCTGATTAGGATTTTGTTTTTCTATTTTGGGTTTTGTTCCTTAATTAAAAAAAAAAAAAATCTATCAAATCAGAGCACAACATTCCCTGTATCTCACCACCAAATGTCAGAAGAACTGACATTTAGGATGAGTGCCGGCAGAAATTAGGCTGATTGTGTATTTCTGGTGCAAATATCCAATTTCCCAAAGAAATCTGCCCTGGCCCTGCTGTAAATGTGTTCACCTCTGTGTCTCCAGCCCCGAGCTTGCACAGAGAGCTGGCAGAAGGAATCGACCTGGCTGGAAACTATTTTGGACTGAGGAAGGGAGAAAAACTTCCAGAGATCATTTCCTTGATCAGCTCGTTGTGCAACTGCCCAAGCACTCATTTCCCAACAGAGGAGGGGAACCCCCCTCACGGTGCCTGCTTTGGCAGAGCCCTGCTTGAGGCTGCTCAACCAACTCCTGAACACTGCAAGTGTTTACACTTGAATCTCTTTCACTTTTTAAAATAAACAGCAAACTCATAAACCGTGCCATTTCGATCCTTCAAGCTGTGTGTTCAGCTGTTTTAACAGCCTAACACAACACACACTGATCATTCTGTCATAAATTATTAGTTTATGAAAATACTTTTGTTGCCGTGTGTTGCTAACTTCAATACTCAAGTTTTATTGGTAAAATAAAAGCTTTTAACTGGGTTAGTGGATCATTATTTGGGAGGAACTGTGAATGACAGGTTAGATTAGCATTGCTGAAGACCAATTTGGATCAATATGGCTCTAAGAAGATAGAAAACTTCTCTTAGATCATCCCTTTTCTGTGATTCCTCTTTCATTTGTTTAAAGTAAATGAGAAAATAAATTGTGCCATCCCCAATAAAAAAGTGGTGGGCATTGTAAAACTCCCTAGTTTTACCTTTCCAGGAACATCAGAGCTTCCCTGGGGCAGGGGAGGGGGGATTCTGCCCCTGCTCAGGTGAGACCCCACCTGCAGAGCTGCCTGCAGCCCTGGGGTCCAGCACAGGGAGCACGTGGAGCTGTTGGGGTGAGTCCAGAGGAGGCTCCAGGATGATTGGAAAGGCTGAAAGAATTGGGATTGCTCATCCTGGAAAAGAGAAGCTTTGGGGTCACCTAACTGTGGCCTTCCAGGGGCTGAAGGAGCTGACAGGAAACATGGAGGGAGACTCTTTACAAGGGATGGAGGGACAGGACAAGGGACAATGGCTTCAAACTGAGAGAGTGGGCTTAGGATACTGGGGAGAAATCCTTCCCTGGGAGGGTGGGCAGGCCCTGGCACAGGTACCAGAGCAGCTGTGGCTGCCCCTGGATCCCTGGCAGTGCCCAAAGCCAGACTGGGACAGTGGAAGGTGACCCTGCCATGGCAGGGGTAGCACTGGATGGGCTTTAGGCTCCCTTCCAACCTGTGATCCTATGCAAAGCCATTTTTCATCCCAAAGAAACAGAACCAACCCTGCCATGGAACTGTGAGGTTTTTACCCTGCCTTCCCAGCGTGCCTGAGAGACTGATGAGGCCCCAGAAGATTGTGGCTGCATAATGCTGACTCTGTCATGTCCTTAATAATGTCTTCACTAATTCAGCATCCATTTCAAGTGCTACAAAGGAGCCTCTGATACATGGAATTGTCCAGTCAATATCTGTGCCTGTGGTACCCACAGGCTGTGGACAGCAACAGCATCAATTTTCATTTTGCTGCTTTGCACACAAAGGGAAGGTCCTTTCTACCCAACAATTGCACTAATGCTATCAGTACCTAAGTACACATCAATTACATAATTTTGCAGTAATATAAGACACTCAGATACAATTTCATCTGGGAACAAAAGGCTGTGAGACTTACAGGACGAGCAAGGTTTGGATGCAGATCTGAAAGTGCAACAAAGTCCCGTGCTGAACGAGAATGAGCCATTCTTTATCTGAAACTGAAGGAAACTGACTTAGACTTTGTAAATATCCAAACAAATCACTTAAGACCATTCTCAGTGAGAATAACAAGTTATTTCTTAACATAAATATTTTGACCTAATAGCGTCTGTTTTCAATAAGAGGCATTTCAAGCCATCTGAAGTAGACGATTCTTTATTGTTTGGATTTGGCGATGGAAGTTATGAATTTTACTGTGACAGCTCTACCTAAGCTTCTCAAATAAAGGCCTGTAATTTTTATTTATTATTCATCATTAAATGACTCCATTAGCACCAGGCTCTGAAAAATATTTACCCTCCTTCTCTCTGGGAAGCCAACTGAATTTAATGAGGCAGCTCATATTTAAAAGGCAATTTATATGTGAGGAAAGAGAAGTGTTGGATTGCAAAGCACCTTTAATTGAAGTTTTGGACTAAATATTAAACTACTTTAAAATGTGAGATTATTCCTTCCTCAAAATAGAAAAGTTGTGAATTTATTAAAATAAAATTTGTGAAAACCAGTTCTTTTCAGGCTGCCAACGTGGCATTTACTGCCCAGCCCTGAGAGCAGCCAGGCTCTCTCTAGAGGTGCCTAAGTGGGGCCATGTTGCTTTTTTAGACCCTCTGAATGCCTCTTATTATTCCATGAGTTCCTCAGAGACATTTAGATACTTAACAAATGGTTGTCAGATTCTGGTTTTTGTTGTAAAAGGAACCATGGCATTGTCCAAATCTTAATAACCTTTAATAGGAGAGAACTGCTGACATTTTTCAGAGGATGCTTGTTCAATCTTTAGAACAAAATCCTGAATGGCTTTTACAGTCTTTATACCTGGAACCTTGTGTGAGAATTGTTAACCATTTCATCAGGCATTAGGATAAAGGTCTGTTGAACTAGAGAACAAATAAGCCTACATTTTAAAGAAAAATAAGCAGTTATCTGAGAACCAAGTGATTTTTCTAAAAGAGCATTTCAAGCTACACTCTCACAGAGAGACTGCCCAAATTTGCCTTACAGAAACCACTGAACAACGGGGTCCTCAAACCTGTTCCCATCCCATTAGAGGGAAGAATTTATGTTTCCTTCTGTAGGAAAATGACCTCAGCATCCCTCCAAGGCAGGGTAATATTCTCACTCAGAAGAAGTTAAATATTGTTACCTGCTGCACCTCACACCAGCTGGGTCGTGTCAAAAGGAACCAGCACTGGAACACCTGTATCAGAGGAATATTAAATGGTCATTTAGGATTTTAAATTCTCTGGGTTCCGAGAGCGGGAGCACAGCTGCCCCACTCAGGGACCCCTCAACCTCCTCAGGGTGCTCATCAACCCATCACGGACCTCCTCACACACCCACCATCCCCCTCAGGTACCCTTCACCGACCCTTCAGTCTCCTCCTGGACTATTCAGCCCCTCACCAACCCTTCAATCTCCTCCTGGACTCTTCAGCCCCTCACCGACCCTTCAATCTCCTCCTGGACTCTTCAATGCCCTCACTGACCCTTCAATCTCCTCCTGGACCCTTCAATGCCCTCACTGACCCTTCAACCTCCTCCTGGACTCTTCAGCACTTCAAGTGTCCCTCACTGACCCTTCAGCATCCTCCTGGACTCTTCAGCCCCACAGGTGCCCCTCAGATGCCTCTCATTGACCCTCCAACCTCCTCCTGAACTTTTCAGCTTTTCAGGTTCCCCTCACTGACCCTTCAATCTCTGCCCGGACCCTTCAGCCCCACAGGTGCCCCTCAGATGCCCCTCACTAACCCTTCGATCTCCTCCCGGACCCTTCAGCCCCTCAATGACCCTTCAATGCCCTCATTGACCCTCCAACCTCCTCCTGAACTCTTCAGCTTTTCAGGTTCCCCTCACTGACCCTTCAATCTCCGCCCGGACCCTTCAGCCCTGCAGGTGCCCCTCAGTTCGTGAGGGAGACAAGATGGCGCCGGCGCAGTGGCGGGAAAAGGGCCCCGCGCCCCCTCGTCCCTCAGGGCTGAGGGGAGACGTTCTCCCATCCCGGCACGTTCAGTGGGGTCTCCAGCAGACCTGGAGTTCCTGGGTTTAAGGAGGTAACAACAGGGTTAGAGGGGATTTGGGGCTGGAATTGCTCCCTGTGAGGGTGGGCAGGCCCTGGCACAGGGTGCCCAGAGAAGCTGTGGCTGCCATGGATCCCTGGCAGTGCCCAAGGCCAGGCTGGAGCTCCCTGGGCTAATGGAAGGGTCCCTGCCCATGGAGCTGGATGGTTTTTAAGGTCCCCCCCAACCCAAACAATCCCGTGATTGCTTGACTTACCAGATCAGGAATTAAAAATCAGATTCATTCTACAAATATAAATGCACAACGCACCAGCAAGACAAAGCACTTCACAGAAAGCTCTGGAAAAATCATTCCTTACTTCCTTTTTTTTTTTTAATGTTGGCTGTAAGGGAAAAGAAGTTGCAGCCTGTATTTTATAAATGAATCAAAATTTCTGGTTTAAAGATATTATTTGTATTGATTTACACCCAATAGTCCTATATTTTCAGGCTCTGCAGAAGGCTGGCTTGAGCCGTTTTCTCCATTTATATTGAATATAAAATTATATTTTATAAAATCAATACCCTTCACTTCTGAGTCATAAAAAAAACTTTACTCCTGATGAGTAATTTTATAACCCCAAGGTCTCAGCTATTGGAAGTTTTCAGCATAGCCTGACAAATTCTCTGTGTTGACTCTGTATTACAGGATCTTTCATTTCTTCAATTAAACAGCTGAAAATGGATCCCACCTGTGCTCTTGTATTTATTGTGTCACAAAAATCCACGATAATTATCCCGTGCTGATGACAAACAGAATGCCAAGGAACTGACAGCCTGGGTGGGTTTTTTTCCTTTTTAGGTCACCTTTTATACAGTGTGATCCATGGATCTAATTTTGTTTTGTAGGTTTGATGTCTCCACTAAACGGAACATGGCATTTTTTTCTGTCAGTTCTGTTGTTTTCATTATCTCAAGCTAATGAACAAGCAGAAGGTAATGAGCCTGCTGATAGGATCCCAATGGAATGGGAACGAGAACCTGGACACTGGCTGGGAAATGCTGGCACAGGCACAGGTCTCATTCTTACAGCCACGACTGCAATGCAAAACAGGGAAAAGAATCCCTGAAATGAGACCTGTGGGGTGTCCTCTGCTGCAGAAGGTGACAAACCAGCACCACAGCCCAGGGGCTCGCAGGAGCTGAGCTGGGCCAGTATCTCAGCAAGGTTTTGGTGGGACACGAGCACCTGCTGCAGTGGAGCCTTGCAGGGATCCTGTGCACGGGTAGGTCCCCAGTTCCAGTGGGTTTTGCCCAGGTGGAGCTGCTTTTCTCCCACAGGCACAAAGGGCAGGTGAAACCCGACCCTGCCATGTCCCCTCCAGGCCTTTGTTCCATTTCAAAGCCACCAGAACAAGGGTGCTGTTGTGCCTCTCCTCGGCTCCCCATAATCACCGGCAGGGTTTGCTTTGTGGGCTGCTTCCACTCCTATTTTCAATTTACATTTGGGGGGAAAAAAGAAGCTGCTTTTTTACTTTCCCAGGATAGCTCCTGCTGGGAAGACCTTATCAGGGCCATCGTGACGGGAGGCACAAAGGCAGGGGACAAAGTGAGACCCGGTTCTTTCCCTCTGAGATGTCTGATTAGATGCTGAATTTCTGCCTTGCAGATGCTGAGCCAAGGACTCGTTTGATGGGTGTACCTGTCTCAGGTGACACTGAGAATTCTGCCATTCCCACAGCACATGGCACCTCAGGGGACAGCCAGGGACTTCTGTGGTTACTGCAAACAAATAACACCTTTTTTGGTGCTTATACCAACAAATGTCTAACCTGCCTTTATCCCACTGATTTACAGTGCCAGCTGATTCTCCCAGTCAGGAATTTCCAATACAAACACTGGAGAGCATCTGTAAAAACAAATGTTATTCAACCTGTATCCTGCTTTACACAACCTTTCCTCCTCAGCTGACCTCAAAGTGGTCTCAGAAAGAAATCAGCATCGTTATCTCCCTTTGACAACTGGGAAAACAGTGGCGACAGAAAGGCCAGAAGAGGTTTCCTACAATCCATGTGCCACACAGAACCGGCCCCCTCTCCAGCACCAGCCCCCGCGGGAGAGCACCAGTGTTAATTCAGTGCTTTTCTGATCTAGTGCTTGATCCCTGAAAGCTCCAAGTGGTTTGAACTCTGCAGCACTTCAGCGGCACTTAGCGCTCTGCCGACTCCTCCTGTGATTGGCAGAGCCTCCCCGTACACGGGGCTGCAAATTGCCCAGTCCCTGCTAATTAGCCTTCATGAATAGATTTATTTAAATTACACTCATTGGCATGGCCAAGCAGTGCAAATGCCATTTCGTAATTCACTTTAGCAATTTGTTACGTGACCATCAGTACACTTTGAGTTCAGGGAAGAAAGTCCAGCACTAGCAGGGACATTTCAGAAATCATTTCCAAACCCAGTGCAATGTAAAAATATTTGCTCTGTGCATTTTCCACTGCCCACAGCGTTTACTGAGAGGGCTCATTGAATATTTATACATCCTTAAGACCAAAAGAACTGTTAAAATGGAGAGGGCAGACATGTAATTTTATGTAATTGGCCTGACTGAATGCATTAAAAGCAGCAAATTATTAAAGGTGCTCAGTGTTCAGTGGTTTTGGCTGGTACCTGAACTGGCAGAGCCTTGGGAGCGCTGATGGAGTAAGGATGGACATCTTCAGCAGCAGCAATGCAGGTGCTGATGCAGCCAACAGGTGCTCAGTGTGTGTTTAGGGATATTTAACCTAAATTTCTCCAAGTCTTTGTTCAGCTCTCACTCCAGCCTGGTTCTCCCCCCAGCACTGGAACCATCCCAGCGCTGTTTCAGCGGGAGCAGCACCACCACCACCTGCAGCACGGAAAAACACAACAACCCAGAGCCTTGTGGCAAAATTAACACGACCCATGGTTGGTTCCCATCTCACCTGGGTTAATTCTGCCTTCTTGGGGCCAGGGAGATGCCAGGAGCTGAGGCTGGTGCGTGCACGTGGCAGCAGCACGAGCCTGCAGGGAGCTCAGACCCCAACACAGGCGTGAGCAAACAGAACCACATGCCAGGGGCTCTGCTGGGAATGCCAACAGCTCTCTCTGCACAAGAAAAGCTCCATTTCTGGCAAAGACCAAAATAAAAAAAAGCTTTTTTTTTTAAGGTGTAAATCCCTGTGGGCCATGTAACTGCTGTGCCCATGGGCAGGGAGGGAATGGCATTGTCAGGCCTGGAGCCTGGCACGGCATTGCTCCTCTCCCTCCCAGACTCATGATGTCTGCTCGTCAGTGAGCTCACTCCTCATGATCCATCACTAATTAATCCCTTCTGCAGCAGCGGTGGAGCAGGAATGTCACGGAAAGGATGTGGCACATCCCGGGGAGGAACAGGAGCCATCTGCACCAGCCCCTGCCCCAAAATCAGCTCCCCTCAGGTGCCAGGGCAGAGGGACAGCCCGACAGAAACACCACAGCTGACATCTCAGACCTTCTGGATCATCACTAAGCAGTCAGCTTATTTTCAGTGTATAATGAGCAAATAAACTTATCCCAGAACCAACCTGTGTAGTTTTCCCACCAAAAAAAGCAGAATAAGGCGCCCATATAGGAACTCACTGCTTGAAAGCACTGACACAAGGCCTTCTTTCTTCAATTTTCTCCCTTTTTTGAAGCTCAGGCTTTGATTGCCCAAGATTTAAAGCTCTCAGTCTGCTGTTCAACTTGACTGAGACTACAGAAATTCAAAATTCTTCTTTTTAGAGCCTTCAGGCTATAGAGAATAACTTTTCCTGCACATAATTCCAAAATAATGTGAGCTCAGTGAAATGACTTGGATTTTCATCACTTTCCCCAAGACCAGAATTTCCTCCTCCCTCTCTGAGCAAACAAGTGATGAATATTTTCCAACAAAACATCATGAATTAAAGCACACAACAATTAAAAATAGTTTTAGTGACAGCTCCCTGACACAGAGGAAGAATGCGTTGAGGGGGGAAGAAAAGAAGATATTTAGCATTGTTGGCTGCTATTCAGACACTTCCAGCCATTCAAATCCATGAAACCAAACCCAAATTATATCTGGATTTCAGCTGGAGACAGATGAGACTGAGCAGTACCAATTAGGACACATGGAATGAGCATCTCCCAGTGACAATACTGGGAAAAACCCTTCCAAACTCCAGTTGCTCCAGTTTCCAACCAAGCCTAAAACTTGATCCCTGCACGAGCAGTTCGCAAGGAGGAAACCTTAGGATATCATTCCCAAAGACACATGGGGGTGGCTGTAAAAGAAAACTGGGACCTTAGAATAAATCAAATTTTTCCTCACCACAGAATTCAGTGAAGGGAGCACCAGAGAAATCCAAAGGGCCCATCCAAGCTAAACTTTCCAGCACAAATCCACCTTTGATCTCCTGGCGGAGCGTTTGGCCCCGGCCTGGTGGTGGCAGGGCTCCCACTGCAGGGAGAGCCAGGACTGCATCCAGCCCTTCCTTCCGAGGGAATCGTGTGTCAACATTTCCACAGCCCTCCTGGCTGCCTCTCAGGCAGCTCGTTAGAAAACTCCTGCAGACCCACACTGACATTTGGAGGGTTTATCCATTAGAAACACAAAACCTCCCCTCAAAGCCTGTTCAAAGTGCAAAGGTACGAGGCTTGATCAAAACGGGACTGGATCACAGAATTCTCCCTTAAGAAAATGAACACTAGAGGTCAATCTAACAACTTGTCCCGGAAATATATATCCCTGGAATAAAATATTACAGACTGCTGTGTTCTGTACAGCTCTAACCACCTCCAGACCCCCTGGCTCGGCCCGATCTAACAAGGGTTTCCTCTGTTCTTTTGCATTTGCTCTTGTCTCGCTCTCCATTAGCGTTTCCTTTCTGGAGCTCTCCCACATAGTCACTGTCCCGTCACGGGGCTCCCTGATGCACGGAGCTCCCTGTTTGTGGGAGGAAAGGGGGAATGGGCCTTGTGTGAGGAGGCTGGAGGCCAAATGTGTCCCTGATGGAGCTCCACTGCAGCTCGAGTTCGATTAAGGATCAGGGCAGGAGCAGAGGAGCAGCCAGGGCCATGCGGGTGAAAACCCAGAACAGGCAGGTCAGGATCCCATCTCATGGATAAACCTGGCATGGGTTGGGTTGGAAGGGATCTTTAAGCTCACCAAGTCCCACCCCTCCTGCCATGGCAGGGACACCTCCACTGTGCCAGGCTGCTCCAAGCCCTGTCCAGCCTGGCCTGGGACACTGCCAGGGATGGGCAGCCACAAACCCATGGTTCGAAAGAGGCAGCAGGGAACAGGGCTGGGATGCAAGGGGTGAGTTTGGGACTTCCAGACTTCAATTCTGATTCCCTTCCAATGCATCTCCCACCTAACAGCAGCAGAGTGACTTCAGTCCTGCACCTCATGCTTTCCTCATCTCATCTCCCATGCTCAGATTCTAGGAAACCTTGAGACTACAAACTCCCACAGACTTTTTCTGCTTAAAATCACTTTCGGTTGAGCTTTTTTTACTTTACCATTCTGAAATGCCCAATATTCCAATTCCAGCCAGTTTCTTCCTCCCCCTTCCCTGCTCTTATCACCAGAAATAAGACACAGCCCTGCCAGCCTGTTTCAGCCTCCCCATTGCCACCTTCCTCAGCAAATCCCAAATTCCCCTCCACAAACCTCCTGCCTCAGGCAGACTCCATGGAGCACAGGAACCCGTCTCCTCTGGGAAAGCCAAGGGTGATCCAAGGCACAAAAATCAAGCCAGAAGAAAGCTCAGACCCAGCAGAGAGCGAGTTTAAGCACAAGATTTCAGCTGGGGAGTCACTCGTGTGCTGCTCCCCTGCAGCAGGGCCAAACCATGGCTCTTTCCACCAGCAGGCAGATCCTGCAACCCAGAGTATCCTGAGGAGTAACATTTATTTATGTCCACCCAGGGGCTCTGTGCAAGGAGTAACATTTATTTATCCCAACCCAGGGGCTCTGTGCAAGGAGTAACATTTACTCCAACCCAGGGGCTCTGTGCAAGGAGTAACATTTACTCCAACCCAGAGGCTCTGTGCAAGGAGTAACATTTACTCCAACCCAGGGGCTCTGTGCAAGGAGTAACATTTACTCCAACCCAGGGGCTCTGTGCAAGGAGTAACATTTACTCCAACCCAGGGGCTCTGTGCAAGGAGTAACATTTATTCATCCCCACCCAGGGGCTCTGTGCAGCGGGGCTGCCAAGCCCTGGCCCCGCTGAGCTCTCCGTGAGCGAGCAGCTCCATATGGCAGCGCCAGCTCCTCACTCAGCAGCTCGCCTGCTGCCAGCTCCTCTCGCTGCAAACGGCCCAGAGCAGCAGAAATGTTCCAGCTCCACCTTGGCATGGCCATTACCTTTCCAAACCTGCCAGATGAATGCCTTCAAATCCTTGCCGGGAGTTTGCTGCTGCCTGGATGAGCGCAGCGGTTCTGTCTGCAGCCAGCCATGCTCCTCCAGGGCATTCCCAGGTGGAAGTGTCTGCCAGGCCACATCCAGAGGGTGCCCAGCCTTTGTGCCCAGCTCCTCAGAGCCCAGGCACACCCAGAGGGGATGAAAATGCCTCATTTTAAAGCAAGGTGGCCCTAACACAGAGCTGAACCTTCTTCAGGGACTTGTCTCTGAGCCCTTCCCAGATAATGCAGGCACAGGAGAGATTTGGGAGGGTTATGAGCATGGCTGGGACAGCAATGGATGCCTTGTGCCACTGGCATGCATTAACACCTTCTCTTCAAGGCGTAAAAACTGGGCAGAACTGAACAGGAAACCTCCATTTTTGGGGCACTTGATGCCTCACCTTGGCAGTTTTCCATCTATTAAAATTCACAAGATGCAATTCCTTGGCCACAGCAGCTGCCCTTCGCAGTACCCCCATTCACCCCCATCCCCTGGGAGGTGACTCCCCAAAAGCTGACTGCCACAGACCCTTCCCCAGCCCCAAAAGCAGCACAGCCCTCAGTGCCACCACCCCATGGCAAAGCCAGCAGTGACAGCAGAGGGGTGAAAGTCACAGCAGTACCTCAAATGGTACTCAAATACCAGGGGGGTGAAAGCCACAGCAGTACCTCAAATGGTACTCAAATACCAGAGGGGTGAAAGTCACAGCAGTACCTCAAATGGTGTGGCCATAGCCCAGGCAGGGTCACACTCAGCCCCAGGTTTGCAGGGATCCCACTTTCAGCTCATGGATCCATTCAGCCTCAGCCCTGCCAAGTGCTGTTCCTGCCAAATCAATATCTGCGTCTTCCTGGTGAATAATTGTGTCAGTGGGACGTTAATGGGGCACAGTGCTCGTGGTGTTGAGGCTTTTTTAACATTTTTTTTTTTGTCAACGAAGCAAAGTCATTCGTTTCCCTCCCCCTTCCCCCCCTGCCAGCCTTCCCAAATGCACAAAATGGGCTCCAGACCCACCTCCTACAAGGAAATGAGAACCAGCCCCGGAGGATCACCCAGCAAGAAGCCTCTGTTCGGAGATCTGACGCCTCTTCAAAGCCAGGGGAGCAAATGTGCTCCTACCTCGGCTGATTTATGGGGAACGGCTGCGTCAGCCGCGCAGGGGAAACGCTTAAACGCTACCAGAGGGAAGGGAACCGGCCCTGGCTGCCTGCTCCGAGCAAGCCCGCTCTTCAGGAGAGTTTGTTTTCATCTCATTAGAGATTGTTTTCATCTCTATTGCGTTTTAAAGGAAAGCAAACAACCTGGAGGCTGCAGCACATGCTGCTGGATGTTTCCCTCGCTAGGAAAACAAACACCGGGGTGGCAGCGCCGATGGCAGGCGGGATGTGCCAGGGGGGCTCTCAAAGGGTGGCACCAGCCTGGCACTGTGTCCCCACACACGAGGGGATGTGGGCAAAGCAGGTGGCTTCCCAGAACCAATATCCCCTTCCCAGCCAAAATCCCCTCAGCTGGAGGCAGGAGCAAAGCCAGAGGCACCGGCACCCCAGGAAAGGCAGGAGCAAGGTTTAAGTGAGGGGCACAGCCCTGGGGTGGTTTTTTTTTTCCCCCCTTCCTTTCTGTGTTGAAAAATTCTGGGTGTAAATCGTTGTGCGTGTTTGGTTTTAATTTCTGCTGCTGCCCCACTGTTATTTATGCTCTTGAAATATAACAGCAGGCGCATGGAGAGCGTGGTGTTCATGAAATACAGCCCAGTGCCCAGAGTGTTTATCGACCAGTGCAGTAAATAATTCCAACAAACACAACTCATCCAAGAGAGCAGGGCCATGGATGAAGGCTGCCCATCTGCCAGGGCCCTTCCAGCGCTGCCAGATCTGCCCCAGAAATGCTCTTTTCCATCTAAAATGCAGCCAAGAAAGCCAAGTGCAACTCCCAAGTGGGTCCCGGTGGCAGCTGGCAGTGCCCTGGGCTGGCAGGATGGCCAGGGCTGCAGGGACATCCCTCAGGACACCTTTGCCCACCATGGCATGCTCCCAGCTCATGCCAGGAGGACTTTAACAGAAAACAAGTGCTCAACTGCATCCACGCTGGAGCAGAGGCACCCAAGGGACACAGCCACACCAGAGCGGGACCCCCACAGCACCCTCAGCGCTCCAGGACAGCCAGGAGGTCACTGCTGGAAGTAAAACCTCTCTGCAAGGACCTGATCTGGTTTGATGGTTGAGGAGAAGGCAGCAGTAACAGCCCTGTGCAAGCACTTGCTCATTTAGCATAGGTAATGGCTGTGGAATTTATTCAGGATCTGAATTCTTGCTTTTTTTTCCAGGGGAAAGGCCAGAGGGGACTCTGCATGCTGCTTCCATGCAGAGCTGAGTCTCTCAGCCATCCCAAGGATTTCCCTGGATGCTTTCCCTGTCCTGCAGCACGGGGAGCCCTGGAAAGCCCAGCCCAAGGCCAGGCAGATTTAGTGCTGCTACACTGGGACTCGTTCATCTTCCCTCCCAGGTGAACCCACGCTGTCCTCAAGGACAGGAGCTTAACAAGCACAGAGGAAGATGTGAACCAGATCTTGACCTGATCTCAATCACACAGCTGCTCTGAACCAAACAGGGCTGATTTATGCCCAATGTTCTGGCTCCAGCTCATTCCCAGCTCCCTCTGTCCCCCCAGGCAGAGCCATGAAGGGACACCAGCACTCAGATCGCATCCTGGGACACTCACACCAGGCATTGCACCACTGACATGAGCAGCATGAAGACCTTCAGGGTAAAATAAAGCCCCTCAGACAGGGCTGTGCTGCCCAAACCCTGCCCTGGGTGTGCCAGGGCTGCCCATCCCTGCAGTGCCTGGGTTTGGGGAGAGCTCAGCACTCAGAGGGTGCCTGTGGGACTGAGGGAGCTCACAGCCAGCTCCTCTGGGCTTTGCTGCCAAAATATCACTGCCCAGAGGGGATAACCTTCACCAAACTCGTGTGTCAGCCACAAAGCCAGGCTGGGAGAAAGCCCCTGATCAGGGATTCCAAGAGACAACACCCCCAGTGCTGCTGCTCCCAGTTCATCTCAGGGCAGCATTTCCCAGCAGGGTGGTGCCCAGCACGGCACAAAGGACACTTTCAGCGCTTTTACCCGTGGGCAATCCTGATATCCCAATGCTCCTCAGCAGGGAACAGCTCCTCCAGTTTAGCAGGAGTCTGAGACACCCTGGAAAGCCAGAATCCCCAGGCTGGGATCCCCAAATCCAGGCAGCATGAGGTGCCAGAGGCTCTGCCTCCAGCCAAGCACCTCACTTTGCAGCACTGCCTGCACACACCAGGGCCTTTTACCTTCTCACCCTCCACACCAGGGCCTTTTACCTCCCAAGCTCCACGGGCAGACAGCAGCAGACAGCACTGACCCCATTTCCAGGAGATTCTCCCAGCCCCAAAGAATTCCACACCTTCCCCACCCTGCAGAGCATCCCTGGGGCTGGGAGCACAGGTCAGCCCCCAGCCCTGGAGCTGGCAGGAGGGGGGAGCAGCACTGCAGCCCCACGGATCCCCAGCACAGCCACTCCACCTTGGCTCCCTCCCCACGCAGGAGCCGCTTGCCAAGCCCGCATTTGGATCTAGCAACAGACTTTTGTGCTTTGGCTCAGGGATCCTGCAAACAAGAGCTTTAATCACTGCTTGCTTTTATGTGCTGAGAGCCAAAATTGTCTTGTTAAGTACAGTAAGTGATCAGTACTCACAGCACAGAACGTTTCAATGGCTGCTTGTGTGGGTAATTATTCCAGGCTTGCCTCTCTTCCCCTCTTGAGAAAAATTACGGAATGTGGAAATTATTGCGAAGCCTCTCCGGACTTGGAATGTTTTCCACCGGTTCCTTCTCCTTCGGCCCTGCCTGCATTCTGCTGCCTGGCTGTGCCCCTTGCTGAGGGATGCCCATGCCTGGGCAGGCTGCTCCAGGATCCCACCTTCCACAGGCAGGTTCACAGCTGGGCTTTGCTCAGACAGAGCAACCCCAATACCTGTCCTAAAAGTAACAGGAGGCTCAGCCTTGGCTCCCCCTCCCTGTCCTCCCCTGCCTGAGCACAGCCCAGCCTAGCAAACATTGATTTAATTTGGTTTTCCCCATTTTCCCCGTGCATCCCTAAATGGAAGCGTGGGTCCGTGCTTGGGACCCCAGCTGTGCCATGGCCCCAGGCAGGAGCCTTTCCCTCCCAGCCCTCTCTAATATTACACTATTAAAGTCGCCTTTTGGCTTTTATTAGGATTTTTTTCCAGAGATAAAAGCAGGCTGTGGGAGCAGAGGGAGCCCCAGCAATATCCATGTCCTTGGAGCTGACAGAGTGGGGAACCTCAAGCTGGGAGTGCTGTGGTGAGGCTGGGACATGCAGAGGAGGAGGAGGAGGATGGTGCTCATCTGTGCATCCCTCAGCCCCAGCCTGGATGGAGGGAGCAGCAGAGCAAGCTGTGGGGATGCTGCAGTGTCAGGGGATGCTTTTCTGGAAAAGGGGGGGCAAAACACTCTCAGCACACTTGGAGCTGCTTTGCATCACCCTCTCCTCTGCAGATGCAGCTGGAGGCTGAAACCTCAGCAGGAGGTTTTGGGCACCCAAAAAGCTCCTGCTGAAACAAGGACAGCACCCCAGAGTCCCCAGCCCATGGGCAGCCCTGCTTGTGCCTCCACGAGGATTCTGTACAGGGCAATTCCAGTGTGGGATGCAGGAAGGAAAGGCTCTGGGAGGACTGGGATGAGCGATAAAGCCAAAAGGGATGGGATAAGTGCCCAGGAAGTTCCAGCAGGTTGAGGTGCACAGCAGAGCCTGTCCCCAGCTGGCAGGAGGGCAGTGCTGTCGCTCCAGAGCTCATTGCAGCAGGAGAAGCAGGACGGGGGCACCAGCTCCAGGGAGGTCTCAGTGCCCTGTGGCACCCCCAGGACCCCACAGCTGCCACACAGAGCTCCTGCACTCCAGGTGGAGCTTTGCCCTCAGGGCTGGCTCCTGTCACCAGCACCCACCCCAGGGCTGGCTCAGGATCCCCAGTCCAGCGTTTGCTGAGCTGCTTTAAAGACATTTGTGTGCAGCAACCAGCACGGAAAATACAGCTTCTCCCCTGGGAGGGTGGAGGGCTCTCCCTGTCCTCTCCAGCCAGCATGGACCCGTTTTTCTCAGCCCCATTTTTGCAGAGGGCTGAGGGACCAGAACCCATCACACACACACAGGGCTGGCAGGAAGGGAGCCACTCCAGAGGAGCATTGCTTCTAAACCACTCCAATATGGCAAGGCAATGTTAACCAGCTGGGAAAGCTCTTTAAAGACCCTTAATTAAAGGCTGGCTGTTGCACAGACCCCTTTCCCATCCCCACCAGGAGTGTTTCCCAGTTTCCCGGCCTCTCTCCTGCTGCCCTCCATCCCTCACACTTTCCTTCCCTCTGGCATCTGCCAGCAGCGTGCTGTGGCTGCCAGGGGGGGTCTTCAGCCATCAGATGGAAGTTTAAACTCAGAGTAAAAGGGAAAAAAAGGGGGGGAAATTCCCTCATTCCCTCGCTGTTGGTTGCAGGCCTGGCTGCCAGCCTGGATGGCAGTGCTGGCACAGAGCTGCTGTGCCAGCCTGATCCTTCCCATCACTGCTTAGTGATCTGCACCAGCACTCCCAGCCACAAACAGGGGAAAACGGGGCTGGATCAGCCCTTTCAGCTCCTGTCTCTCCTCCAAGGTCCTGTGGCATCACCATGAGCCAGCCCCAAAGGCTCCAGCCGTCCCCCTCCTCCTGCCCATGCCACATGTGCCCATTCCCTGGGGAAGGAGCAGTGGTGGCAGTGCCCCATCCACCCTGCCGCCACGAGGGGGTCACACTCAGGGCCTGGGGCTCACCTCCTGCCAGGGGAATCCTGCCAGAAAGGCAGCCATTAATTCTTTCATCTGCTAGAAATTCATTAAGCGAGGCAACGCCTTGCTCTTCCAAATCGGAGCACAAATTTGGCATTTGCGCCTGATGGCTGCGCACAACCCCACTGCTGCAGCCCCCAAAACAACCCCACAACCACACAACCCCACTGCTGCACACAACCCCACTGCTGCAGCCCCCAAAACAACCCCACTGCTGCACACAACCCCAAAACAACCCCACTGCTGCACACAACCCCACTGCTGCAGCCCTAAAACAACCCCGCTGCTGCAGCCCTAAAACAACCCCGCTGCTGCAGCCCTAAAACAACCCCGCTGCTGCAGCCCTAAAACAACCCCGCTGCTGCAGCCCTAAAACAACCCCACTGCTGCAGCCCTAAAACAACCCCACTGCTGCAGCCCCCAAAACAACCCCACTGCTGCAGTCCCCAAAACAACCCCACTGCTGCACACAACCCCACTGCTGCAGCCCCCAAAACAACCCCACTGCTGCAGCCCCCAAAAAAACCCCACAACCACGCTGCTGCAGCCCCCAAAACCAGCAGGGAGGATGCCCAACACCCTGGCACAGCTCCCACTTACCAGGCAGTGCCAGCTCCTGCTCCCTGGGCCAGGACAGCCTCTGCACCCTGGGGGAAATCCTGGGGGAGGCTCTGGTGCCCCCTCCCAGCTTTTATAGCCCCCAGGTGCCAGGCAGCACCAGCCCCACCTGGGCAGGGTGGGGTGGGACAGGTGTGCCAGCAGGGAATGGGGATTGATGGGCATTTCCAGGGAAGAGCATGAGTTTCCCTGTCACAGGTTATAAACATTCCAGATGAAATGTGGGACTGAAAATCAGCCCTGCTGCTCTCCTCATCTCCAGACCCACGCAAAAGCAGGGAAGTTTTAACTTCTTGCTTTTGGAGGGGTTTTTTTTTTCGTTTTTCTTTCTTTCTTCCTTCCCTATTTTTGTTCTTTCCCTTCTGTCCTCCTAAATCTGGTATAACAGAAAAAGGAGTAAATAAAGAATTTTGGACAGCTCTTCCAGCCTTGCTCTTCCTGGCTTATGGAGTGGAATGGAGAGGGAGGCCCAGAGCACAGGAACCACAAAACTTTGGAGAGCTGGATTTTCAAAACAAAATTGGGTCTAGAAATGGAAACTTTGGTTAACTGAGATGGGGATGAAAACTTCATTTCATACTTGGCTGCAAAGCTGGATCTTCATCATCCTCTTGTTTTGGCACTGCCCCAATTAACCTGAGACGTTTTTCCAGCTCCACCAGCGCGGGGTGTTTGCCATCATCCCCTGAGCAAGCAGCTGCCCCAGCTCCCTGTGTCCCAGAAACACCAGCACAGCTCGGCATCCTCTTGTTATAACTTTATAAAAAACTTTATTCCCAGAGGTTTTGAGCAGGGAGATCCAGCAGCGCCACCTCTCCCGGAGCCTCTGTGCCAGTTTCAGAGCAATTCCTCCCGGCGGAGCTGGGGCTGCCCCGGCATCCCTGGAGTGTCCCAGGGACAGTGGGGACAGCCTGGGACAGTGGGAGGCGTCCCTGCCACGGCAGGGGTGGCACTGGGTGGGCTCTGGGGTCCCTCCAACCCAAACCAGGATTCCATGACCCTGGAGGATGAAGTGTCCCGGTGGAGAAGTGCTCAGTGAGTTCCAAGGAATCTCTTGAGAATTCCAAGGAATCCCTGCTCAAGCCGAACCCTCCAGGACGGCACAAGTGGGACAGGGTTGCCGTCACCATCCCCAACGAAACACTTTTTTTTGGAAGCACATCGCTCCGCTGGAGCTCCTGAAAGCACCACAAACTCCACCGAGGAGGACTTAAACCCGTGCTTGGCTCGGAGCAGGAGCCGGGAGATTTCATCCCCTTCCTACCAAAGCCGCTTTTATTGTCTTGATCTAATGAAGTGCAGACTTCACCTGGACAGAGCCATAAGTGGCTCCTCTCGGAGGCAATGAATACAAATACTTGACCTCGTGAGCTGCGGGGCAGCAATTAGTTTAAGCAGGGGGTTTGTGTAACACTTCAAAAGTCTTAATCCGTGCGGTCAGCCCTGGCACGGTATTTGCCAGAACGCATTGAGTAGTCTTAATGAGTCTGCAAAGCGAGCTTTCAATACATTTTGGGTCGCTTCAGATGCTTTAAATGGCATAGTCTATATGGTATTGTGCGGCTTTCGAAAGGGCCGGGCTTTAAAAAAGTATGGTTCCCTTTCACAGGGCAGACAGAAACCATCTTTAGAGCCGGGACCCCGAACGTTTTGCATATCAATACGGCTGGGGCTGAATGCAGTCACTCAGCTGGGAAATAGGATCACTATCAGCGCTTCCAGCCTTTCACAGGCACTTGGGAAACTTTAAAGCTCTTGGCGGAGAATAATTTGGTCGAATGTCGTCGCTGGAAACAAAACCTAAACAAGCAGAGCGCAGTCCATCATGCGGAGCTGCCAGCGAGGCTGACAAGGGGCTCCAGCCGCTGCGACATCCCGCCCTGGAGGGGACACGGCCGGGGGTCACAGCCTGGGGACACGGCCTGAGGGGGACATTGATGACCTGGGGGTCACAGCCTGGGGGGGACACAGCCTGAGAGGGACATTGATGACCTGGGGGTCACAGCCTGGGGACACAGCCTGGGGGGGAAACAGCCTGGGGGGGACACAGCCTGGGGACATGGCCGAGGGGGACACTGATGGCTGGAACATGGCTGGGGGTCACAACCGCCGGTCACAGCCTGGGGACACAGCCTGGGGACATGGCCGGGGGGGTCATTGATGGCCTGGGGTCACAGACAGGGGACACAGCCTAGGAGGGACACAGCCTAGGGGGGACATTGATGGCCGGGAGTCACAGCCTGAGGGGACATTGATGACATCGATGGCCTGGGGTCACAGCCTGGGGGGGACATTGATGGCCAGGAGTCACAGCCTGGGGACACAGCCTGGGGACATGGCCAGGGGGGACATTGATGGCTGGAACATGGCTGGGGGTCACAACCAGCGGTCACAGCCTGGGGACACGGCACAGCCAGGGGGACACAGCCTGGGGGGACATTGATGACATCGATGGCCTGGGGTCACAGACAGGGGACAGAGCCTGGGGGGGACACAGCGTAGGGGGGACATTGATGGCCTGGGGTCACAGACAGGGGGGTCACAGCCTGAGGACCCCATACAGGGCAGGGGATGCTGAGTCCATCCCACCTGTGCTGGTTGATAGCTGGAGGTCACAGCCTGGGGGTCACAGTCCAGGGGTCACAGCCCGGGGGTCACAGCCCGGGGGTCACAGCCAGGGCAGGGGTGCTGAGCCCATCCCAGAACAGCTGCATCACTCCAGGACTTTGGGGTTTCAACCATCTCCTCTCACTGCTTTGGCAGTATCCTGCTTTACCCCGGTGACAAAGCCCTGGGGACTGTCGCCTCGATGGCCCAATCCACACAGAAGCTGGTTTGCTTTTCCCTCCAGCGTCACCTCAAGCACGTGTCACTTGTCCTGGAATATGCCCAACCTCACCTGCACCTGGAGCAAGGGACAGGACACAAACCTCACCCCCAGGGACACGAGGGAGGCGCCAGGACCTGGAGCAGGGAGAGCTGTGTGGGATGAAACTCCAGGTGTGGGTGTGAAACCACCCTGGAGCTGGGAGGAGAAGGGATGAGGCTCCTTGTACATCCCAGAAGTGGGAGCTGCCTCCCTCCTCCTGCCCAGGCAGCAGCAGAGAGGAGAGGAGAGGAGAGGAGAGGAGAGGAGAGGAGAGGAGAGGAGAGGAGAGGAGAGGAGAGGAGAGGAGAGGAGAGGAGAGGAGAGGAGAGGAGAGGAGAGGAGAGGAGAGGAGAGGAGAGGAGAGGAGAGGAGAGGAGAGGAGAGGAGAGGAGAGGAGAGGAGAGGAGGCGCCTCGGCAGCTTTGGGATGCTGCATGATGGAAGGAACCACAGCCAAAGCAGATCTGCAAATAACGCAGGGCCTGAGGGCCCTCCAAAACTCATAATTAGCTCATTAAACAGACAAATACAAGTCACTAATAAGATCATAGAGGTTAATTAAATGTTTTCCCATCTTTAATTAAGGGAAAACTAGTTAGCAGAGATTAAAGTAATTTCTGCAGCCTCCCGTGATGACCCTCGATGGCTGCAGAATTGGAAAACTATTGAGATTATTGAACCGAAAGGGCAGAGCTGGGTAAATTGTGGAGAAGCTGGAATTTTCCTGCTAAGGGTTAGAAAGGCCCTGCCCTACCAGCTGGGCCACTCAGGGAACAGGGGAAGGTGATCCACAGCTCCCTCTCCCTGAGCCAGGACCTGGCATTTATTCAGAGCTGCTGCTGTTCACTGTTTTGCTCAGCTGGGAAATTCCTGCCGACTCTTTTCCATCTCCAAAACATCTCCCAGGGTTGGGGTTTGCTGCCCAGCCCTCCCCTGGCCACCGGGGACTGTGTCACCCCCAGACCCCTCAGCTGTATGGCTCAGAGGTTTCCAAAGGTTTCACTCTGGATGGATCCATGATCCCCGTGCACACAAACCCACAGTCCCACCCAGAACGCTCCCAGTTAATGGAGATCAGCAAGATTTATATGGAAGAATATTTAATCTGCTTAAGGAGGGGAGAGGGCTCATCTGAGGTTTTATTAAATATTTCTCTCTACTCCAGAAAAGTCCGTTTCTTGCCAGAAAAGGTCCGATATAAATTAGAACAAAGGGAGGAGGGTGCTGGTGGGGTGGCCATGGGCATCCCTGGGCCACAGTGACCACAGGCATCCATTGACCACAGTGACTGTGGACATCCCTGGATCATGATGACCACAGGCATCCCTGGATCATGATGACCACGGGCATCCCTGGACCATGATGACCACGGGCATCCCTGGACCATGAACACAGGTATCCATTGACCACAGTGACCATGGGCATCCCTGGACCACAATGACCATGGGCATCCCTGCACAATGATGACCACAGGCATCCCTTGACCACAGTCCTGGCAGCCCAGGTGCCAGCCCGGCAGCGTGCCCTGGGGATGGGCTCAGTCCCACCCAAAATCCTGCCCTGTCATCTGGTAGAACTTCATGTTGAAGGGTCTGTAGAACTCCCGCAGGCGCTGCACCACCTGCCCGTCGATGGTGGGGTGCGGCCGCCCCTTGGACTTGCCCAGGCAGCGGGGTTTGCTCCCCCCCTCGGGCTTCTTGAGGCAGGGAAAGCCCTTGGTCTCGTTAAAGTAGAAATGTCTGTCTGTCACCAGCCTCTGGAGCCCCAGGAAGTCCTGGACACGGCCCATCTCCCCGGCGGGGTCGCTGACCAGCCTCTCCCCGCTGACGAAGAGGAACCTGGAGAGGGGGAAGAACTGCAGCCAGTTCTCCAGGTGCTTGGCGTAGATGCCGATCCTCACCGCGCTCCAGCTGGTGTCGATCAGTCCCGTGCTGAGGTTTTTGAAGGCCAGGGCCTGGAAGCTGGGGATGGAGGGGTTTTTGGACAGGGTCTGCGTGTAGTCCGAGATGGCGCGGGTGACGGGGTCGCGCACCACCACGATCAGCTTCGTGTCCCGGGACATGCTGTGGATGCGCCGCGGGGCCTCCTTGGTCACAAAGTAGCTGGGGGTCTTCTCCATGGTGATCTGGCCCTCCAGGGTCCGTGGCATCAGGCTCCTGGGGACAGACAGACACGGTCAGGGCTCAGCTGCTCCCACTGATGGGACAACGGGTGGGAACAAGCCCCAAAACCCGGCCAGAAAGGCTCAGGGGCTTCTCAGCTGTAGCTGGGATATTTTCTGAAAAATCCCTTTGCCAGGATTTTTTCTCCTGAGAAGCTGGGAGGCCTCAGGAACAAAATGTAACCAATGGTTATCTGCTGCTGTGGAATGCAACGGGTCCATCTGGGATTGGCCTCACGTGGATGTTTCTAATTAATGGCCAATCACAGCCCAGCTGGCTCGGACTGTCTGGTCAGTCACAAGATTTTATTATCATTCCATTCTTTTTCTATTGCTTGCAAGCTTTCTGATTAAATCCTTTCCTTCTATTCTTTTACTATAGCTTTAATATATCATTTACTTTTAATATAATATATATCATAAAA
The DNA here is from genome assembly GCA_039654755.1 of Calcarius lapponicus. Taxonomy (NCBI): domain Eukaryota; kingdom Metazoa; phylum Chordata; class Aves; order Passeriformes; family Fringillidae; genus Calcarius; species Calcarius lapponicus. Next base: position 1,859,132 of record CM077477.1, on the reverse strand, counting down.
TAATAAATCAGCCTTCTGAAACATGGAGTCTGATTCTCTTCTCTTCCCACGTCAGGGCTGCCTGCAAACTTCCACACCCAGCCACAGCCACATCTCCCCTTTCCTCCTGCCCCACTTTGTCACATCCCCTGGTCACCTCCTCATCTTCAAAACCTTCCTAGGAGCCCCCGAGCTCTCTGCCCATCTCAGCATTCCCTCTGTCCCCTCCAGTGTCCCCGGGAAGGAGCTCCCTGTCCCCTGTCCCACCCTGCAGGCTGCTGCTCCCCCTTGGAACCCCTTCCCAGCCCTGCAAATCCCTCCTGCCCCCAGCTGCAGTGGCTGAGGGACATCTCGGCGCAAACATTTTGGGACAGGGCTGGTGTTCATCCCTGCCTCCAGTAGGATTTCATGTCCTGGAGGTTTCAGCTCGCCCCGTGGGATTGCAGAGGAAAATCCCGGGAAATCCCATCCCGGGGGTGATGCCAGCTGGGAACGGAGGTGCCCACCAAGGCTCCCTCCTCCTCTGCCCCCAGACAGGGAGCAGTTAAAGCCAGAAAAAGACTGTTTCCTTTCCAAAAGAAAGGCAGTAAAAACCCCGAGGGCCCAGCCATTGTGCTGGGTAAAATTCACTGCTCTGATTGTTCCCTCGTGCACTTTAATGAGGCATTAATTGCCGCAGAAATTACCCAGCCGTGTCACCCCGTGTGACAGAGCGGGTCCTCCCTGCCACCAGCACAGGCACCTGCCCCGCTGCCCCCCACACCCTCCCACAGCATCCCGGAATGTTTGGGAAAGTGTAGGACGGTGGGGATGGATGGAGATGAGAGATCTCTGCAGCCAGGGCTGGAATTTGGGGTTCATTGCAAAGGGCCGGGGTGCAGGGCCCTGCTGGGAGCTGCCAGGCACAGCTGGAGCAGGCCCCAGAGAGAGAGAGAGAGATAAAGAGAGTGGTAAAGAGAGAATGAGAGAGTAAAAGAGAGAGGATCAGAGGGTCAGGTTCCCGTTACAATACAATAAATCTTCTTCTGGTCTTGGAATTTGGGGTTTATTGCAAAGGGCCGGGGTGCAGGGCCCTGCTGGGAGCTGCCAGGCACAGCTGGAGCAGGCCCAGAGAAGAGAGGGGGAGAGAGGATGAGAGAGTTAAACAGTAAAGAGTAAAAGGGGTAAGAGCATAGAAAAGTAAGAGCTAAGAGGCAAGAGCTAAGAGCGCCAAGTTCCCGTTACAATACAATAAATCCTCTGTGTTGAGTATTCTGATTCTCACTAACCAGTCTAGTACAAGATACAAATCCTATAGCATTTCCATACAGCCTATAAGAATCACTACATTACCATCCTGTGTTACATTTTAAACCCTAAAAACTCCTCTTTGGGCCCCTTCTGCCAAGCTGTAGGGTCTGCTCTGACCCTTGGGCCTGTCTGCAGGCAGAGGGTGTTGTTTCATCAAAAGGGGATCACCTTCAGCCAGCCACACCATTGTTTTCCAGTTGTTCAGTAACTGAGGGATCTCAAAGCTTGCTTTCATTTCAATCTCACTTATAGTTTCTATAGTCTCAAAATCTTTTGCCAGGCAATCGTATTTGTAAGGCTTTCCTGTTCCATCTTCCCCAACAGGAAGGGAGCTCACAGATGCCACCCCTGCGAGGGCAGGGACCCCTGGGCTGTCCCCGGGTGCCCCAGGCCCCGTCCTGGCCAGGGATTCTCTGGGAATTGCATCCCCGCGCTGGGGCTGTGCCTGGCAGGGAGCTGGGGACAGGGACAGGGCTGTGCCCAGCAGCATCTGCTCCTTATGTCATGGGGAAAGCTTGAGGTTTCCGGGATTTTTCCCCTGGACTCAGGAAAGAACATTTTATTAAAAGCATTTGTGAGCGACGCTGGGCCCGCACAGCTCCCTCCCCCAGACAAGAGCAGAAGCCATTTGTGGCTTCCCCCCGCCCCCACCTTTTATTTTAATTTTTGCACAGTGCCAGCGTTTCTAGAGGCATTTCCTGTGCCCGGTGCCCCCACCTGGCAGCACAGCCCCTGTTTGGCACCAGTGGGTGCCCTTCAAGGATCCACAGATCCCAGGGCAGCCACGGCTGCTTTTCCCATCATTTCCAGTGTTTTTTTCCCCCAAATAACTGCACTCACACTCACCAGAGGCTGACTGACAGAGCTCCAGCTGGGAATCACCTCCCCAGCAGGGATTAAACCCATCCCTGTCCCAGAGCCCAGAAAACCCAAAGGATGGGGATGGGGAGTCACTGGGAGCACAGCACAGCTCCACCACCCTCCTGAGGGGCATCCCAGCCAGCCAAGCATCCTGAACTTTAATTCCATGCAGGAAATGCCGCAGGGCTTTCCAGGCTGCTTCAGCAGCTTCTCCTGGCACCTTCCTGAGGCATCCATTCTGCGTTTCCTTGGGATTTCTGAACAGCTCCATCCTCATCCTCGCCTGACCCAGCCCTCGCAGCAAACCTGGGCTCAGGGTCTGACCCAGCCCCGCTCCTCAGTGGGCAATAAATGGTTTATTACCCACGGCAAACCCGGGATGGGGACCTGGAGAGGCCCCACTAAACCTCAGCCTGGCTCTGACCCTTCCAGGGATGGGGCAGGCGCAGGGATGGGGCAGGCGCAGGGATGGGGCAGGCGCAGGGATGGGGAAGGCACAGCCCCTCTGCAAAACCCCTTTTATCCCTCCCTGTCCTGCACAGGGCCATCCACACCACCCACAGCCTAATTACAAGGTAATTAACAGAAGTTTTAATGACAGCCCGGCTTGGGCGAGGTCTCCCAGCGGCTCCTGTGGCTCTGATGGGTGCGGGGACCTTCAGTCCCTGAATTTCCCGGGATGCCCTCGGGAACAGCCATGAACCGTGCCACACCTCCTCTTCCTCAGCAGCCCCAGCGCTCGCAGCCCCTGGCACAGTAATTAAACATTTCACAGTTTCATTAACGCCCCAATACTTCCCCTAAATGAGCGCAGTTAATTATTGATAACACCCAGCTCTGGCAAAGAGCAGAGCCGGCTTTGCTGGGCTCCGCTTTAGCCCAAACATTAGGAACGTTAATTAAATTTGCAGTTAATTCTTCCTGACCCTCAGAGAGCACCCTGGGAATGCCAAGCAGTGCCTGCAGGTACAGGACACGGCACTGGGGGAGCCTTGGGAGGAATTGGGATTTCCAGAGACTGTGCCCAGGAGGAGGGATAAAAAAAAACCCTTTTGCCTCTCTATTAAGCTGGTAAATGTTTGTTTTTAATTAATAAAACAACTGGCACTTGAGAGGCATCGGAACAGGGGTTTCCTACATGGAGACATTCAACACATGAAAATGCTTCCTCGGTTAAGGTAACACACGATAAATTACAGCAGATAAAATGATGATAAAAATGCAGAGAGCTGCATTAAATAGTGATTAACAGCCACAGCAGGCAGGGTATCAAAGCAGGCTTCAAAAACTGGGCCAGCAGAACTTTCCAGAGTTAATTGCTTCACGATTCCTGATGATTTTTGGAGCAGAACTCCTCCCAGCACCGAGCTGAGACATCAGGGGATGCACTCTCGGGAGACAAACAAGTCTCCAGCCCAAAGCATCCCTGAGTTATCACCCAGGGCAGCTCCAGCAGTTAAATTAACTCTATCCCAGCCCAAAGCAGGAGGGCAGCACACGGAGGGATGGACTGGGAAATATTAAATGGGAAGGGGTGAACTGGGAAGAGACGAGCTGGGAAAAATGAACTGGGAAGGGATGAACTGGGTAAAATGAACTGGGAAAAATTAACTGTGAAGAATGAACTTGGAAGGGGTAAACTGGGAAAAACAAACTGGGAAGGGATGAATTGGGAAGGGATGGACTGGGAAATATTAACTGGGAAGGGATGGGCTGGGAAAAATAAACTGGGAAGGGATGAACTGGGAAGGGATGGACTGGGAAAAATGAACTGGGAAGGGATGAACTGGGAAAAATAAACTGGGAAGGGATGGACTGGGAAGGGATGAACTGGGAGGGGATAGACTGGGAAATATTAACTGGAAAGGGATGGACTGGGAAAAATTAACCGGGGGATGAACTGGGAAGGGATGGACTGGGAAAAATGAACTGGGAAGGGATGGGGTGAGCTGAAGGGAAGAACTGGGAAGGATAAACTGGCAAATATTATCTACGAAGGGATGGACTGGGATAAATGAACTGGGAAGGGGTAAACTGGGAAAAATAAACTGGGAAGGGATGAATTGGGAAGGGACAGACTGGTAAAAATTAACTGGGGGATGAACTGGGAAGGGATGGACTGGGAAAAATGAACTGGGAAGGGATGGGATGAGCCGGAGGGATGAGCTCCGAAGCCGCCCGGGACCAAATTAGCCCGCGTTCCTTGTTCCCCTAATTACCGAGCCGCTCCCCGCCGCCTTCCCCGGCAGGTCCTGGCAGAGCCCCCCCAGCGCTCCCCACCCCCGAGCTGCCCCCATTATTTTCGATTCTTTCACCGATTCAAAAATGTGCAAATGAGGCCGCGGCTTCCCAATCAGGCCCGGCCGGGAGCTAATTGGATTTAAGCGGGGAGACCTGAATATGCTAATGGGGGCAGTAACGAGGCTGCGATGCGCCTGGAAGGGGAGCCGAGCCCTGGGCTCCACCACGGGCTGCCTGAGACACGTCAATTAACAAGCAGGCAGATAATTTATTAATGCTCCTTCGCGCCCCTCTGCCCTTTGCTCCTAATTACCGTTTGATACATCACACGGCCAGGGGCTCTGGCGGGGCGTGCTCCCAGCTGGAGCATCCCCAGGGGCCCCAAATTCCCCCCTCGCCCCGCAGAGCAGCGCGGCTGGGGGGTCCCCGGCCCACACAAGGGACCCCCCGAGCTCTCCCAGCGCCACCGCGGGGTCCCTGGGCTGGGGTCGGGGGATAAAGAGCCCCAGAGGAGGAGGGAAAGGCGGGGTTGTGGCACCCTGGAGGGTGTGAGCCCCCCAGGCCTCCCCGAGGGGCTGCAGAGCTGCCCTGGGGGGCTCCGGGAGGTTTGGGCTGGACGTGCACCCGGATCTGGAGATGTGCAGCAAAGGCAAGGGGAGAATGCAGAGCCAAGATTGGCATTTCTAATGGCAGGGCTGCTCCCAGCAGCCACCCCCCACCACTATTAACCCCCACAAGAACCAGGGCTGGCCAACCCAGCTTTGCTGCTTTTCCCACCCAGAAAGTCTCCCAAACCCCCTGGGATCCCAGGATTCCTGGCAGGAAGGTGTGGAAAAGGCCGTGTCCCCCAACCCTGCAGTCCCACACTCAGTTCAGTTCCCAAACCCCAGAGTTTCCATTGCATCTCCTGCCCGTGTGCATGGCCAGAGACCATGATAAAAATGATAACCAGGCTTCCCTTGCCTGGTTATTCCAGCCGGGTCCTTAGGGTGAAAGAGAGCAGGAATCAGCCTCAATCAGGGTGCAGCTCCTTCCCCACAGCGCTCTTTGGTCTCTAAATGGGCTTTGGGACGACCCCTCCTCACCCTTCTCCACTGTGGAGCAGCCACAAGATGTGGGGTCACCCCAAAAGTGCCACCTGAACTGCCCAGTGACACTGCCAGGAGCCCCTCAGAGCCAGCAACGCCAGGGCTGGCCCTGGTGGGGTCCAAAAAGAGTCCCCAGGGACTCCTCCCCTCTGATGGAACCCAAAATGAGCCCCCAGCGACTCCTCCCTTCTGATGGAACCCAAAATGAGCCTCCAGGGCCTCCTCCCTGATGGAGTTCGAATAACCGTGAGTGAAAACACAGCTGAAGCCACTGCTTGGGTGAAAACAGGTGGGAAACAGAACAGCTCCATGAATTGCCGAAAAACCCTCAGAAAATGGGGGCTGGAAGGTGCCCAGCCATGATGGGGCACTGAATTCCTAAAAAACTCCTCGGAAAATGGGGGCTGGAATGTGCTCAGCTTGGTGGGGCACTGAATCCCCAAAAACTTTTCAGATGGTTGGCCTGGCATGTGCCCAGCCATGATGGGGCACTGAATCCCCAAAAACCCTTCAGATGGGGCACTGAATCCCCAAAACCCCTCAGAAAATGGGGCTGGCATGTGCCCGGCCATGATGGGGCACCGAATGTCCAAAAACCTCTCAGAAAATGTGGTTGGAAGGTGCCCAACCATGATGGGGCACTGAATCCCCAAAACCCCTTCAGATGGGGCACTGAATCCCCCAAGACCCCTCAGGAAAGGGGGCCTGGCCCGTGCCCAGCCTGCTGTGACCCTGGGCTGGGGCTGTGCCCGGTGGGGACGGGGCTGCATCCCTCTGGAATGGAGCAGCAGTCAGGAATGTCCTCTCCTCCCCTCCGAGTGTCCCTTTGATGGCCGGAGGGAGGGGACAGCCTGTGGCAGGTGTCCTGCCTGTGACCCGGGCCAGCCCCGGGCTCTGATCTGCCGGTGACCCTTCCCAGCAGTGCCCGTGTGTCCCCTCAAACAGCTTGCAGATGAAGGAGCAACAGACTGGAGATGATTTATTCAGGAATTAAAGGTTCAGTACCCCTTTTAAAGGCTGTGCCTCGGCACTGTCAGCCTTCATTGCACACAATTAAAGGGCCTCGGCTGCCCCAGCCCCCCGCTCCTGCCTTCCAGGGGAAGGAAATCAAACAAAACCAACCCTCCCCAACGCCCCCGGCCCCGGGGGGCTCTGCTGAAGGGCTCGGGAGTGGCCCTGAGCTCCAGCTCCAGCCTGGGAAGCTGCTCCAGCTCCATTCTCTGCTCAGGATGGGGGATGGAGCTCTTGGGTTGGGATGCTCGGGGTTGGAGTGCTCGTGGCTGCTGGGGAAAGGCTGTTCCTGCAGCTGGAGCTGCTCTGGAGAGGATTTATCCCTCCTCCTGGTTATCGCTTCTTGTCCTTATCCCTCCTCCTGGTTATCTCTCATCCTGGTTGTCCCTTTTTCTCTTTATCCCTCATCCTCGTTATCCCTTCTTCTCTTTATTCCTCCTTCTAGTTATCCCTCCTCCTGGTTATCCCTTCTTCTCTTTATCCCTTCTCCTCGTCATCCCTTCTTCTTTTTATTCCTCATCCTGGTTCTCTCTTCTCCTCTGTATCCCTTCTCCTGGTTATCCCTCCTTCTGGTTATTCCTTCTCTTTATCCCCTGGTTATCTCTCATCCTGGTTATCCCTTCTCCCCTTTAATCCTCCTCCAGGTTATCCCTTTTCCTCTTTATCCCTCCTCCTGTTCTGCTCCCTCTGCAGCAATCTCGACCCCTCCAGCAGCTCAATTCTGTGCCACCCTGGCCAACTGCAGGCGCTGCAAACTTCCTTGGAATCCCAGCCCAGCTCCAGTTCCACTGTCCCACCTGGGCAGGGAGATGGGATAACCCAGGGAGATGGGATAACCCAGGGAGATAGGATAACCCGGGGAGATGGGATAACCCAGGGAAATAAGATGGGATAACCTGGGGAGATGATGGGATAACCCAGGAAGATGGGATAACCCGGGGAGATGGGATAACCCAGGGAAATAAAATGGGATAACCCAGGGAAATAAAATGGGATAACCCAGGGAGATGATGGGATAACCCCGGCTCCACGGGGTTGGATCTGATCCCTCCCCTCCGAGCCCCGCGGTGGCTGCGGGAGCGGCTCCAGCAGCAGGAATTCAATGAAAAACTTCCTTCCTCTAAGAAAGAAAGGGAAGAAACCCGCTGGCAGCAGCGGCGCTGGGATAATCCCTTTGCGAGGCAGTAAATTTCCCTGCAGCTCCCCCGGCAGTAATCCCGCGGATTATTGCACCTTTCAGCACGGGCAGCCTTTACAGAGCCGCTCCCCTCCCCGTGGATCTGGTGCTTTATGACCTGACCTGCTGTCTGAGCAGGGGGAAACACAAATTACCCTCCTCTGAACCTGCAGCACAGACCCTGGTGACAGATTTTATCCCCCTGGGAACTGGGGTCCTTGGGAGCGCCGATAAATAAGGGAAAATTGCTCCTGGAGCTGCTGGGGAGGGAAGGGGACCCCACTAACCCTGACTAGACCAAGGTTTCTTAAAAAAAAAAAAAAAAAAAACAAAAAAAATTCCCGAGACCACTCTGTCTAAAGATGTTGGTTTCAATTACAAATTTAAAAATCACACTCATTAGTTCTCACTAAATTATCCCCTCACAGCAACAGGCTGGTCCTGCCTGGTTTCCCACCGTGATGGAGGAGAGGGAAGGCATAGAAAGGTCACAAAAATCATTGGGGTTTCCAGATTTCCAGTTACACAGGCAGCAGAAATAGGAATTCCTCCACCTCCTGGTGCTTGGCTGAGCAGAAGGAAAAGGAAGGGAGGGACCCTTTCCACTATCCCAGGTTCCTCCAGCCTGGCCTTTGGCACTGCCAGGGATCCAGGGGCAGCCACAGCTGCTCTGGGCACCCTGTGCCAGGGCCTGCCCACCCTCCAGGGAGGGATTTATTCCCCAAATCCAATCCATCCATCCATCCATCCATCCATCCATCCATCCATCCATCCATCCATCCATCTTCCATCCATCCATTCATCATCCATCCATCCATCCATCCATCCATCCATCCATCCCTCATCCATCCATCCATCCACCATCCATCCATCCATCCATCCATCCATCATCCATCCATCCATCCATCCATCCATCCATCCATCCATCCCTCATCCATCATCCATCCATCCATCCATCCATCCATCCATCCATCCACCCATCCATCCATCATCCATCCCTCATCCATCCATCCATCCATCCATCCATCCATCCATCCATCCATCCATGATTCCATCCATCCATCCGTCCATCATCCATCCCTCATCCATCCATCCATCCATCCATCCATGATTCCATCCATCCATCCGTCCATCATCCATCCATCCACCCATCCATCCATCATCCATCCCTCATCCATCCATCCATCCATCCATCCATCCATCCATCCATCCATCCATCCATCCATCCATCCATCCATCCATCCCTCCCTCACTGCCACCTCCCAGGGGACACTGCCTGGAGTCACTCCCAGCCCACCAACTCCCAGCTAATTAGCCCAGCCTAATTAACCAGGGCAGGACCCACATCCCCTCCGTGGCCGTGGCCCCCGGGGGTCCCTCCCTGTCCCAGTCCCGGGGTGCAGCCGAGGGGCACCCCCAGAATTCCTGCCCTTCCCGGCGCCGCAGGTGCGGGAGCAGCGGGAGCCCGGCAGGGAGGAAGGAAGGAAGGAAAGGAGGAGGAGGAGGAGGAGGAATTGCCCACACATGTCAGCCAGAGCCAGCCCCTCCCGCTGCCCCATTGACAGCTGCCCTGATTTGCTCAGCAGCTGCTGACGGGCAGCAGACAAGTCCCCAGAGCCATGAATAATTTCAGGCTATTTGTGTTTATTTGATCTCGGGATGGGGCCGAGCCCGGAGGAGCCACGGGAAGGGGCAGCCGGGCTCTCCAGATGGCTCCGAGGCCACCGTGGGCAGGGCTGGCTGTCCCCTGGCTGTCCCTCCCTTGCCCTGCTCCTCACCCTCCTCCTGCACAGCCAGGGCATGGAGGAAGGGACTCCCCAACAACTTTCAGGGAATAGAAAAGATCCCCCAGCCCCACAATTCCTAACATGCCCCGTGCCAAGGGTTTCAAGTAATTTATCCAGTGTCTCCTCTTTCCAAAGGACAAAAACGAGCACTTGGTGCTTTCTGGGCTCCCATGCCACCTTTGGGGACACCCTGTGACCCCAACACCAAACCCATTTGGGGACATCCCTCTGTCCCCAGCACCAGACCTATCTGGGGACACCCTGTGACCGCAGCATCAAACCCATCTTTGGGGACACCCTGTGCCCCCAGCCCCAAACCCATTTGGGGACCCCAGCAATGGGGTGTGAGCAGGAGGTGCCCCGTGGGACAAGAGAGGGGGCAGAAGCAGCAGTGCCATCCCCAGCTGGTGGCCCTGGAGAGTCACCTGAGGAACACAGGGACAGAGCCAGGAGTGCCCAGCCCTCATTGCTCGGGCTGAGCAGGGCAAGGAGCCACAACTGCATCTCAGAGGAGAGAGGCTCTGGGTGCCTAAAAGCTCCCAGGTGAGAACAAACCATCCCCTTGTCCCCCTCCCCTGCACCCAGAGCTCAGAGCCACAGGGGGGGCTCACAGGGAAAGTGTCACCCCAAAGCTGCACCCCCTGCTCCCCTCACCTGGGGGCTCACAGGGAAAGTGTCACCCCTGTTTTGCAGAGATAATTAAAACTCCACAGCTTTTGTGAAATTTTAAAGCTGGTATGTTCATTACAGTGCCGGATGCACGTGGGAATCGTTCCCCTAAAATGCCATGCGTACCTCTGGGAACTCCAGGTCCCTTTTTATCCCCCTCTCAGATACACATGCATACAACTTCACAATAGGTTCATACATATTCATTTTTACGAATTTCGGGTGACATTTGCTGCTAGTTCTGCTTTATCAGAAAGAATTCCTGGGTCAGGTTGAGCTGCTCTCACAGCAGCCTCTGTCTCTCTCTGTCTCCCTCCCCGTACCTCTGTCCTTCACTGAAGCAGTTTCTCTGAGCCTAGGTTCTGCAGTCAGGCTAAACAGCTCTGCTTTCTAACCACAGACTCAGCTCAAAAATGTACATTTCACCCGAATCAAAATGGATTTCCACCCTGGAAAATTTCCACTTTGCCTCACCCCAAAGCTGCACGCCCTGCTCCCCTCACCCTGGGGCTCACGGGGAAAGTGCCACCCCAAACCCCCTGTCCCGGCCACGCTGAGCTGCTGTGTCCCCCCAGGGCAGGCTGTGCCTCTCTCAGCCACATCCCACCCGTGTCGCACCCAGCTCAGGGCGGCTCAGGCTGCAGGAGCTCCTCTGACCCCCAGAATTGATTTTTGTGCTGTTTGTCTCAGGCCTGACGCTGTCAGTGCTGCTCTCCTTGGGATGCAAAAGGAAAATGCCTCCAGTTTTTCCACAGAAACAACACAGATTCCCCATCTGGGTCAAATTTGTAATCCAGCCTGAGGGAAGATGGGAAACAAATTTAGCTTTTTTTTTTTTTTTTTGACTATCAGAAAATAGTCATTTCCTGGCAAGGAGCTTCACCCACAGCCTGGCAGGGATGGGAGCCACTGTTCCCAAACTTCTCTGTGCCATCCCATCCAGTGGCAGGGGGCTGGGAGAGGAACCCCAGCATGGAGCAGATGGTTCTGGTGTCCTTAACCTGCTCAGCCCCTCACCCTGCCCCAGGTGAGGGAGCAGCCCCACAAATCCAAGCCTGGAGCACGTGGGAGGTTTGGGAATGTGGGGATGGTGCTGGGAGCCCCTTCCTCCTGCCCAGCTGGTCCCCAGGTGAAGGAAATCCCCCCTGCGGAGGGACTGGGCTGGATTATGCACTTTGCTGCACAAAAAAAGGGAAATCTGTTCCTCCAGCCATGGCCAAAGGGGCTGTGGGGATGTTGGGAAGGCGCAGGAATGTCCCAGGAGAGGCTGGACAGGGCTTGGAGAACCTGGGACCGTGGAAAATATCCCTGCCCTTGGCTCTGGATGGGCTTTAAGGTCCCTCCAACCCAAACCACTCTGGACTTCCAGGATATCCTGAATTTTCTGCAGCTCCCAGAGCTCTGGGTGAGCCCCAGGTGATGGAGATGGGGGTTCCATCTGTCCTGTCCGTGCTCCCTCCCTGTTCCAGCAGGAACAACTGGGAATTCTCTAACAAAACACTTCTTCCCACTGGAAAAGCTTCACTCTGTGGCAACTGGAGCCACTTGTGGGAAAGAACTGGATTTTGCTTATTTTTAGCCTGGTTTCCTAAGGAAGTGAGGCTGGAGCAATCACATGCTCTGTCTGTCTGTCTGTCCAGCCGTCTGCCCTGTCAGATCCCACCGGCCCATTCCAGCTGCATTTGGGCGAGGACGAGGATCACAAATAGGAATTCTTGCACATTTCCATGGAAAGCTGCAGCTGAGTGGTGGCCAGGACTCAGTGAGGAAAACAGCCCGGGATCAGGTAAATCCATTTTCCCAATGGGGAAACCACCCCAGGGTCAGGTAAATCCATTTTCCAATGAGGAAAACACCCCAGGGTCAGGTAAATCCATGTTCCCAATGAGGAAAACACCCTGGAATCAGGTAAATCCATGTTCCCAGTGAGGAAAACACCCCAGGATCAGATAAATCCATTTTTCCAATGAGGAAAACCCCCTGGAATCAGAAAAATCCATGTTCCCAATGGGGAAAACACCCCAGGGTCAGGTAAATCCATGTTCCCAATGGGGAAAACACCCCAGGGTCAGGTAAATACATTTTCCCAATGAGGAAAACACCCCAGGATCAGGTAAATCCATGTTCCCAATGGGGAAAACCCCCTGGAATCAGATAAATCCATTTTTCCAATGAGGAAAACACCCCAGGATCAGGTAAATCCATTTTCCAATGGGGAAAACACCCCAGGACCAGGTACATCCATGTTCCCAATGGGGAAAACCCCCTGGGAGCAGGAATGCCAAGGGTGCCACACAGGAATCCTGCTCCAAGATTAAATTCAAATATTGGGGAATTAAAGTCCCTCTGAAAAGTGACCTTGCAGCAAATTGGTTTTTCCCTGCACAGCAGCAGCTTTAGAGTAAAACAACACAACCCCAACCCTTCTTTGGGCATTCCCAAATAGTTTTTTTCCCCCACCCCCCCAGTTGTTGTGAAAATTTTAGATAAGAAAATGTGTTGGGTAAAAATATTCAATTCCCCACAGCCTGCAGAGCCTCATCAAAAATCCATTTGAAGTATTACTCTCAAATCCCTCATGGCAATGGGATATTTTAAGGTCAGTTAAACTTATTATTCACTCAAGATTTGCTTTCAGGTCCCTGCATATTTCAAACAGATTTTCCCTCGTCTCTAACCCAACTGTGTTACAAAAAGCCCTTTCCTCCTCCCCCCTCCTTTTTTTCTTTCCTGAAAAGAAAAAAAAAAAAAAAGTTGTCAAAAGAAAAGATCCTAATCAAAAACAGCTTCTGAAGCCTTAAAAGCTGCTACAGTTTGTACTTGTTACCCAAAAACACTGAGCTATCTGCAGATCCCTAAATCCCCTGGCTCCCAGAACACTGAATGGAGCCGTGCTGGAAAAGAGGAATTAACTCCAATTTGTTTTTCTTATTTGCAATTCATTTCCTTGCAACAGGCTTTAGACACAGGTTTAATTTTTTCTCCCTTTCCTCAAACAAGGAAAGAAAGCAACTTCCAAACCTGCAGCCTGGGTTATTTTTGGATTATTTAGGATTTCCAGCTTGATGCAACTGCAGTTTCTGCTTCTACCACGCCTTTGCCCTCACAGGTACTTTTGGTCGGGATTTTTTACATATAGGTCACCTAAAACCCACAATTTTTATATTTCCCTTAAACCACAAATCTCCTTTTTCAGGCTGGAGAGGAGAAGCTCCAGGGAGAGCTCAGAGCCTCTTCCAGGGCCCAAAGGGGCTCCAGGAGAGCTGGAGAGGGACTGGGGACAAGGGATGGAGGGACAGGACACAGGGAATGGCTTCAGACTGGAGAAGGGGAATTTGGGTGGGATATTGGGGGGGAATTCCTGTGTGGGAGGGTGGGGAGGGACAGGGATGGATCTGCAGAGGAGCTGTGGCTGCCCCTGCATCCCTGGGACATCCAAAGCCGGGGCTTGGAGCAGCCTGGGATGGTGGGGGGTGTTGGGATTGGAACTGGATGAGCTTTAAGGTCCCTCCCAACCAATCCAGTCTGGAATTCCCCTATTCCAGGACATGGAAGGTCCAGGGCCTTCGGTGTCAGCCCAAGCACAGCCAGATGTGCAGGGCTGTCCCCCAGAGCCAAAGCCATGATCCCCCCAGATGTGCAGGGATCTCCCAAAGCATGCCCAGATGTTCAGGGCTCTCCCAAAGCCATGCCCAGATGTGCAGGGCTGTCCCCCAGAGCCAAAGCCATGATCCCCCCAGATGTGCAGGGATCTCCCAAAGCATGCCCAGATGTGCAGCGCTCTCCCAAAGCCATCCCCAGATGTGCAGGGCTCTCCCAAATCCATGCCCAGATGTGCAGGGCTCTCCCCCAAAGCCATGCCCAGATGTGCAGGGCTCTCCCCCAAAGCCATGCCCAGATGTGCAGGGCTCTCCCCCAAAGCCATGCCCAGATGTGCAGGGCTCTCTCTCAATGCCATGCCCAGATGTGCAGGGCTCTCCCCAAAGCCATGCCCAGATGTGCAGGGCTCTCCCAAAGCCATGCCCAGATGTGCAGGGATCTCTCTCCCAAAGCCATGCCCAGATGTGCAGGGCTCTCCCAGATCCATGCCCAGATGTGCAGGGCTCTCCCAGATCCATGCCCAGATGTGCAGGGCTCTCCCAGATCCATGCCCAGATGTGCAGGGCTGTCCCCCAAAGCCATGCCCAGATGTGCAGGGATCTCTCTCCCAGATCCATGCCCAGATGTGCAGGGCTCTCCCCCAGCACCATCCCTGGCTATTCAATCTCTCTCTCCGGGGTGTGAGGTCAGGCCCGGGGTTTCCATGCAGATGCCACAACCCTTCCCTGCTTTTCCCCTCCCCTTTCCCCTCACCTGTGAATCACCAGGCGCTCCTCAGGTGAGCCCTGCCTGCCCGTTTGTGTCTCTGAGCAGAGCTCGGCTCCTCCCCACAGCCCAGGGGAGCTGCTGGGAGCAAACCCCGGGCTCTGCTGCCCCTGCCTGCCCCAGCCAAGCCCTCCCGTGGCATCTGTGCCTCAGCTGCAGCGTGGCGGCCCCAGGAGAGGGCCAGGAGCGATACAGGAAGATGAAAAAAAGGGTTTGGATGGGTCTGTTCCTAACGTGAGCCTCGCCGCTCGCAGCCTTTGATTGCCACACAAGTAAAAGATGGAAATTCACCGCAGGCGCAGGAATTAATTAACGGGGAGAAGAAAGGAGCATCAGTCTGTTGGAGGCCTGGCACCAATTCCCAGGCGGGTTTTGAAGTGGCAACAGCTCTCCTTGTCCTTGGAGGGCTGCTCTGCTCTGTCCTGCACGGTGGCAGCACCGGTGGGGCTCATCCTGGGCAGGACAAACCTGCCTGGCCGAGGGGGCACCAGGCAGCGCCTCCCACCTCCTGCTGCTCCCCCTGCCTGCCTCTCATCTGCTGAGGTCCTCAAAGAACAGCAGCCACCATTCTTCACTGGGCTGCCAGCAGGGTTTGGGGGTTTTTATGGCCTGGGAGATGGTTTGGGGTTTTTTTTGTGGCCTGGGAGATGGTTTGGGAGATGGTTTGGGGGTTTTATAGCCTAGGAAATGGTTTGGGGGTTTTTATAGCCTGGGAGATGGTTTGGGAGATGGTTTGGGGCTTTCTATAGCCTGGGAGTTGGTTTGGGGTTTTGGGGGGGCCTGGAAGATGGTTTGGAAGATGTTTACATCTCCAAATGGTTTTCCTAACCTCTGCTGCTCTGAGGTTTTTCTGCAGGTGAGAAGATCGTGAACCACTTTTCTTCTATGGCAGGAAGGGATGATGCATCTGACTCCATGTTGTCAGAAGGCTAATTTATTATTTTAAGATATATTATATTATATTATATTATATTATATTATATTATATTATATTATATTATATTATATTATATTATATTATATTATATTATATTATATTATATTATATTATATTATATTATATTATATTATATTATATTATATTATATTATATTATGCTATACTAAAGAATAGAGAAAGGATACAGACAGAAGGCTAAAAGATAATAAAGAAAAACTTGAGACTCTCTCTTCAGAGTCTGACACAGCCTGACTGTGATTGGCCAAAGAGTGAAAACACTCACACCAGAATGCAATGAAACAATCCCCAACCACATTCCAAAGCAGGAAAACACAGGAGAAGCAAATCAGATCCTTATTGTTTTCCTTTTTCTCTGAGGCTTCTCAGCTTCCCAGGAGAAGAATCCTGGGCAAGGGGTTTTTGCAGAAAATATGACAGTGACACACCTGCAGCCCACATCCAGCTCAAACTGGGATTGTGCTCAAGCACAGCTGTGCACATTCACTGGGCTGGGGCTCTCCTGCTCCTGGGACAGTTTTCTTCTCTTCAGGACATGCTGGCTTCAAGCAAGGACTGGAACTCCCCCTGTGCCAAGGCTCCGTGGCTCAAAAATCATCAAATCTCTGGGGATTCCGAATTAAATCAGAGCAGCTCCCACCCTGTCCTCCACCCGGATCGTGCTTTAATTTCTGTCCAGCTGCATGCAGAGAGTGAGATCTGTCCCTGAGAGCTTCCCAGCTGATCCCAGGGGGTCTCACAGCCAGGTTTCTTTCCACAGAGCCCTGCTCTGCGCCCATCAGGAGTGGGGTCACAGCTGGGTACATCACACACACACGGCTGAGCATGGAACTCATCAGCCCTGGGTGTCAGGAAACCAGAAACCCCCCACAACCAGGTGTGTGCTGACACTTGCAGGAATTTGTTTGGTTGTGGTGCTGACATGAGGCTCACACAGCTGGGCACAGCTGGAGTTAGGTGCTCACTGAACCTCTGAGCCTTTATTTCAAGGCATTTTGCCCAGAAAAAAAAAAACACGTTTAGAAAAGGTCTTGCGCCATCAGAGTGATTAATGCTGAAAGGAATCTCCCCTGCCCAGCGTCTGCTCAGTAATTCAAGTTTTATGAGCTCTAACATGAGCAAGGCCTGGGTGTGCTCCCTGCTCAGCCCCGTGGATGCAGGGCACCCTCACAAGCTCCTGATCCTCCTCAAAGCAGCCAAAGATGAATTTTTAATATTCACACCAAGAGCAGACCAGGACAAGGCCGTCCCTCATTATCTGCCTTGTAACGAGACGGGGATCAAACACAGAGTGCTGGCAGAGTGACACTCTGATGGCACAGGGGGTAATTAACCAGCATGTCACACTCAGGCTAACGAGGGGGACCCACCAGGGCTCCCAGCCCTGTCCCCTGCCCAGGGCTGGGGGCTCTGAGGCCACCTCAGCTCCCCCTGGGCTGGGCTCAATGCCAGGGATGAGTTGGAGCAATGGGGCTGGCCCAGTTTGGGACATTCTGTGACCCTGAGCTCTGCAATGTCCCCGCTGCCACCACCCCCAGGGGCTGGGGAGGTTGGGGTGATCCTCCCTGGTGGGGAACGTTGGGGTGATCCTCCCTGGTGAGGAAGGTTGGGTGATCCTCCCTGGTGAGGAAGGTTGGGTGATCCTCCCTGGTGAGGAAGGTTGGGGTGATCCTTCCTGGTGGGGAACATTGGGGTGATCCTTCCTGGTGGGGAAGGTTGGGGTGATCCTTCCTGGTGAGGAACGTTGGGGTGATCCTGGTGAGGAAGGTTGGGGTGATCCTCCCTGGTGGGGAAGGTTGGGGTGATCCTCCCTGGTGGGGAAGGTTGGGGTGATCCTCCCTGGTGGCTCCCTAAGCCAGCCCAGGGATTTGGGGGGGCTGGGGACCCCAGCACCGACTGGGAGAGAGTGAGGGATGTGACCCAACACCCAGAGGGACACAGCCACAGCCCTGGGGACACCCCAGACCTGGAACCACCTGCCAGGGGGACATCAGTGACCTGGAGCCACCTGCCAGGGGGACATCAGTGACCTGGAGCCACCTGCCAGGGGACAGCAACCTGGAACTGTGACAGAACCAGAACCCAGCATGCTTTATCCATCCCACACCATCCACACTGAGCTCTGAGCTCCCCAAACTGCCTGCAGACCTCCTGCCTCACACCAGCTCCCATCAAACCCCAAAGCCAGGGAAAGCCAGGATCCCAAAAAACCCCGGGAGGCCAGGGCAGGACAGTGCCTGAGCACAGCAGGTGAAATCCCCAACCCCAACCCAAACCAGCACTCAATGAAGAAGAAGGTGAAGAAGAAGGATTAGTTATTCTCTTAAAACTTGTATCTTAGCTCTCTCTATATTACGATATTCTAAAACTTAAAATTTCAAGTTTCTGACTCTGTGATATGACACACTTCTAACCAACTGCACACTTGCTGTCCTGGTGTTATCCATCAGTTCTGGAATTTTCTCCATGGCCTCGAGTCTAATGCAGTGTTCTCTTGGGAGTCAGAGTCTGTCAGCACAGAAATCTAAAAATCCCAATAGCCAGAGCTCCAACCCTGCAGGGCCCTTCCTGGGCTGCTCCCAGCCCCGTGTCCCACCCCATGGAGCAGGGTGGGGACACCTGTGTCCCCTGGGCTGTGTCCTATGGGCTGTGTCCCTGTCCCATGGGCTGTGTCCCCTGTCCCATGGGCTGTGTCCTATGGGCTGTGTCCTTGTTCCATGGGCTGTGTCCCCTGTCCTACGGACTGTCCCCTGTCCCTATAGGCTGTGTCCCCCTGGCAGCAGCCCAGCCCACCCCACCCCATCCCATCCCAGCCCTTTTCACGGCTCCTTTGTGTCCCTGCGGATGCGGGTTTGTCACGCTCGGGGCTCAGGCACCGCGGGGGGACGTTCCGCCCGGCCCTCCCCCAAAAATCAGCTTTTCATGCACACAAACCCTGCCTGCCCTCAACAAAACCGAAACTTCAGCTCAAAGTCCTTGGCAGCGGCCCCTCGAAATTTTTCTCAGGCTTGTGTGGCTTTGGGGGATGACTTTGGGAAGCAGGGCAGCGCCAGAGGAAGAATAAAACCCCCCCTGTCCCTTGTCCCCTGTCCCGCCAGGCTGGCACTCGCAGGAAAAGAGGGGACAGCCCTGGAGAGGCTGCGGCACGCTGGGGACTGCAGGGACAGCAGTGGGACAGCAGTGTCCCCTCTCCCCGGGGACAGCAGTGTCCCCTCCCTGGGACAGCAGTGTGACAGCAGTGTCCCCTCTCCAGGACAGCAGTGTCCCCTCTCCCCGGGGACAGCAGTGTCCCCTCCTTGGGACAGCAGTGTGACAGCAGTGTCCCCTCTCCCCGGGGACAGCAGTGTGACAGCAGTGTCCCCTCTCCAGGACAGCAGTGTCCTCAGGACAGCAGTGTCCCCTCCCTGGGACAGCAGTGTGACAGCAGTGTCCCCTCTCCAGGACAACAGTGTCCTCAGGACAGCAGTGTCCTCTCCCTGGGACAGCAGTGTCCCCTCTCCAGGACAGCAGTGTCCCCTCCCTGGGACAGCAGTGTGACAGCAGTGTCCCCTCTCCAGGACAGCAGTGTCCCCTCCTTGGGACAGCAGTGTCCCCTCCCTGGGACAGCAGTGTCCCCTCTCCAGGACAGCAGTGTCCCCTCCCTGGGACAGCAGTGTGACAGCAGTGTCCCCTCCCTGGGACAGCAGTGTCCCCTCGCCGTCCGCAGGCACTGGGAGCGCTGAGCCATCAATGACAAGTGGCCGCCGACAATGACAAGTGGCCGATCGATCGATGGCACTGACCGAGCCCCTCCGGGACTCCGAGGATTTCTTTGGCTGCCACTTAAGGGACATTTCCTGCCTGGCGGGGTGGCCCTGGAGGGGACATTTGTCACTCGGAATTACCGGGGACTCGGGGCACAGGTGGGGACAGGGAAATATTCAGCGCCTACAGAAACCTCCAGCACCTACAGAAGCCTCCAGAGAGGGGAAAATCAAATCAAATTAAATAATCTGTGGAGACGGCAGAGGCATTTGGGGATCCTGCCCTGATGGGGGCTTTGATTTCACCCCCAGAAGGAATCACGGAGTTGTGGAACCATGGCCCCCTAAGCCCTCCCGGGGTTTGGGACAGGTTTGGGATAGGTTTGGACTGGTTTGAGATGGCTTTGGGAAGGCTTTGGGATAGGTTTGGGATCAGTTTGGGACGGCTTTGGGACAGGTTTGGGATGGCTTTGGGACAAGTTTGGGATAGGTTTGTGACAGGTTTGGGATGGCTTTGGGACAGGTTTGGGATGGCTTTGGGACAGGTTTGGGATGGCTTTGGGACAGGTTTGGGACAGGTTTGGGACAGGCTTGGGACAGGCTTGGGATGGCTTTGGGACAGGTTTGGGATGGCTTTGGGACAGGTTTGGGACAGGTTTGGGATGGCTTTGGGACAGGTTTGGGATGGCTTTGGGACAGGTTTGGGACAGGTTTGGGATGGCTTTGGGACAGGTTTGGGACAGGTTTGGGACAGGTTTGGGACAGGTTTGGGATGGCTTTGGGACAGGTTTGGGATGGCTTTGGGACAGGTTTGGGACAGGTTTGGGACAGGTTTGGGACAGGTTTGGGATGGCTTTGGGACAGGTTTGGGATGGCTTTGGGACAGGTTTGGGACAGGTTTGGGATGGCTTTGGGACAGGTTTGGGATGGCTTTGGGGTGCCGCGGCTCTGGAGCAGCTGGGAGGTTGCACAAGGCAGGAGGCCCCGCCGAGCAGAGCCGGGATGTGCCCCCTGGGGACGGGACCTGTCACTTTCCTTGGCCCTTCCCATCAATCACCGCCGCCTGCTTTTATTTATTTATTTTTTTATTTGCATAACGCGGCTGCGAATTCCCGGCTGGATCAGCCCGGAGGGTGTGGATGGGGCAGGCGAGGGGACACCAATTCTTCACTCCAGCTACACAAAACCCTCCAGGTGTGCCCAGGGCCAGGTGTGCCACACACAGCTCAGGGGCCCGGTGATAAATCAGCAGCAAAGTGGTCAATCAGCCTTTCCCTGCCCAAGGAGCTTAACAAGGTCACAGCCTTGCTCTCTCCACACTAATGAGCGCAGATTCCTAATAAGACCTCGGTGACAAGTGACTGTATTAATGTAATTCCTTCCTGCTCCTGATCAATTTTGTGTGCTAAGATGCAGAGCAGCCCCGGGGGCGTGGGAGGCTCCTGCCACCCCCTCGCTGTGTGAGGGGGAGTTTATTGCGAGGTTTCCTTGGTGGAGCGCACCAAAATCACTCCCAGGAGGAGCCCAGCGGCTCATCCCACTCCCAAAGTGCTGCTGTTATCCCAGGCTGCCTAAAACATCCCGTGCTGGGGCTCTAACTGCCCAGATAGTGAAAATTTCTGAATTCCAGCCATTCTCCCTACATTTCAGTCTGGGACCAGCGCTCCCCTGCAGGTCAGGGCAGTCCCTGCACAGCCCGTGGTGCAGCAGGGATGCTCTCCGTGGCTCTGGACCATCTCAGCCGTGCAAGCCCTGGCTCATCCCTGCTCTCCACCAGCCCTGGAGTCACACACAGAGCTGGGCACTGACCCCGAGTCCTGGGGTGACCTGCAGGACCCCACAGCTCCCCTGTGCCCCCTCTCAGTCCCAGTGCCCTGCCTGCCACACCTGCACCTGCATCTAAAATGAGTCAGGGTGACTCACTCCAGGGATGCATGAATAATTTTGAGGATTGCTGTGATCTGAGCTGTCTCTGAGCAGAGGGAGAAGGAGAGGAAGTCCAAGGAGCTGCTGTGAATGTTCCACCCAGGACCATCACCTCACAAGGTGAGCGTGTAAAACCTGAGCCGAGACCTCAACCCTGCCACGGGGAAAGCTCAGGGCTGCAACCACCACGAGTTTGTCATGGTGGGATTGGGGCTCTGGGCTGTTCCTCACATGGGGTGAATTTGGGGAGGCCTGGCACAGGGTGCCCAGAGAAATGCCCAAGGCCAGGCTGGACACTGGGGCTTGGAACAGCCTGGGATGGTGAGAGGTGTCCCTGCCATGAGCTGATCTTTGAGGTGCCTTCCAACACAAACCATTCCATGATTCCATGAATTCCCACATGAAAGACTCATCTTAAACCACTGCCCTGATGTGCCCAGCATGGACCAGCCCTGGCTGCCTTCAGCCCCCAGACCAGGCTTCCAACCAAGCCCCACAGAAGCCTCTCAGAACATCCCTGTGCTCCTCACGTTAATATTTTGGCCATCCCAAGAGCGGGGATGTGGGGAGGGAACTGGCAGGATCAGATTCCACTCTGTTCTGCAGACACGGAGCATCTATGTATCCATCCCTGATCCATCCATCCATCCATGATTCCATCTCCATCCATCATTCCATCCATCCATCCATGATTCCATCTCCATCCATCCATCCCTGATCAATCCATCCATACATCCATCCATCCATGATTCCATCCCCATCCATCCATCCATCCATGATTCCATCCATCCATCATCCATCCCTGACCCATCCATGATTCCATCCCCATCCATCCATCCATGATCAATCCATCCATCCATCCATGATTCCATCCCTCATCCATCCATGATTCCATCTCCATCCATCCATCCATCCATCCATCCATCCATCCATCCATCCATCCATCCATCCATCATTCACTCCCATCCCTAATCCAACCCTCACCCATCCATCCCTGTCCGTCCGTCCATCCATCTATCCACGATTCCATCCCCATCCATCCATCCATCCATCCATCCATGATTCCATCTCCATCCCTCCATCCATCATTCATTCCCATCTCTAATCCAACCCTCACCCATCCATCCCTGTCCGTCCATCCATCCATCCCTCATCCCTCCTCTCTCCGACACCCCCAGCTCCCTAAGCAGGAGGATTTCCACAGCCCTTTGAAAAGCCATTTAGAGCTAAGTCTCGGCATTAAACCTGGCCTTTCCTCGGGCAGCTTTTCAATCTCTGCCCAAGCCTGTTGCAGCAGAAAGTTTTTGAAAAGGTCAGGAGGAAGCTTTTAAGCATCTTTGCCAATTAAGTGCTGGAACCCCCTCCCCGCCGCCAGAGCTGCCCGTCTCCATCCCAGGGGAAGGTAATTACTGTTTTATAAATAAGCTTTGAACTCTCTTAAGTAATTGTCTCTCCTTGCATGAAAGCACCCTCTAAATCCACCGGCCTTTTCCACCTTCTGTCACTATCTAGAGAAAATCCAGGGGAAAAAAATCCACCTAATACCTCTAAGGAGGAACTCCCAAACTTTCCTTTACACTGCAGTGATTATTTCTCCAAGCTTTCAGTAATTCCACTAACAGAAGCCTTGTGGCTTTCCCGGCCCTTGGTGAATTTTTTGGCAATATTTGACATATTTTCAAAACTTCCCTGGAGTTACATGGACCAAAAAAAAAAAAAAAAAAAAAAAAAAAAAAGAGCCATGTTTCAATATTTCAATTTCTACCCCCTGAGGTCACAACAAGAGAAAGGACAGGAATGAAGAAGCCTTTTCCAAAGGTATTAATTCCCTTAATGTTATTTTTTTTTAACTAGCCCTGTGATTTCTGGGTGTGTTTAACCAGCCTGGGATAGAAATCCTGGCAGATCTGAAACCCTTCAGGCACTCAGGTTGCTCCTGCACACCCCCTGCCCGGGCCGGGTGTAATTCCCCCATTTATTTAACAGAGCAGAGACAGGGAGAGCATTCCTGAGGCGGGAAGAGCACCTTCCACCCTGCAAGTCGCAGCTTTCATCCCCAAAATCCCGGCCAACATTAACACGCAGCTCCAATCGCTCGGGCCCGACACGATCTGAGCAGCAGCACGAGGAACAACCCCACTTCATTTCGCCTGGAGGCTGAGCCAGGCTCAAATTCAGGCTCAAACTCAGGCTCCCAAACCTGCTTGGGTCAGCAAGAAGCACTTGATGGGATGGGGAAGAAAACGCGGCCGGGTGGAAATAAGGGAATAACAGCGTGAAAATGGGGGGCGGCAGGGTTGAGCTGAGCTCCTCACCCCATCCCCGACCCCCCAAAACAGGACAGGCACAGCCCCCGTCCCTCCCACCCGCAGCAATCCCTGCCTGGGAGCTCTTTAAATGGTTTCAAATGTTAATTCCTCATCGTGGCAGTAAAAGCTATTTTTAATCCCACGTGAAAGCAGTTTGCAGGAACCCAAACTTTGCACGAATTATGGATTGCTTCCCAAGCCCGGGCAGTGCTGGGTGCGTGTTGGGGAGCAGAAAACAGGGGCACATCATCAGGGAGACCCATCCGCTTAAGCCTGGTCCTAAGCGTAGGGCTGGGGCTAAAACAGCGCATAAAAGCCGATCCAAAACACCGCGCCTTCAGTAAAAGCTTTAGCGTATCTTATTCTCAGTTAAAATCAGCTTTTTCTCAGGTTTCCCGCATGTTTTCTTTGTACTCGAGGTTTCATTTCCCAAACACGGGGGTGAGGATCCGGGAAGCTGAGACAGAAAGGTCTCACTTGTGAATGGAAGCGACAAAAAAGGAGAAAAGATTGCAAAGAACCAGAGGCGAGAAGCTGCAGGGCTGGGTGTCTGCGGAGGGCCCGGGAGAACAAGGGCGGCTCTGAGACTGAAACCGAGTCCATCAGGAGGGGAGATTAGCGGTGCCAATGAATAAAGATAACGTCCCGGAGCAGCCCCGAGCATCGCCAGCCCGGATTCCTTTGTCCGTCCCCACCTTTGCGCTCGGCCGAGGAAAGCAAAGCTCGCCCTGGAAGGGGCCGCAGAGCGGTGCCAAAAACGCCGCCCGGAGACTCCGGAGGAGCCGATCTCATTCAGCAGCCCGGGCTATAGAGTGTCGCGATCTGTCTGTACAATCACAACACACACAAAAACCCCTCCAGGCACCTACTCAGCCGCACTTTTCAGCTGCCAATAACACTCCCGGCAAAAGTCAAAAGAGCAGCGCCGCAGCCGCGTCCTTCCCCTGTCGCTCAAAGGCGTCGGGGCTGCGAGGTTCCGAGATAACAAAGTCTGGCTCGAGAAATCCTGGAAGCCTTTCAAGAGCCTTATTAGCTCCTGTGAATGGGGCTGGGGAAGGGGAGGGGGCGAACCCCACAGGCCGGGGAAGGGCTCTCGGCTCCCCCTGCGCCTTCCCGGAGCTGCTCCCGAGCTGGGACAGCCCGGCAGGGCCGCAGAGGGATGAGGAGCCCCACGGAGAGTTCCTCCCCGCTCATGCCAGCTTTCGTGTTGGATGGGACGGGAAAACGACGATGAAAAGTTAAATTTGGTCTCGGAGCTCTGGGCTGGCTCTGCAGGGCCTGAGGATGCTCGGTGGGGATTGCAGCCCCTCGTGTCCTTCTGGCTGCAGAGGGACAATCACCAGACATCCCATGGTAGTTTTTAATATTTCTGGTGCAAACTGTATGAAAATTGGGGATTCTTTACAATCCCTACAGTCGGTGCAGCTGCCAGGGCTCAATCCCAGGGACACACGGGGTGCAGGGAGCCCTGGCCCAGCACCATTCCTGCCTAAACCTTCCTTTGGCCCTTGGGAAAAGCAGGAGGACGGGATGGAGGAGAGGGACGGGGATCGCAGATCAGGCAGGGAAACCCGAGCCAGCAGAAAACCCCATTCACGCTGAGCCCCGAGCCAGGGGAGAAGCCCGTTCACACCGAGCCGGTGCTGCCGCAAAGTTCTGGCAGATGGGGACTGGGAGACCTCTTTGGATGAGCTCAGAGCTTTCCACACAATCCCCTCAGAGCTGAATTCCCTTCCTCACGAGGCAGGCCCCTCTCCCGGCTCCCCAGAGCTGCTGTTCCTCTCCTGTTCCCCTCCTCTCCTGCCCTGCTCCCCCAGAACCCCGAGCTGGGTGCGAGGCAGAGGGAGCAGCCGGGAGCTCTGCGTGGGAGCCCGAGCAGCTCCGGCCTCCCAAAAGGGAACAATCCCTGCAAGGATTCTGCTGCGCCCCCAGAACGTCCCCAGCGGAGCAGAGAGTGACACTGGGGAGCCCCAGCCCCACCATGCAAGGGGTGAACACGTCCCAAATGTCCCCTGGGAGCCCAAACCTGCTCCCCTCGCACCGAGGGGTTCCAGCCCCCAAAGCCCTTCACCCCACTCATGTTGTTTTCCTCCATCCCCACAGGCAAAGGCAGGACCTGGCCCCACACCTTCACAGATGCTCCAAGTTTTGCAATGGATTTATGGATATCACCCCAAACTGCTCGGATTCAATTCAGTTTTTAACGTTTATCCTCACCCGCATTCCCACAAAACACACACAGACAGTCCCAGACCCCAAACTGGCAGCAGGCACCCCAGCATCCTCTCTTCTTTTAGTTTAGGTTTCCTTCAAGCAGCACTGAGCGCCAAAAAAATTAAAATTGTGTTTTGCTTGAGGAGAAAACATCCCATCAAGCTTGGATCAGCCATTAAATCATTTATGCTGCAGCCTCAAAAAGGTGTTTAATCTTCTCAGAATTAGCTAAAGCTGTAGTAACTCAAGGAATTCTGTAGGAGATGCTTTTGCAGAACATTTTCTTTTCACTACTGTTCCAAAAACAAGGGGGGCTTTGGGCCATTTAAAATTTAAATTAAATAAAACAATCCGGTAAGAATAAATTATTTCAGTCAGTAACTTACAACAAACTACTCATCAGCCACGAAGAGATGCTCCCGCCAGAGCAGCGAAATCACTGCGGGACAGAGCTACTGAGAGAGAACAAAATAATTCTGGAGTGATATTTCCAAGGGAATTCTTTTTCCACATTTACTCAAAACAAGCAACAACCTACAGGTGCCTTCGGGCCAAATATCTTGGCGTGAGAAGCCGTTGGTGTAATTTCGGTTTCCTAGCAAGTGCAAATATTTTAAAAATGTTTACACCACTGTAGAGATATCCATAGGAAAAACCCGATTTTCTGTCCAACTCCTCTTCCCCTCCGCTCCAGCACATCCCAGCTTTAAACACTTAGCTCTGTCTGGCTTTGCCGGGGATAAAATCCCTCGGTGCTGCGAGGTCTTGTGAGAAGACAAAACAAGAGGCAGAGCGGAGAGGAAGCGAAGGGAAATGCCTGTGTGTGTGTGTGTGTGATTAAAACCACACTTTATGCAGAGTTAAGTAAAACATCTCCTGATTTTCGCCTCGCCCCGGAGGATGCGGATTCTCCCCAGCCCAGAAAACCTTCCCCGCTCCATTTCCCCAAATTTACCACAACCACATGCGGGATCGCCTCGAACCTGGTGTCAGGCCAGGCTCCCTGCGAGCACTTCCAGCACTGAGAACCCGCAGCAGAACCATCCGAACTCAGATTTATCTCTGCTCCTCTCTGCGCTCCGTCCCGCGAGCCTGGCCGAGCGATATGAAAGCGTTCGATCTTCCCCGCTTTAATTACGCGCTCGCAGTCATTAAAGCCCCGTTCTGCCGAGCCTGAGCCAGCTCGCAGTCCTCACCCCAAAAAGATTAGTGATCATCATTATTGCTCCTGGAGCGGCGCGGAGCCGAGGAATGAGCTCATAAATCACGGCAATATTAATGCAGCCGTAAAAATGAGCGCCGCTACTCACTGGGTTTTGAAGGTGTGTTAAGTCGTAACTTTACAGCCCAGATGTGGGCTCAGAGAGCTGAAAGTCTGCGGGTAAAATTACCACTAAAATTACCCTTTCCATTAAACGCGCTGATTTTTCGCAGGTTGTTCCTTCGGCGAGGGCTGGGAAGCTGCAGCCTCCCCCAAGAGATGGAGAGAAACGCGGCGTTCCCTCGGGGAGAAGGGGATGGGGAGGCAGGAAGGACAGCGAGAGCTACTCCTTTTATTATTTTCAGATGTTTCCCCGAGAACACCGCGGCGCTTTCAGACATCGACACGTTTGGATTGCCGTCAGAATAACGGGGCAGATTCCACCCCCGGCTTCAAGGGACTTATCGCTGCCGACTCCCTTGGCCCAGCGCTCTGGAGCTGGCCAGGAGACGGACTTTAATCCACTCCACATGCACAGTAGCTGCTCTTCCGAGCGCTTTATCGCCCGAAGAGCTCAATCCCATGGAAACCCTCCAAAACCAAACCCTTGGATCACTCCAGCTCTGCCCTTTGCCCGCCGAGGATCCCCGGGATTCTCCCCGAGTAAAACAATTCCTAAAGGAGCCCGGCGGGGGAAACGGGGGCACGGCTGGGGATAAAGCGCTCAAGGTTAAAACCTCAAGCCTGCGGAGTGAAACGAGAGCATTCTTGCTGCCGGCTCGGTCCCTGGCCGGGCGGGATGCGGGGACAGGGACACGGGGACAAGGGCACCGCTTTTCACAGCGCAGCAGCCCCGCAAAAGCGGCCGCAGCCCCTTCCCCAGCCCGGCCGGGCTCGGAGCCGCCGGGGACCCCCGCACCCCCTTTCTCTCCCGGGAGCCGCCTGTTGCGGAGCCGCCGCATCCCAGCCCGGGCAGCAATTAACTGCGCGCTAATTACCGACCCCCTCATCCCCCCGCGCACCGCCGCACCCTCACCTGTACCAGCGCAGCCCCTTCTCGTAGCACCTGTCGAAGAAGTGGGGCTCGGCGCCCACCGCCCGCACCCCGGGGTGCGCCCGCAGGAACTCGAGCAGCGCCCGCGTCCCGCCCTTCTTCACGCCCACGATGATGGCCTGGGGGAAACGGCGGCTGCCGCCCCCCGCGCCCCCCGCGCCCCCCGCGCCCGCCGCCGCCTCCCCCGGGCCCGCGGGCAGCGCGGCGGGCGGCGGCGGCAGCAGCGCGGGCGGCAGCGGCTCGCAGGGCCCGGGCAGGCAGGAGAAGAAGTAGGTGAAGAACAGGATCATGGTGAGGAGCAGCGAGGCGCGGCGGCCCCCGGCGGGTCCCAGCAGCCGCCCGCTACATCCCATCGGGGGCCGCGCATCCCGCACCGCCGCCGCCGCCGCCGCGCCCCCCGCCCGGCCCCGGAGCCCCCCGAGCTCCCCCCGGGCCCGGCCCGGCCGCGCCGCCCCCACGCGGGGCGGGGGAGGGCGAGGACACGCGCGTGGGGCGGGGAAGGGACGGGGAGGGGAAGGGACGGGGAGGGGACTGGGAACGGGGACCGGGAACGGGGAGGGGGCGCGGCACACGCGGGGTCCCCGCGGGGACAGGGCCCCCCCACGCGGGGCTGTCACACCCGCCCGGGACAGCGCTCCCGGCCCTGCCGCGCACGGGGCACGCTTGCCCACATTTCCCTGTGTTCTCACGTGTTTTCCCTGTGTTTTCCTTTTTCCCCCCACGTTTCTGCTTGTTTTTCCATGTTACTCCATGTTGTCACTTTTTCCCACATTTCCACACATTTCCCCCTATTTTCCCCACATTTTCCCCTATTTCCCCACATTTTCGCCTATTTTTCCACACATTTTCCCACATTTCCCCCTATTTTCCCACATTTCCCCCTATTTTTCCACATTTCCATGCCTTTTCCCACATTTCCCCCTATTTTCCCACATTTCCCCCTATTTCCCCACATTTTCCCCTATTTCCCCACATTTTCACCTATTTTCCCACACATTTCCCCCTATTTTTCCACATTTTCCCCTATTTTCCCCCACATTTTCCGCTATTTTCCCACATTTTCCCCTATTTTCCCGCATTTTCGCCTTTTTTCCACATTTCCACACATTTTCCCACATTTCCCCCTACTTCCCCACATATTTTCACACACTTCCCCATGTTTCCCCACCACGCTTCCCCATGTTTTCACACGCTCCCCACATTTCCCTGCTCTCACGTGCTTTCCCCGTATTTTCCTTTTTTGCCCCCACAGTTCAGCTTGTTTTTCCATGTTACCCCACGTTTCCCTGTGTTGCTCCATGTTTTCCCTTTTTCCCACCTTTCTCCCTATTTTCCCACATTTCCACACCTTTCCCCATGTTTTCCCATATTTTTACCATGCTTCCCCGTGTTTTCACACGCTTCCCACACTTCCCTGTGTTCTCCCCATGATTTCCCACATCATTTCTCCATATTTCACCACATTTCCCCATCCATTTTTCTCCTTGCCCGTGTTCCCTCCTCCTCTCACCATTCCTGGGGCTGGTTTTGGGAAGGGTCCCGCTCCAACAGCAGAGCAGGATCCCAGGCCAGTGTCTTAATTAGCCTGTTGATGTAATTAACTCTGTTTAATTAATCCCCGGGTTTTCCAAGAGCTGGGGGTGCTGGGGATGGGGATCCACGGCCTGGGATGGGCTGGGTGGGGCAGAGCTGGGCTGGGGTCAGGGAAGGTCCCTCAGGGCCACAGTGGCACCAGTGGGGACTTTGTAGGGTGACAAAGATGCAGGGGGACATGGGGACAGGGCTGGGGGGTGACAAAGCTGTGGGGTGACATGGGGATGTGGCTGGGGGGTGACAAACCTGCAGGGTGACAGGGCTGGGGGGTGACAAAGCTGCAGGGGGGGGACGGGGACAGGGCTGGGGAGTGACAAGGGGACATGGCAGGGAAGTGACAAACCTGCAGGGTGACACTGGGACAGGGCTGTGGGGTGACAAAGCTGCAGGGTGACACTGGGACAGGGCTGGGGGGTGACAAACCTGCAGGGTGACAGGGCTGGGGGGTGACAAAGCTGCAGGGTGACACTGGGACAGGGCTGTGGGGTGACAAAGCTGCAGGGTGACACAGGGACAGGGCTGGGGGGTGACAAACCTGCAGGGTGACATGGGGACAGGATGGTAGGGTCATAGGGCTGCAGGGTGCCACGGTGACAGTGACACGGAGCTGCAGGGTGACACAGGGACAGGATGGCAGGGTCACAGGGCTGCAGGGTGACA
Source organism: Calcarius lapponicus (assembly GCA_039654755.1). NCBI lineage: Eukaryota > Metazoa > Chordata > Aves > Passeriformes > Fringillidae > Calcarius > Calcarius lapponicus. The sequence goes on along the minus strand of CM077477.1, from coordinate 1,829,007 downwards.
CAGGGACAGTGACACAGGGCTGCAGGGTGACACGGTGACAGTGACACGGGGCTGCAGGGTGACACGGTGGCAGGGCTGCAGGGTGACACAGGGACACGATGACAGTGTCACAGTGCTGCAGGGTGACACAGGGACAGTGACACGGGGCTGCAGGGTGGCAGGGCTGCAGGGTGACACAGGGACAGGATGGCAGGGTCACAGGGCTGCAGGGTGACACAGGGACAGTGACACAAAGCTGCAGGGTGACAGGGTGACAGTGACACGGGGCTGCAGGGTGACACAGGGACAGTGACACAGGGCTGCAGGGTGCCACGGTGACAGTGACACAGGGCTGCAGGGTGACACGGTGGCAGGACTGCAGGGTGACACAGGGACAGTGACATGGGGCTGCACGGGGGTGCCACGGTGACAGTGACACAGGGCTGCAGGGTGACACAGGGACAGGATGGCAGGGTCACAGGGCTGCAGGGTGACACAGGGACAGTAACACGGGGCTGCAGGATGACACGGTGACAGTGACACAGGGCTGCAGGGTGGCAGGGCTGCAGGGTGACACAGGGACAGTGACACGGGGCTGCAGGGTGACACAGGGACACGATGACAGTGTCACAGGGCTGCAGGGTGACACGGTGACAGTGACACAGGGCTGCAGGGTGACACAGGGACAGTGACACAGGGCTGCAGGGTGACACGGTGACAGTGACACGGTGACACGGTGGCAGGGCTGCCCGGCTGCAGGGCCAGCGCTTTGTGCCCTCTCGTGGCTGGCCCCGCCGGTCCCGCCGCGCAGCTCCCCGAGGGCTGGGACAGCCCCAGAGCCCCCCCAGCCCCAGCCCCAGCCCGGGAGGGAGCGGTGGCACCGCGGGGCTGCAGCTGTTTCTGAGCCTCGGTTTATTTCCTATTTCCCAGATCCTGCACTGCCTTGGTGCACAACTCTGAACTCCATAGAAAGTGTCAGCAGCTCTCCTCACAGCTCAGGCACACAGAACAATCCTTTTCCAGCCCCAGAACCAAGGACACCGCTGCAGCTCCAGCCCCCAAAAAGTGCCAAGAGTGAATTAAAGAGAGAAAAACAAGCAGGGTGGAACTTCATAACCTAAAGCTATAACTGGACAATTAACCCCAGTGTGCAAATGGATCAGAACTTATAAAAATGTCAGACCTCGTGCATTTGTGACCATATTGGTTCATCTCAGGTGGGCTGGGCTCTTGCACTGCCCAAGGTGGATCCTTTGAGGCCTTTTAATAAACCCCTGCTTTATCCTTTAACTCTGCCCAGGCTCTGTTCTAGCTCGGCTTCCCAAGGCATGGCCATCAGAGCAGCTCCATCAGCACAAACTCATCCAAACCCTGCCCCTGGCCAGCCCTGGCTGCCTTTCCCCGAGCCTTTGGAAACAGGAGCTGCTCCAGCTCCCTGTTTGCCTTGGGAGGGCCAATGTTGCTCTTGGAAAATGCCAATTTGTCAAAATGGGAGCGTTTGGCAGGAGCAGATCCATCCTGACACACTCCTGTCCCAGCGCAGCCAGGGAGGCTCCGCGAGGGTGGAGGGGGAGCAGGGCGCTCCCCTTCCTCACCCTCCTCATCCTCGGCCCGGGGGCTGCCAGGGCTGGTGCCACGGGGCCTCTTGGCACCGCCAGCTCCCCGCAGAGCAGTCAGAGCCTTCCTTTCTCACCTCCAGAATTCGGGGAAAAAGCTGAGAACACGAGACTGCGGTCAGGGCCCGGCGCCGAGCGCTTGGGATGGGCCCAAGGTCACCCCAGCCCCGTGTCTGGGGGAGCTGGGGGGCCCTGCAGGAGGGTCCCTGGATGCAGCTCAGGCCATGGAGGGTGAGCAGCTCACATGCAGGTTTTCAGCAGAATCAGGGCATTTTAGGTGAAATGAATGAGTTCTGCGATGTTCTCTCCGTGCTCGGTGTCCTTGGCTGGCAGAGGCCACCCAGGGGTGGCAGTGCCAGGGCCTCACCACCCTCGATGGTCCCCACAAGCACAGCCAGGGTTGGTTTTCCCTCCCTGGGTCCTGGCAGGAGTGAGCAGCCCTTGGGCAGCCCCGGGGCCGGGCTGGTGGCTCAGGAGCTCCCTGGGAGGAGATGCTCCATGGAGGAGTGTGAGCAAACCCAGGTGAGAGCAATGGGATCAGCTCTTCCCACAAAAAAAACTGGTCCTGCTGTGGGATCAGCTCTTCATAAAAACCCTGCTCAGAGCAGTGGGATCAGTTCTCCCCACAAACCCTGCCCTGCAGTGGGATCAGCTCTTCCCCAAACCCTCCTCCTGCAATGGGATCAGCTCTCCCCACAAACCCTGCTCAGATCAATGGGATCAACTCTTCTTTCCTCAAACCCTGCTCAGATCAGTGGGATCAGCTCTTCCCCAAATCCTGGTCCTGCAATGGGATCAGCTCTCCCCACAAGCCCTGCCCTGCAGTGGGATCAGCTCCTCCAGCCCACCCCAGGCAGGAGCTGCTCGGGGATTTCTGGGCTTCCCCCGAGTTTGTTGTTTACAGAGAAAGACCGAAAAGGGCCGGGGGGGATCAGCAGGGATGGAAAGCGCTGCAGGAACACGGGGATCGCTGAGCAGGTCACCTCCACGCTTTGCCAGGCTGGTAAAGGCTCGCAGGGCTCTGAAAGGCTCGCACAGCTTGATCGGGAGCGGCTGCTCCAAACAGCCAATTAGCGCGGGCAATTAGCGCCGCTGGCCCGATCCAATTAGCGCGGCTGTTCCCCGATCGCAGCCGCTGTTGGACAAATACGGCGCGACCGCTCGGGTTCAAAGAGCAGCCCAGGAAAGGCAGCTCGGGGAGAGATCCCCATCCCCAGGGATGGCCCAGCCTCACACGCGTCCCCAAAGCCACACAGCCCCGCCAGGTCACTCCTCACTGTCCCCACCGTGGGGTTATCCACACAGGGATGTCCCAGGAGCTTTGGCAGTGCCACCCCCTCTGCTGGAGTCCTGTCCCCAAAGCCACACAGCCCTGCCAGGTCACTCCTCGCTGTCCCCACCGAGGGGTTATCCACACAGGGATATCTCAGGAGCTTTGGCAGTGCCACCCTTGTCCCCAAAGCTACTGCCAGCACCACCGGGTCACTCCTCAATGTCCCCACCGTGGGGTTATCAACACAAGGATGTCCCCAGGAGCCCTGGCAGTGCCACCTCCCTGCTCTAGTCCTGTCCCCAAGGCCACACAGCCCCACCAGGTCACTCCTCACTGTCCCCACCATGGAGTTACCCAGACTGAGATGTCCCCAGGAGCCCTGGCAGTGCCACCTCCCCGCTCTAGTCCTGTCCCCAAAGCCACACAGCACCACCGGGTCACTCTCCACTGTCTGGATCATCCACACAGGGATGTCCCCAGCAGCTCTGGCAGTGCCACCCCCGTCCCCAAAGCCACACAGCCCTGCCAGGTGACTCCTCACTGGGGTTATCCAGACCGAGATGTCCCCAGGAGCTCTGGCAGTGCCACCTCCCTGCTGTAGTCCTGTCCCCAAGGCCACACAGCACCGCCAGGTCACTCCTCACTGTCCCCACCATGGAGTTACCCAGACTGAGATGTCCCCAGCAGCCCTGGCAGTGCCACCCCTCCTGCTGGAGTCCCATCCAGGGTCTCAGCAAAGCCTTTTCCCCAATAGCTGAGGTTTATCTGCTGGATTTTGGGGGGAAACCATCATCAGTGTCAGGGTGCAGGGGGATTTCTCCCAGTCCTGCAGGGGGGAAAGGCAGGATGGAGAGGGAAAAACCCCGTCAGGGCTGTGCCAGAGCTCCCCAGAGCAGATCACAGAATCAGGATAGGAGTGAGGAGGAATGGATCACATCCCCTCATTGGGATCACATCCCCTCATTGGGATCACATCCCCGCATTGGGGCGCACAGCACACGGAGCTGATCCCCTCCACACCACCAAAGGGGACACCCAGAACTCATCAGCAGGGATGGAAAGCAAGGCACAGAGCCCAGCAAGAGGCCGGGCTGGGCCGTGGGGCTGAGCCCCAGCTCCAGCAGCAGCTCCCAGGGCTGGCTCCGGAGCCCTGGCACGCAGCCACGGCTGGGGCGGAGCCCAGCCCTGTTATTAAAATGTGTGACAGCAGCTCAAGATGGAAAGTGAAGTTGTACATTCTCCATCTGAAACTCCGGGAGGAATTTCAAGCAGGGGAATGCAATTTCCAGCCTGGAGCGGAGCCAGCAGCGCCAGGGCGAGATTTTTGCTTAATATGGCTTTGCAGAGCTGCAGCGCAGAGAATTGCCCGTGGGTACAGAGTGTGGGGAGCTGCAGCAGCCCCGTGCTGGGAGGAGGAGCAGAGCACCCCCGATTCCAGCTGTCCCTGTCCCCAGCAGCAGCTTTGGCCACCTCAGCTCCCTGGGATTTGGGGACAGAGCCTGCCTGGCCAGGACAAACCCATTCCCCTGGCTCGGGAAGGCAGCAGCATCCCAGGAAGGAGGATTTTGGCTGGGGGACATCCAGCAGCCCAGAAAGGATGTGGGTGCAGCAGCTGTGTGTTCCTGTCCCCATGGGATTTGGGGATTTGGGGATTTGGGAGCTGCAGGAGCACGGGCAGCCCGTGGCTGCAGAGCCAGGGCTGGCTCCCACCCAGCTGCAGCCACAAAAGGAGCCTCCCCCCAATTCCTGCTTTTGATTTAAATCATCCCAACAAGGGGATAAGGCAGCCAAAAACCACTGGTTTGGTTTTTTAGTTTTTGTTGGTTTTGTCTTTTTTTTTTTTTTTTAAGCTTCAATTTAAAAAATAACATCGATGAAATGTGCAATTTTTATAGGGGCAGGCAGAGGCACAGAGCTCAGAGCAAACCCTGTCCCTGGGGCTCTGACACAGCCCTGTCCCCTCCTCAATCCCCATCTGACACAAACTGGGAGCAGCTGTTCCCTCAGCTCTGCCCTCCTGGGTGGGGACACAGGAGTGACACAGCTTTCACATCATTACAGGGATGGGAGGAGGCACAAAAGTGACTTTTTGGTGTTTAATCTGCTGTAACCCAGGCACTGTGCACGCAGGTCTGAGGAACCAGAGGGATTTGTCTCTCCTGGCTGGATGTGCAGCATTTCCAGTGGGAAAATCCCTTTGGGAGCAGCCAGGGGATGGCACAGAGCAGGATCAGGGCTGGCAGGGGGTGAGGGATGCGGCCAAAGGTGAGGCCTGGAGCCTGTCCAGCTGCAGGCCACAGCTGGATTGGGCATTCCAGATGCCCTGGGGGATGTTAGAGGAAGGTGCAGTCCCTGAGGAGTCACTGGAGCCTGTCCAGCTGCAGGCCACAGCTGGATTGGGCATTCCAGATGCCCTGGGGGGTGTTAGAGGAAGGTTCAGTCCCTGAGGAGCCACTGGAGCCTCCTCTGTCTCTCCTGGGCCAGGGCTCACCCTCATCCACCCCTGTCCCATCCCCAGAGAGCCCAGCCAGGGCTGTCCTGCTGCTCCTCACCTGCTCCTCCCCAGCCCAGGGAGCCCCGGAGCCCTCAATGACATTTGTGCTCAGCGCTGATCTCATTTAGAGCTAATTACAGGGCAAACAGACATCTCCCTAATGAGCCTGGAAGCCTCCCAAGGAGGGCTGGAGCAGCCCAGCCATGGGGAGGGGAGTGCAGGAATTCCTCCTGCTGCTGTTCCCACTGCAGGCTCCTGAGCAATAATGGCATTTGGGGAGGGGGCACGGGGTCCTGAGCAATAATGGCATTTGGGGAGGGGGAATGGGGTCCTGAGCAATAATGGCATTTGGGGAGGGGGAATGGGGTCCTGAGCAATAATGGCATTTGGGGAGGGGGCACAATGTCCTGAGCAATAATGGCATTTGGGGAGGGGGCACAATGTCCTGAGCAATAATGGCATTTGGGGAGGGGGCACGAGGTCCTGAGCAATAATGGCATTTGGGGAGGGGGCACGAGGTCCTGAGCAATAATGGCATTTGGGGAGGGGGAACAGGGTCCTGAGCAATAATGGCATTTGGGGAGAGGGAATGGGGTCCTGAGCAATAATGGCATTTGGGGAGAGGGAATGAGGCACCAGCTCAGCTCCAGGGATAGGGGGAGCACCAGGGAACCTCTCCTGGCCACAGCAGCTGAGATCCAGGGTTGGACAGGGCCTGGAGCAGCCTGGGATGGTGGGAGGTGTCCCTGCCCATGGCAGAGGTGACACTGGATGGGCTTTAAGGTCCCTTCCAGCCCAAACCGCTCAGGGAATTCCTGATTCTCTAATTTCTTGTTTAAAATACACCCACAGCAGGCTCCCAACAGGGTCACTGTGTGGTTTAATGGCGCTTTTTCAGCCTCAAACCCTGCCCTGGGGCTCGTTTCCCTGGTGCAGGGCTGGGGGCTGTGCCAGAGGCTCTGGGACGGTGCCAGGGTGGGATGGGGAGCCTGGGAGGGGCAGCAGCACCCCCTGAAGTGAGAGAGGGTGGCAAGGGAGGGCTGGCAGCCCCGAGGATGCAGTGGGGGAGGCAGGACTGGCTCTGTGCCCTGAGACAGGCCCAGCTCATCACCTGGGAGGGCAGGGCTGCAGAATCCCGTCCCAAAGCATCCCCAAGGCAGGCAGGGCTCACACAGAGCTGTTCCCCATCCAGCAGAGAGCAGCTGGGACTCATCCTCCTCCCCCTGAGTCACAGCCACGAGCTCCCCATGGCCGTGCCCAATCTCTGTGGGAAATGAGTTTTTCCAAGCAAATCATTTACAAGTTTCTTCCCACCCCCCCCCCTTTTTTTTTTTCCAGAGGGAAAAAAAACCCTCAACCTATTTAGGAGCAGGGGATGTTTTCCTTGTTTGCCATTAAAAATCCTGTTGCCAGGTGCAGATGGCCACATTTAGGAGTCTGGGGAGGTCTGGCATGCCCCCCATGCTAATTCCATGCACAGGTGGGGGGGAGGTTTCTCCTGGCTCAGGCTCAGGCAAATATCCAGTGGCCAAAGGGAGGGAAAGGTGTGGGATTGAGGCTTGGAGCACCTGGAGCGGAGCCAAGCACAGTGAAACACAAAGTGAGGTTTGAAGGAGAACGTCTCAGATGGATGGAGGAGGGAAAGGGGATTCAGAAGGGAGTCAGAGGCAGAAAGGAGGCTCCCAGTGTCCTTCTCTCAGGCGCTGGTGGGGTTGGGAAACAGGGAAATTGTGGGGTCAGAGAGGGACGCAAAGCCCAGCCCTGGATCAAACCCGGGCCAGCTGCGCCCCCAGCCAAACCTCCTCTGTGGGCAGCAGAGATTGCAGAGCTTAATGAGTTAAACCCCGAATTTCAGCAGTAGCAGCAGAATCAGGCTCCCAGGTCAGGCCAGAATCCTGAATTTTCACCCTCCCATTCAGGGACGGTGCCACTCCCTGAGCTCCCATCCCTGGCAGTGTCCAGGGCCAGGCTGGACAGGGCTTGGAGCAGCCTGGGACAGCGGGATTGTCCCTGGATGGGATTTAACCCGACCCAAACCAGCCCAGGACCCTGCCACCCTCATTCCCCCAGGCAGCCTGAGCAGGACCCAGAGGCAGCGGGTCCTGCTGGATCCAGCACCCACATTCTGGGTGAAAAACCCCCGTTTTGAGCAAAACCCCGGCCCTCCCGGGCAGCAGGAGCAGAAAGGAGCTCGGGCAGGGCCGCGCCCAGCCCCGCTCATCTCTCACCATCTGCGGGGCACACGCGGGAGCAGCGCAGGGCAGGGCTGGAGCGGCTCCAGAGCCGGGAGGGCGCGGGGCACGCTCGGCTCCGCAGCCCCGGGCGGCGATTCCGCGGTTCCAGAGCCCGGGAGTGCCCGCACAGCCCCGGCACCGCGATCTGCCCCGGGATCTGCCCTGGATCAATTCCTCCTGCTCCAATAATCCGGGATTGCCCGCACACCATCGGGATCTGCCCCGGGTCAATTCCTCCTGCTCCATCAACCCGGGATTGCCCACACACCATCGGGATTTGCCCCGGGTCAATTCCTCCTGCTCCATCAACCCGGGATTGCCCACACACCATCGGGACCTGCCCCGGATCAATTCTTCCTGTTCCAGCAATCCGGGATTGCCCGCACACCATCGGGATCTGCCTTGGGATCTGCCCCAGATCAATTCCTCCTGCTCCAGTAATCCAGGGCTGCTCCCACACCACCGGGATCTGTCCCGGGCTGCAATTTCTCCTGCTCCATCAATCCGGGATTGCTCCCACACCATCGGGATTTGCCCCGGGTCAATTCCTCCTGCTCCAGCAACCCGGGACTGCCCGCACACCATCGGGATCTGCCCCGGGTCAATTCTTCCTGTTCCAGCAATCCGGGATTGCTCACACACCACCGGGATCTGCCCCGGGTCAATTCCTCCTGCTCCAGCAATCCGAGAGTGCCCACATACCCCCGGGATCTGCCCCGGGCTGCAATTTCTCCTGCTCCAATAATCCGGGATTGCCCGCACACCATCAGGATGTGCCCCAGATCAATTCCTCCTGCTCCATCAATCCGGGATTGCCTGCACACCATCGGGACCTGCCCAGGATCAATTCCTCCTGTTCCAGCACCTCGGGATTGCTCACACGCCCCCAGCACCGGGATCTGCCCTCGAGCATCCCTCACCCGCAGGGAAAGCCCCGTCAGGGACCGATGGATGTTCCCCAGGGATGCTGGCATCTGCCTCCCGTGCGGGACATCCATCGGTCCCTGACGGGGCTTTCCCTGGTGCAGGAGGGAATTTGGGACGTGTGGGTGTTGGCCCTGTGTGTCCCAAATTCCCTCCAGCACCAGGATGGGGTGCCCACAGCAGGGCTGAGGGACAGGAGAGCCTGGCACAGGGGACCAGGGCACAGGGGGGACCAGGGCATTTTCCAGGCCCTTCCTCAGGATTTGCATCCCAACCCTGGAGAGCTTAGGAGACAGCCCAAAGGCAGTCAAGGGCTGAAATGCAGGGCCCAGTGCCTGCCACCCCCGGAGCCGGGACAAGGCTTTGGGATCTGCCCTGATGTGCCTCCCGGAGCATCCCCGTCCCTTGTGTCACCCCCAGCTTTGACGCTCGTGGCTGTCAGAGCATCCTCTGCCTCCCCAGAGCAGCCAGGCAGCCCGGTGGGGTCTCAGGGGGCTCCTCAGTGTCCCCACCCCAGGCAGCCCCGAGCCCAGAGCGGGACCAGCCCCCCCGGGCCCCATGGGAACGCCCCGCGGTCATTGCCAACCTCAGATCTTCCACACGTGCGGCTCTGGCCTCCCCTGGAGGGACAACATCTGGGGCAGAACATCTGGGGGACATTCATCACGGCCACCGCGGCCGCCCCCGGCCGGGGATGGGTCACATCTGAGCGCTTGATGTGGAGTCATTAGCATCGCAGACTTCCAGCCCAATTACTGCGCAGATGAAATCAAGACCCGCCGGCCTCATTGTTCGCATCTGGAGCCGCGAGCGGCCCCGGCCGCGGCGCTGCCAGCGCTGCCTCCATCTGCGGGAGCTTTCCCCCAGCCTGGCACATGGGAACGCATCAAACACGGCCTGGGAAGGAGCCCTGGCCCTCAGGAGGAGCTTTCCCCCAGCCTGGCACACGGGAACGCACCGAACACGGCCTGGGAAGGAGCCCTGGCCCTCAGGAGGAGCTTTCCCCCAGCCTGGCACACGGGAACGCATCAAACACGGCCTGGGAAGGAGCCCTGGCCCTCAGCTCTGCCCCTCAGAGAGCAGGAGATGCCCATGCCCTGTCAGGACCCAGCACATCCCTCTGGCTGTGCTGAGCAGCCCAGAGCCCTGCCAGGGGGCTCAGGGACCCTGGCACAGAGCCCAAGGTGCCCGTGTGGGTTTGATTATGACCCATGGAGCAAATTACCAACCTCGTATGAAGATCAGCAAGCCACGACAGTTTCAGCAGAACATTAGTGAAGTTATCACGGGGTGGAAAAGTAGATTTGGGGTTTTTAGAATGGGGGTTCAGGAGGCAAGATGGAGGGACCTGGGTGTGTCCAGCCTTTCTCCTTCATCTTCTTGGCCTCCATCTTCTGCTGTGATGTTGGCACTTTTAGATTGGTTTAGGGTAGAAGCTCACTGTCTAACATAGGTGATAGGAATTGGGAAGTCATTGTAAATATTGTATATGTAGGTTTCAGTATAAAGACATAACACCACCCTGGGGCAGGCAGAGTGCCTCTGTCTGTCCTGCTGGATGGACCTCGACAGGGCAGGAGAAAATATTTTATAGATAAGAAGCAATAAACAACCTTGAGACAGAGAAATGAAGAGCCCTGACTCCTTCTTCAAGCGCCGGGCTGGGAAAAGAGACTTTCTGACACATCTTGGGGTCACTGTGAGCAGCAGAGACCCCCCACAATTTGCCACCCCACAAACCCCACGGGACGTTCCCTCTCCCGAGCCCAGGCGGGTCCCACCCCAAACCTGTTCGCAGCTCCAGTTTTGCAACCGAACCGCTGCGATTTCCCCCGACTGATTTCGCACAAAGGAGCAATTATGCTTCGTTTCTTACCCATTAACACATCGCGTTTGCTTTAGGAGGGGAATAAAAGGAATTGCATCAGAAATATTTGAGGTGCTGAAGTCAGCACGCAGGTGTTGGGTGACTCTGCCAGCGCCAGCCCGAGCAGAAAACTCCTAATCCCGGCGATTGCGGCAACAAACACGGGCTGGGGATGGGGCTCCCACCCCGGGATAGGCCCAGCCCCGGAGCTCTTGCTTGGGAGAGGAGAAGTTCATTTTCCTCTCGTGCCCCTCGCTTTGCTGCGCTGGAGGAGCGGCTCCGGGGCGGGCTGGGAACCGGGGATCCCCCGAGGAGCCCCCAGACCCCGGGGCTGGCCCTGAGTGCTGCAGGAGCATCACCCCCTGGGCACAGTTCTGGGGTGCTCACGGCGTTTGCCGGGCATGAAAGACGCCCATCCTTCCATCCGTCCGTCCGTCCATCCATCCATCCATCCCTCAGCACAGCCCGGCAGGGACCAGGCAGTGCCCCGGAGGCAGGCACCGAGCAGCAGGAGGAATTTGGGTTTCTTTTTTTCCCCCCCCCTCTAACCCATCTGTCCTTAATTTCTTTGGGGGTTTCACTCCAAATTCTTCGGATTCTGCAGCAAATGCTTTGCAGTCCTCGGCCCCTCGGCTCTGCCCAGCTCGGAGCGGCGGGAAGGGGAAAAAGGGGAAAAAGGGAGAAAAGGGAAAAGCCCAGCCCTGCACAGACACCAGCGGTAACGCGTGTCCAGGGGTTATTTGTGGTTCCATGGGGGGGTTTTTTGGTTGGTTATTTGCCGCTCCATCCCTCTCCCCGTTCTGGGGCTGCGCCAGCCCGTCCCTCCGTGCCCTGCAGGGGACAATAATCGGGTGGCAGGCGACACCAGACCCTGCTCCAGCCTGCCCGGAGGGAGATGCGGCCTTGCCAGAGCTCTGCTGGGCGCTGTTTCCATCTCCCCGTGGCCTCAATCCCCTCGTTTTGCCCCAATTTTGCCGCTCCGAGTGGCGGCCCCGGACCGGGGCGCACGGGCAGCGCAGGCGGCCCGCGGTACCCCCGCGGTTTCTGCTAATTAGCGCTAATTTTACAGGCTGCTTTATGGCTCGCGGTCACCGGGGCTGTCCCGGGGAGCAGCAGGACCCCGGTGCCAGCCGAGCTATTGCCCCAGCGAAATCGAGATTTTTGGAGTTATTGCCCCAGGGAAATCGAGATTTTTGGAGTTCACTTGGATCAGCAATATGAGTGAAGCATTTAAAGCTTAGCCTGTAGAACTACATGTTGAATTTTAACCTTTTTACTTAAGAAACCTCTGCCACGGTGCAAAGGCCATAGGAAAACGCAAATTTCTGAGGCTTCTTGCATAAAGAACAATACCAGAGAAGACCAAGGGATGCAAAGAGCCCAGATGGAGGGACTCCTCTGTCTGGTGCTGGGAACAGCCTGGGAAGGCACTCACAGCCTGGCCAGGGCTGAGCTCAGGGGCTCGCAGCTCCCTTTGGATGCTTCAAAATATCCCCCCGTTCCCACCATCCTGCACAACCCTGGGTGAAAACAACCCTGACCCACTCAGAGGCTCAATCCGAGCCAAGTTTGGGGATTTCAAGGCTGCCTGAGATGGCCAGGAGAGCACGGTTCCTCCCCGGAGCCTCGGTCCAAGCCGCAGGTGTGATGAACATCAGGACACGGCGCTGGCCTCAAAGGGAGGAACGAGACAAATACCTGACACAGAGACAAATACCTGACACAGACACAAATACCTGACACAGAAACAAATACCTGACACAGAGACAAATACCTGACATATCTGGGCGACTCGCACACGTGAGCAGCTGCGATTGAAGGCAGGACCCGTCTCGCCCCTCGGCGGGAATTGGCAAATCCCGGCCCCTCCTGGCTCCCGTTTGGTCCCGCCTGGCACCGCCCCGACCCCGCGCACCTGGGCACGCAATGCTGGGAAGGGTGAAAGGTTAACAAGAAAGTCTCACAGGTATCTGTGCTTGGCAGGAAGATTTTTGAATGTAGAGTCGGAAGAAGAATAGAAATGAGAGCAAGTTTTGATGTAGAAGGAAAGAATTGCTGAGCCAGTCTCACTGGATAAGCAAGGAGGCAAAGGGTGTGTTGGTTAGAAGGGGTTTTTATGGCTTGGAGCAAAGGATAAACCCACCCCAAACAAGAAGATGTTTTTACCAAGCAGAAAGAGAGCACTGGCAAACAAGTCAGCAAATGTGGCAAGTGGAAAAAAGGTCTCAGAATTTTCCACTGCGAGAAAACTGAAAACTTCTAGATTAAACTGCAATGTACTGACTTTTAGTGATTGGAGAACAGTAACATGGATATGGTAATTACAGTAGTTGTGATAGGCTATGGGTAAAAGTTAAGGTGTAGATTGGTTCTACTGTATTAAGATGCTCAGCAAAGTATATAATGTATTGTAACCCAAAGAAAAGTATAAAATGCATTTGTAACCAAAAGAAAAGTATAAAATGCATTTGCAACCAAAAGAAAAGTATAAAATGCATTTGTAGCCAAAACCAAAGGGTCTCCAGGCCTGCCTGCAGCTGGAGCTGACAGCTGTGGGCACAGCTCTGTCACCAACGACCCTGGACTGCTGTAATGCCTTGGATGGAATAAACTGCATTTTGGATACAATAAATTGCATTTTGGAGAGCCCCTGGAGTCCTGCATCTCTCTTTCAGGCTCTTACACACAAACCCTGCCCCTTTCCAGCTGGAATTCCCGGGAAACCAGCTCAGCTCTGTCCCAGGATTAGCTCACCCTGACACCCAGCAGGAGCTGTGGGGCCAGCGCCCCACACCTGGACAGACAGACAGACAGACAGACAGACAGACAGAGGCAGCGCCTCCTGCCCGGCTCACACCCCTGCCAGAGCCTCGGTGCTCCCCCCACCGGGGCCAGCAGTTTAAATTAATCCGAGATTAACTGATTTGGAGCCCAGCTTTGGGCGGGACGCTGCAGGATTGGGTTCAAAGCAGGGAAGTTGATTTCCAGCAGAGCTGGCAGCAACAGCCCCGGCCATAAAATCCCAAGACGTCAGAGGGGAACAAAGATAGACTGTGATGCAGAAAAGATGCTCGAATTTAAAATAATCTGGGAGGAATGAGCACAGCCCTGCAGACACATGGCCCCAGCGTCGCTCCCAAGCCCAGCTTTTCCTCTCTAAATAAACTCCGCCGCTCATTCCCTCCTGGTGCCTTTCAAGTCCGTATTTTCCACCTGATAATGACGCAGTTTAAAACCCCTGTGCCCTCCCAGGTGCTCTGGGAAGCTCCCACCTCATCCCAAACATAACTTGGAGGTGAGCTCTGAGCACCCAGAGCAAAGGTGGGCTCCTGGGAATTCCTGGCAGGCTTCCCACGGCTCCCCTGCTCCTGGAATGGGAGCATCGAGCCACAGCAGCCCCTGCGTCTGAGCTCAAACGGGCTCCGTTCGCTGCTCAGGCTGATTGAATTCCATGAACTCCGGGCTGGAGGATAAGCAGAGCCTGCCCTCGCAGCGCCGGGGTTTATTCTCATTTACTGTTCTGGAAAGCTCCACTGGGGTTTCCATCAGAGCACACGGGTCCTGGGCTCTTTCCACCTGCCCTGGGTGGGAATTCTGTGGGGTTTTTGGGAATGTTATCTCTCTATTAAATGGTTTTTATTCCTATAAAATTTTGGGAATGTTACTCTCTATTAAATGGTTTTCATTCCCATAAAATTTTGGGAATGTTACTCTCCATTAAATGGTTTTCATTCCCATAAAATTTTGGGAATGTTACTCTCTATTAAATGGTTTTTATTCCCATAAAATTTTGGGAATGTTAACTCTCTATTAACTGGTTTTTATTCTATAAAATGGTTTTTTATTTTATTTTTATTATTTTATTTTATTTTATTTGGGTGGGAATTCCGTGGGGGTTTTGGGAGTGGTGCTGTGGAAGGGGTGGTGGATCCCATGCAAAGGCTCCCTCTGGAGCAGTGCCAGGCTGGGGTGGCAGTGCCAGGCTGGGGTGGCAGTGCCCAGGGTGACACCAGTGTCACAGGGGGTGGCACCAGGGGTGGCAGCAGCTTCTCAGCCCAATGCACAGCCCTGATCTCTGCAGGGCAGGCCCCAGCCTCACCCTGGCTGTGCAGTGTCGGAGCTCAGCGCATCCCTCCGGGTGCCCAGAGTTACCAAGGACCTCACTGAGGGGCTCGCAGACCCTGGCACACAGCCCAGAGCACCTGGGGATTTGATTGTGACCCTTAGAGCAAGCCACCAGCTTTGTATGAAGACATGAAAATCACACAGGTTTGAACAGTGTAATAACAAAACATTCACAGGGCGAAGGTGTAGATTGTGAGATTTTTGGTATGGGGGTCATGGGGACAAGATGGAGGGACTTGGGCATGTCCAGCCTTTCTTCTTCTTCTTCTTGTTCTCCATTTTCTGCAGTGCTGTTGGCACTTTGGGATTGGTTTAGAGTAGAAGTGCAGTGTCTGACATGGGTGATAGGTATTGGGAATTAAGTGTAAATATGTTATAGGTAGTTTGTAGAATAAAAGGACAACACCAAGAGTGCCTGTGGCTGCCCTGCTGAGCTGACCTCGGCGGGGCAGAAAGAAAATTTTATAGATGAGAATTAATAAACAACCTCAGGACCGAAAAGTGAAGAGTCCAGACTCATTCTTCAGTTGTGTGGGCCGAAACAGAGACACCCTGCACGTCTGGGGGCAGCAATAACAACCCAAACCCCAGAGTGCAGGGTTCCTGGTGCCATCCCTGCTGTCCCCATCCCTTGGGGGCACAGCACCCCCAAATCTGGGCCAGCCAAGGGCTCCATGAGGGACAGGACAGAGGCGTGGGTGGGGAAGGAGAGCGCCCCACCCTCCCCAACGCCGTCAAGACAAAGTTAATCCAAAAAATCCGGGCAGGAGGCTTCAATGAGCCCAGAGGGCCCTGCCAAGAGCCGCACTCCCCGTGTCCAAGAGCACAAAGGCTGGACATGTAAGACATGCAGAAAGCGCTGTCAGGGCAGGCCAGTGCCAGCCAGCAAATCCGCTACAGTGGGAACATGAAATATTAATCACTGGTGCATAAAACAATAGGAAAAAGCTGCCTTTGGGGGCAGCCATCCATCCTCACTCAGCAGGGAACATCAAGAGACGCTAATGCCGTGCAGGTTCTGCTTAAAGACCCGCCTGCCCCGATGGTCACGCGAGGAGCGCCGGCTTTGAAGTCGAAAATAGACTGTAAATGTCTTTTGTGCGAGATGAAACATGATAAGACATGAAACCGGCAGGCTAAACTGTGCTTAATCACGGCGGCTTTACAAGCAACAGATCATGGCTGCAGACAGTCCGGGGGATCGCCGGAACGAGCAGCGCGTGGGGAGAGAGCCCCGGAGGGCATCGCCCTCCCCAGACGGGCTCTGGGGCCGTGGCACAGGGGGTGGCCACGGGAGCGGCCACGGGGCTGGGATGGGGATCACGGGGCTGGGATGGGGATCATGGGGCTGGGATGGGGATCATGGGGCTGGGATGGGGCTGATGTGGGGCTGGGATGGGGATCACGGGGCTGGGATGGTGCTGATGGGGCTGGGATGGTGCTGGGATGGTGCTCACAGGGCTGGGATGGTGCTGGGAGGGCTGGGATGGTGCTCACAGGACTGGGATGGTGCTGGGGGGGCTGGGATGGGGCTCACGGGGCTGGGATGGGGCTGGGATAGTGCTCACAGGACTGGGATGGGGATCACGGGGCTGGGATGGGGCTGGGATGGGGCTGATGTGGGGCTGATGTGGGGATCACGGGGCTGGGATGGTGCTGGGGGGGCTGGGATGGTGCTGGGGGGGCTGGGATGGTGCTCACAGAGCTGGGATGGTGCTCATGGGGCTGGGATGCTGCTGGGATGGTGCTCACAGAGCTGGGATGATGCTCACAGAGCTGGGATGGGGCTCACGGGGCTGGGATGGGGCTCATGGGGCTGGGATGGTGCTGGGATGGTGCTGGTGAAGGGCTGGGATGGTGCTGATGGGGCTGGGATGGTGCTCACAGGGCTGGGATAATGCTGGGAGGGCTGGGATGATGCTCACAGAGCCGGGATGGTGCTCACAGAGCTGGGATGATGCTCATGAGGGCTGGGATGGTGCTGGGATGGTGCTCACAGGGCTGGGATGGTGCTCACAGAGCTGGGATGGGGCTCACGGGGCTGGAATGGTGCTCACAGGGCTGGGATGGTGCTGGGATGGTGCTGACGTGGGGCTGGAGCAGTGCTGAGAAGGCTGAACTGGCGCTGGCAGGGCTGGGATGATGCTCTCAGGTCTGGATTGGCACTGGCAGGGCTGGGACGATGCTGGCACAAGCCTGACCCAGCACTCCCAGGGCTGGAGCGCTGCTGGCACAGCCTGGAACATCCTCTGTCAATGCTGAGTCAGGGACAGAAATTCAGAAGGTGAATCCAGGTGTTCAGTCTTCAGCAGGTGAATAAAATCATTTAATAGAAAGTAACACATCTTTTTATGATGCAACTCACTAAACTGAGACTTTGATTAGTCTCAAAGTAAAAAACTTCTCACGCTGTTAGTGAATTATGAATAACACACTCTAAAAAATCATATCTATAAATAACAATTACAAAAAGAGAGATAATATTTGGCATGGAATCATGGAATTGTTTAGGTTGGAAAGGACCTTTAAGCTCATCGAGTCCAAGCAGCAGCAGCAGCGTGGCCACAGCTAACTCAAACTCCTCCAGGGCTGCTGACTCCCCAGCCAGCTCCAGGCCTTTAAAATCTCTTCCACACAAAAGTTTTCCTCTGATCCCGTCTAAAGCTGCCAAGTGCTGCCCTGGGCAGGCGGTGCTGAGCACAGGAACGCGCCTGGGACAGGCTTTTCCCACCTGGGACAGGTATTTCCCTCCTGGGACAGGTATTTCCCTCCTGGGACAGGTATTTCCCTCCTGGGACAGGCTTTTCCCTCCTGGGACAGGTATTTCCCTCCTGGGACAGACTTTTCCCACCTGGGACAGGCATTTCCCTCCTGGGACAGGCTTTTCCCACCTGGCACAGGCATTTCCCACATCAAAAATGAAGCTGGTGATTGCAGGCGATGCTCACTTGGGAGCAGGAGATAGGACCCCAAAGCAAGTGTCTAAGTATGACTGATTAACAGCTAAACCCTCACTAATTGCCTTTAAAAGTCACATCTCAACAGCCAGGGAAGGGAAAAAAAAAAAGGGATTAAAATTTTCCTCGGGCTAAACATTTTTGCGGCGTGCTCAGACTCGCTGTGGGTGTCTCCAGTCGTTATCTCCCTAAGGAACAGACGCCACAGACCCCAAACAGATTTCCCCACCTTGTGGCTCTGGGAGGTTCAGCCGGATTATCCAGACCTGGGGAAGGGATCGGGATCGGTCAGGGCCAGCGAGAGGGGTTTGGGACAGGGGGTGAAGCTGTTGGATGAACTGGAACGAATAACCCCTGGGTTCTCTGCAGCTGGAGTGCTGGGACAGGTGAGGTGATGGGAGGCTCCTCTCCTCCTGCCAGCCCCAGGAAATCATCACGGGCTGCGATAATTTTTCATTTCCATCCCTTTATTTCCCGTCATTACCACAACACCTGCGTTTTCACAGCCCCAAAAAGAACCCAAATAATCCCTTTGAAGCAAATTAGTGCCAAAGGCCACCAAGGGGATGGGAGCTGGCACAGCTTGGCATGGAGGCAATGTTTGCTGGGATGAGGGCGCCAGAGCATCCCAAATCAGGCTGTGCTCCTGTCCACAAGGATGTGTAGCCCCCCAAAATTGCTGCTTTGGGGTCCTGGCCTTTTGGAGCAGGAAAACCCGTGGATCAGAGGATGAATAAAATAAAATAAATAAAGACCAATATAAAATAATAAATAAAATAAAATATTTTATTTATTATTACTTTTTAATTTATTATTTTTATTTATTATATTATTTTATTTATTATTTTTCTTTTCTTTATTTATTTAATATTTATTAATAAATAAATTGTTTATTTATTTTACATAAATATATGTTATTGATATAAAATAATATATAATATATATGTTTATTTATATATATTTATATATAAATAATATATATGTTTTATATAAATGCAAAATAAATAATAAAAATAAATAAATAAATAAATAAAATAACTAATAAAATAAAGATAAAATAAATTAATAAAGAGAATGAAATAAAATCACAGAAATGTGGAAGGAGCCATGCCTGTGATGCTGGGCAGCCTCTGCTGAGAATTCCAGGGGTGCAGCAGGAGCGGGGGCAGCCAGGCACCGGCTCCGAGGAGCAGCGGTAATTGGAGCTTCCGAGTGCCTCCAGGTCATCTGCCTTTTCCCCGGATAACATCATTTCTATGGGGCTTGTTGTCTTATTAGAGAATTAATCTAAATCTCGGCGGGCTCTGGGCGCTGCCGGCGGCTGGAGCCGTCCCGGGGAGGGTCAGGGGCAGGTCCCGAGCGGGGCGTGCGGGGAGAGAACGGCAAAACTCAGCGGGGAGGTCAGCGGGAGGCTACGGGGGAGGAAATGAGCGATTTCTTAAACAATCAGGGAAGTTTGCGTCGGCCTGGAAACGTAATTTAATTTGTGCCGTTCCAGCCGGGCTGGGGCGGCTGCGCCCGACCAAGGAAAATCCTCTGGTAGAGGCAGAATTGTCATTAGTGGGGTAATGAACGGAGGGGGAATGTCCGGGCCGGGCAGTGAGCGGGGAAAAGCGGAATTCCGAGAGCCCCGGGGGGCCGGGAGGGGACCCAGAGTGTGCCCAGGGCTGAGGGAGCTCGGGAGATGGGATGGGATAATGGGATGGGATAATGGGATGGGATGGGATGGGATAATGGGATGGGATGGGATGGGATGGGATGGGATGGGATGGGATGGGATGGGATGGGATGGGATGGGATGGGATGGATGGGACGGGACAGGACTGGACGGGATGGGACGGATGGGATGGGATAATGGGATGGGATAATGGGATAATGGGATGGGATGAGATAATGGGATGGGATGGATGGGATGGGACGGGATGGGATGGGATGGATGGGATGGGATGGATGGGATGGATGGGATGGGATAATGGGATGGATGGGATCCCTCCTGCGGAATTGCATCCTGAATCCTCAGCACCAGGCGCAGCCTGGAGCTCTCCAACCTCAGGTCTTCAATATCCCTGCTAAAATCCCGTCTCCAGCCAGATTTCCATGAAAATGCCCCATCGCTATTTAAAACCTCCCCGAGGAGGGTTGGCTTGGGGAATATTTCCTTGTGGCCGCAGGGGTGGATGCAGGGGATCCCACAGGAGCATCCTCCTCCTTCCCTTCCCTCCTGGAAGGGTTGGGAAAGGCACTGGCACCCTCCTGTGCCCGCATCCACAAACTGCAAGGCAGCAGCCTGGAATCCCGGCTGGATTCGCTGCGGGCAGGGCAGGGATGGGATGGAGCAATCCCGGCTGGATCCCCCTGGCAGGGGCTGCAGGGCAGGGATGGGATGGAGCAATCCCGGCTGGATCCCCCTGGTACGGACTGCAGGGCAGGGATGGAGCAATCCCGGCTGGATCCCCCTGGCAGGGGCTGCAGGGCAGGGATGGGATGGAGCAATCCCGGCTGGATCCCCCTGGCAGGGGCTGCAGGGCAGGGCAGGGATGGAGCAATCCCGGCTGGATCCCTGGCGCGGGCTGCCCACGATGGGGAGGGAGCTCTGCCATCCCCTTACCACTGGCATTCCCAAGGTTTCCTCCCATTGCAGCATCCAAAAATCCCTTCCTGCCACACTCCCAGTGCTCAGGTGGATGTCACCTGACCCGGAGAATCCTGGAAGGGTTTGGGTTGGAAGGAACCTTAAAGCCCACCCAGTGCCACCCCTGCCATGGCAGGGACACCTCCCACTGTCCCAGGTGCTCCCAGCCCTGCCCAGTTTGGCTTTGGGCACTGCCAGGGATCCAGGGGCAGCCCCAGCTGCTCTGGGCACCCTGTGCCAGGGCCTGCCCACCCTCCCAGGGAACAATTCCCCCTCAATGCCCTAAAACCCAAGGGTGAATCAGTGAAAAGGCAGATTGGCCCTTCAGCCTGGAACCTGGTGAATAATTAGAGCTGGAGGCTGACCTGAGCCGAGGGCAATGGGGGCAGAGCTGGCAGCGGCTCCTGAGCTCCAGAGGGGACTTCACCCCCTTGGAGCAGGGAACTGGAGCCCAGCAAAGCCCAGCTGGAGCCTCCAGGGATCCAGGAGCCAGCTGCAAGGGGGTGAAGATCCCCTGAGAGACTGAGGGCTGTCTGTGGCTTCCAGCCCTGCCGACTTTGTGCGGGGAAATTCTGGGGAGAAACTCAGCTCCCTGTGCCCAGAAAACCCCGACAGCCCAGGAAGTACCAAGAACACCCTTGGAACAAGCCAAAACTGGCTTCATTTGGGCAAAAGTGCTAAGTGGAGTGAAATGAAACCTTCCCGGTGCAGCTTTGGCTCTGGGAATGCTCCAACCCCCTTTCCAATGGCAAACCTGGGAGATGGGAGGAGATTCCAGGTAAAAGCACAGACCCCCACCCCCCAGGCTCCCCAGCCCTGAGCAGGGAGCAGAGGAGCAGCCCAGGGCTCTGGGATGCCATTCCCAGCGCGTTCAACACTCCAACACAGTGAATCAGTGCTTTATTTCAGCATGGAGAGGTCCTGCACTGAGCTCCAGGCAATGAGCTGGGGTGGCAAACCTCCCCTGGCACCCTCAGATCTGTGGGACTGAGGGAAAACACAGGGAGAGCAAAGGCCCCAAGGTGTCCCCGAGTGCAGCTGCACCCACAGTGCAGCCCCCCCAAACCCCAGGGGCCAGCAGCAGCCTCTTCCCTCGTGAGAGATCCTGGTGTATCCATTCCAGAGGAGGATTTGGCTCCCGGGACAGGCAGGGGAGGCCAGGAATGAGGCACTGGATTCAGGAGAATGAGTGTGGCAGCCCTGGGGAGCACTGAGGTGGTGCAGCCACGATTCCCAGAGCCTGAGCAGAGCCAAGGGCAGCCCCTGGGCCCAGTTCCAGCTCCCTCCCACAGGGCAGGGCCAGCAGGACCCCGAGTGCCCCTGGAACTGATTGCACAGTGCTGAGTCAGGGGGAAGGCCAGGGCAGGGCCGTGGAGCCGTCCCTGGGCAGGGGGGAAACTCCTGGATGCTGCCAGTGGGACCATCAAACATCCCTGCCCCAGCACCCGGGCAGGGTTTACATGGGGCACTTCATAGCATGATCCCAGAATAGCTCCAGGGATTAACCCCGAGCCGGAGCCCAGCTAATCCTGCCTGAGTGCTTGGGAGTGCCAGCAGAGCCTGCCTGGGCTGCAGCAGAGCCTGCCTGGCTCTGGACAGTGTCAGAGCAAAGATCCAGGGCTCAGCACAGGCACAGCAGCTCCTGGGATGGAGCTGGAACAGCCCCAGGGGGAACTGGGCCAGGGAAACCAGGGGGAACCAGGAGAGGGAAACCAGGGGGAACCAGGAGAGGGAAAACAGGGGAGAAACATGAAAGGAAAACCAGGGGGGAACCATGAATGGAAAACCAGGGGGGAACCAGGACTGGGAAACTAGGAGAAAACCGTGACAGAGAAATCGAGGGGAACTGCAACAGGGAAGACTGACAGGGAAATCAGGGAATAAAACCTTGACAGGGAATTCAAAGAATGAATCCTTGACAGGGAAATCAAGGGGAAACTGTGACCAGGAAATCAGGGGAAAACTCGGACCAGGAGCTTCCTCGGGGTTGCTCCTGCTGCGGGTCCCTTGGCAGGAGAGTGCATCCCAAGGACTGGAGGCAGGATTAGCCCAGGGCAGTGGCGGCAGGTGCAGCAGCTCACTTACTTCTCCTTCAGGTCAGTTTTACCTAAAAACAGGGGAGGAGCAATCAGGGCTCGTGTTTCTTCCTCTGGAACCAGCAGCCCTTTTTATCTGGGGGTTTTGTTACACAGCATCCCCACCAGCACAGCCTGACCAGCAGGACAGCAGCTCATGGCTGTGCTGAGGCCTTTCCTCGACAGTTTTTCCTTTGAAAACTTCCCCAGGGAGTGCCCAGCAAACCCCCCCCAGCCCCTCAGTGCCAGCACAGGAACTCCCTGCCCTCGTTTTGCACCCCCAAAACTCAGCCACCACTCAGAGTCACTGGGTGCTGGTGAGAGCCGGGGAGCCTCGGGCTGAGCAGAGTGAGCCAGATTTATCCCTGCCCTTATCAGCACAGCCAGGGCCGCCCTGCTGCAAGCAGTGCAGCACTCACAGCGTGCCCAACAACAGCTCCCTGCGCTGGGCCAGGGGCCAAAGCCCCGCTGGTACCTTTGGGGAGGAACTTCAGCGAGCTGCTGAATATTCAGAAGCGGGACTGGCCCCTCTTGGGGCCATCGTTGAGGAACTCGTGGCCCAGCCCGTTGCCGCACTTGCCGCAGGTCACCTGGGGAAGCGAGGGAGGGTTGGCAGCGATCCCGGGGAGCCAGCCCGGGGGGCTCCGGTCCCACCCCAGGGTTCGGGCTCCGCACCTTCAACGCCCCCGGGCGCTCCTCGCGCTTGGCCACGCTGTCCTCCCGCAGGGTCTCGGTGAACGCCGGCCACGGCGACGAGTGCTCGTACTTGGCACGGCTGGAGAACAGCTCATGGCCACACTTGGCACACACGTAAATACCTGCGAGAGGGCACGGCAGGACAGCGCGGGGACGCGTCAGCGCGGGGACACGGGACACCCGCGGGGACACGGGACACCCACGGGGACACGGGACACCCGCGGGGACAGGGGACATCCGCGGGGACACGGGACATCCACGGGGCTCTGCCCATGCGGGGTGCTGCCAGCCGAGGCTGCCGGACCCCGGGACGCCCCCAGGGCACTCCCAGGGCACCTCCAGGACACCCCAAGGCACCCCCAGGGAACTCCCAGGACACCCCAGGGAACCCCCAGGACACCCCAGGGAACCCCAGGACACCCCCAGGACACCCCAGGGCATTCCCAGGACACCCCCAGGGCCAGGTAGGGCGTGGAGGGGCAGGATCCCCCCCCCCCCCATAGGGGTCCCCGCAGGGCAGATCCTCCCAAGGGACGGAACCCCCGAGTCCCTGTCGGGACCCCCCTCCCCATCGGGGGGGATTCCCCCGCTCCACCCTGGACCGCAGAGGGGGGACCCCCGCCCGGCTGCTCCGCAGAAGGAAACCCCCCAGACCCCCCTGAAACCGCTGCCCCGGGGGGCTCCGCCTTGCCGGGTGACCCCCCCTGCCCGCCCCTCTGGGGACCCCCCGGCCGCAGCCCCGGAGCCCGCGGGGAGCCGCCCTCACCCGGCTGGAAGTGGTCCTTGAACACCTCTCCCCCCAGGAAGGAGCAGAAGGACATGGCTGCGCCCGCCGCCCGGCCCGTTCCGTTCTGTTCCGTTCCGTTCCGTTCCGCCGGCCCGGCCGCGCCCCCGCCACGCCCCCCTACCGGGCCACCCCCGTGTCCCTCCCCTGTCCCTCCCCTCTCGGTGCCACCCCCGTGTCCCTCCCATCCACCGGGCCACCCCCGTGTCCTGCCCCTCTCGGTGCCACCCCCGCGTCCCTCCCCGGTCCCGCCCCTGCGGCCCCGCCCCTCTCGGTGCCACCCCCCTGTCCCTCCCCTCCACCGCGCCACCCCCGTGTCCCGCCCCTCCCCGAGCCACCCCCGTGTCCCTCCCATCCACCGGGCCAGCCCCGTGTCCCGCCCCTCTCGGTGCCACCCCCGTGTCCCGCCCCGGTCCCGCCCCCTGCGGCCCCGCCCCGCCGCCCGCAGAGGGCGCTGCGGGCCCGGCGGTCCCGGGGCGGTCCCGGGGCGGTCCCGGTACCGGGGGGACCCCGCTCCGAACCGCCCGTTCATCCCCCGGGAGCCCCGGCCCGGCCCGCAGCCCCGCGCGGGCTCCCGGTGGCGGCGGCGGAGCGGGGGCAGCCCCGGCGGGGGCGCGGGGGGGCGCGGGGCGGAGCGCGGAGCCCGCTCGGGGCTGCGGATGCTCCGTCCGGCACCGCCGGTGGCAGCGGGGCGGGCGGCAGCCCGGCTCTGGGCGTCCGTAACGGGCAGCGGGAGCGCGACGGAGCCGCCGGTACCGGCTCTTCAACGGCGGTACCGCCACCGGTACCGGCACCGCTCCGGCCCTGCCATCCCGGCGCCGGCATCGGTCCTTGGATCCCGGCGCCGGGACCGACCGGCCTCACTGACACCGGCACCGGCACCGGCACTGACACCGGCTCTTCTTCCCCGGCACAAGGTCCGGTGTCCCCGGCACCGGGACTGACCCCCGTTATCCTCCCCCGGCGCTGGGACCACTCCGATTCCCCGGCACTGCTCGTCCTTCTCCTCCACCGGCACCGACCGACCCTTCCCGGCTCCCGGGCCCCCGCCTGCCGCAGGTACCGGCGCTGCGGGGCCCGGGGCGGGCGGCGGGGCCGGGCAGCCCCGGTTTCCCCAGCAGGGCTGGGGGCGGTTGGGACCGGGGGTCCCTCAGGAGCTCCCGGGCTCTGGGGATGGTGCGGGCACAGCAGGGACCGCCCTGTCCCGGGATGGGTGCGGGTACAGCAGGGACCACCCTGTCCCGGGATGGGTGCGGGTACAGCAGGGACCACCCTGTCCCGGGATGGGTACGGGTACAGCAGGGACCACCCTGTCCCGGGATGGGTGCGGGTACAGCAGGGACCACCCTGTCCCGGGATGGGTGCGGGTACAGCAGGGACCACCCCGTCCCGGGAGCGCAGAGCGGGGTCCCCGGGGGATGCGGGCTCTGACCGGGCCCGTGGTGGGCGCGGGGGTCCCGGCAGGAGGAGGTGAGAGCCCGGCGTGTGGCAAGGTGAGGGCTCTGAAGGTGAACCTGGGCAGGTTCCAAAGGGGCTGAGCTGCTGCAGCTTCCTTCTCCTTGCAGAGATCAGCAGCACAAATCCCTGCTCGGGGACTTCATCCGAAACCTCTCACCGGGGTGAGTCCCCGGGCTTGGGCTCTGCTGGAAGCGGCGCCTTCCTCGGTGCAAGAGGAAGAAATTTTGGTGCCTTTTGGCCAAAACGCGGCTCTGGCTCCGCTGCCCCGGCCCTGCGGGGATGGATCCCCGCTCCCAAACGCCGAGGGACGCGGCCGGGGTTGCGGGACGCGGGCGTGGGGCCGCTGCCCTGTGGGTGCAGCCGCTCGGAATTAGGTCAGGCTTCATCCATCCACGCCGGGCGGGCTGAGCTGCGGCCGCGGCCGCGGGGATTGATGGCTCAGTGGGGCAGAGCCCCGGCAGGGGAGGAAGGGGCTCCGCACGGAGCGGGGACGGGCAGCATCACCGGCACCGCACGGCAGGGAGGGAGGGAGCGAGGGGGATGCGCTGCTTTGAAAGCGCCTCCCGTAAGATCCACCGAGATCAGAGGAGCGGGATGTCAGGGAAAGCTCCAAATAGACTCCAGGGCCCCGCGCACCTCTGCGCTGTGGATCTGCAGGCGGTGGAAGGAGCTGCAGCTGCCAGAAGCTCCCGGCAGCATCATCCATCGGATAACTGCTGCTCCCTGCAATTCCTGCGGCGAGGCCGTGCCGGAGGGAACGGGATGGATGTGGGGAGTGGCTGGGTCCTTCCCCATGGCTGAGAGCCCCTGGGAGCTGGAGGGGCCACGCAGCTCAGGAAGAGAGTGGAAATTGGGAATGGCTGAGACACGGGAGTGAGGCAGAGCCCAGGGACAGGCAGGGCTGGGCTCCAGCCCTGGGATGCACAGGGTGCTGGAGAGGCTTTGGGAGTGGATCTTGTGGCCGGTTGGCTCTCAGGCATTCCAAAGCTCACCCGGCTCCTTGCTCCCCCAGCAGCACAAAGCCCACCCCAGTATCCAGCAGCAAAAGCCCTGAGAAGCAGCGATGGGAAGTGGAGCTGGGGGCAGGGGATGGAGCTGGGATCCCACCCTGCCCAGCCCGCCGGCCAAAGTTACAGCTGAGCCTGCAGAATTCCCTCAGAGCGCTCCTGATCCCGGGATAACGCAGGGACAGCCGGGCTCTGTCACGGTGTTTTGTGCAGATAATTAGAGAGGGATTTCCAGCTCCTCTGGCTGGGGGAGGGAAGCGCTGCTGTGGTGCCACGTCCCCACCAGCAGCGCCACTGCCACCCTAATTAACCACAGAGGACTGAGGGAAGTTAATGAAGTTGATATTTCAATTAACTCCCTGATCCTACAAGCAAAGCAAACACTGAGCAGGCGGTGCCCACCCGGAGCTGCCACCCTGCCAGGCTGTGCCAGGCCACCTCTGCTGCCCTGGCCGTGTCAGGGAATGTTTCAGGGGGACACACTCCAGGACGCCAGCCCAAGCTGGGCCACAGCTTGTCTCTGTCAGGTCGTGTCAGGCCCTGAATTTGAACCAAAGCTGGGAGCAAGGAGCAGAATTTTGGGGCAGGAATCCAGGGAGAGGCTCACTGATGGTCATGGCCTTGGTGTGTCCTCACACAGCGAGGGGGGACACTGTCCTTAGGGGTCTTGTGTCCCTGCCCTGCACAGGTGTGACCGTCCTGGGCTGGGTGTCCCAAGCACTGTAGCTCAGCAGACATCCCCCTCAGCCCCAGGCCTTCTCAGGGACGTCCTGGAAGGGCTGGGATCACCCCTGGGAGCCGTTTGCTGGCACCCCCCAAAGCCACCATCATCCCCACTGCCCCGTGACCCCACCGAGCCCACCCAGCTGCCCCCATGACAACCCCTGCAAGGACCTTCATGTCCAACTGATCCTGCAAGAGCACAAAGAACCCCCTGATCCTGCAGGGACACAGCCTGGGGACGAGCTGCAGGCTGGGAGAGGGCCAGTGCTGGGCACCTCCACTCTCAGTGCTGGGCACCTCCACTCTCAGTGCTGGGCACCTCCACTCTCAGTGCTGGGCACCTCCACTCTCAGTGCTGGGCACCTCCACTCTCAGTGCTGGGTACCTCCACGCTCAGTGCTGGGCACCTCCACGCTCACTGCTGGGCACCTCCATTCTCAGTGCTGGGCACCTCCACGCTCAGTGCCGGCTCTCTGGAGCCTGAGGCAGCAGCAGAGCCTCCCCCAGGGCTGCACCTCCCTCGGGGGTGCTGCTGGTGCAGCCAGGACACCCAGCAGGGTCTGTCCCACTGCCCCACCCTCCCCAGAGGTGGCAGCAGCAGCAGCAGCAGCAGCGTAGCCCCCCCTGTACTCACCATCCCTGCCAGAGGAGAGCTCCCATACAAACCCAGGCTATTATTATCTCTGTCTTCCACCGTGCTAATGGTCTCTCAGGAAACAGACTTTTTTTTTCTTTTTTTTTAATTTTTTTTTTTTTTTTTTTTTTTTAGCTTTTAAAACCCACGAGTGGTGGGAACGGAGAGCTGGGCATGGTGGAGTGAGCACAAGCAGCACCAAGGCCAGCACAGGGAGACACTGTCCCCTGAGCTGGCAGGGACACGGAGCAGGGACCGGCCAGGACCCTCCAGGGAGCAGCCCAGGGGCGTTCTGGTAGGAGCAGCCAGGGGAGTGGGCAGCACTGGGCATACTGGGCATACTGGGCATACTGGGAGTGGCTGTGATGGGGCCATGAGAGCCCTGCAGGGTGAGGGGCAGGGGCTGCAGTGCTGGGTGGGAGGGGGACAGGGCCCTGCAGGGTCAGGGGAGGGATCCCTTGGAACCACAGAACCATGGAATGCTTTGGGCTGGAAGGGACCTTGAGAGGGAAGGGACCTTAAAGGCCACCCCTGCCATGGACAGGGACACCCCCTAGAGCAGGGCCCCTCTCAGGCCCAGCCCCACTGCTCATTTGCCCTGCTCACTCCTCCTTTGGCTGTTTTGGTGCCTTGCCAATGGTGCCAGCAGTGCCACCAGCACCAGCCAGGCTCTGCCGGGGGCTGGGACCAGCGGGACAATCACCCGTGGATGATCCGGGGTTAACAAGTGGCTCCTGCAAAGGAGAAGCAAAGCAAGAGCTGAGATTATATAAAGGGGGCTGGAGGCAGCTGCGGCACAGGCTGTGATTAATTCCTGGCACCGAGGAGCTCTGAGGATCCAGGGCGGTGCGATGTGAGGATGAGGCAGCCCCGGGGTCCCTGGGACGCATTCCTGCTGCTGCTGCAGGGCTGCTGTGAGGGGCAGGGGGCAGGGAGGGACTGAGGGACCCGCCGGGAGCTGACTCAGCACCGTGGTGGCCCTGCAGAGCCCGTCCTGCAGATCCCTCCTCCCTCCCAAAATCCCGGAGGGGACGCGGCTCAGGGCGGGCCGGCCCGTGGAGAGCAGCACTGAGGGGTGCTGGGGACAGGACAGCCCTTCCCTGAGGCCACGGGGCCCCTCGGGACAATGGAAACTTAGTGTTGGAAAAACTTTTGTCCTCTGCACCCCCAGTAAAGGCAGAGATTGCTGACTCTGCACCCCCAGTAAAGGCAGAGATTGCTGACTGGGCACTGGGGCCGCAGCTTGGGCCGGCTCCAGTTTGGATCCATGCGGTGCTCGAAGCAGGGGCCAAACCATGAACTTTCAGAGGAGTCAGGGAGTCCTGCCCGCCGGCCTGGCAGCCCTGGGCTGGCACTGGGAGCACTGGAATATCCTGGTGTGGAAAATCCCCCTGTTTGGCTGCAGCCCTGGCTGGCAGCTCCGGGCTCTCGCAGCCCCGTGGATAATTGCCTGGCTGGGGTTTATCCTCCTCGGACAGGCGGCTTCCCACACGCAGCCATTGAGGGAACGGGCTGGCAGGGGCCCGGCGCGGTGCGAGGCTCCGGGGCGGGCAGGAGCAGAGCAGGGATGGATGGATGTGCTGTGCCCGCGGTGACACGGAGGTGACACGGGGCCTTTCCAGCTCTGACAGCCGCTCCCCTGCCCCTCGGCAGTGCCGTCGGCGATGCGAGCCATGGCAGACGCGGCTGCGGTGGCAGCGGACGCCTCTCCAGCCCTGGCCCCGTGCCCGGGCTCCCCTCGGCGCGGGGACATCGAGGCACCGACGCCGCCCGCCGGCGGCACCGGGGAGGACGGAGGCGGCCGGGACGGCTGCGGGCTCCTTCCCGCGGCCGACGGGGACACGAAGGCCGGGGGGATGCTCCTGGCCGAGCTCCCGCGGGCCCCCCAGCCCAGGCTGAGCCCGGCCCGGTCTCGCACGGCTCCGCCGTCGCCCAGCGTGTCGCCGTCGGAGAGCCGAGCCGCGCTGCTCCGGCTGCGCGACGCCAGGCTGGAGGACACGAGGAGGCGGCTGTCGGAGGCCGTGCAGGAGCCGCTGAGCCGCCTGAGCCGCCTGATGGCCGAGGAGAGCGGCCCCAGGGAGCCGGGGGGCAGCCCCGGGGGCGGCCGCGGGGCCGGGGGCCGCCGGCTGCGGGACTGGACGCCCTGGGAGCCCACGCAGAACTGCCGCTACGAGATCTGCTCCTACGGGGACGTGATCCAGGTGCTGGAGGTGGCGCAGAGGGACGCGGAGCCCCCGCCGCTCCCCGCGGCCGAGGAGGCGCCGGCGGCGCGGTCCGGGGGCTCCGTGCCGGGCAGGACCCTCGCCGGCATCGCCCTCCTCGCCTACGGCTACCTGGTGCTGCCGCTGCCGCCCTACGCCGCCGGGCTCGGCCTGGGGCTGCTCTGCGGGCTGCTGCTGGGCTTCCTCGCCATCCTCCTCCTCGTGCCCAAGGCTCCGCCGGCCGCTCGGGGACCCTGGGGCCGCCTGCGCCCCAAGCTGCTCCCGGGGGAGCCGCGGGAAGCCCCCCGCATGCAGGTAGGAGCGGGGCGCTGCGGGATGAGGGGCTGGGGGCGTCCCTGGTGAGGGAAAGCAGCCGGCCCGCCCTCCCCGTTCTCCAGGGCTGGCTGAACCAGCTGCACGCGTACGACCCCGAGCTGTTCCACCCGTCGCTCACGCACTCGGTGCTCGCCGTGCTGGACGGGGCCACCCTCAAGCTGTCCTACCCCAAGAGCAACATCCCGCGCCGAGCCACCTTCGAGGAGGAGATCCTGGACGCCGTCTTCGTCAGCCACCGCTGCTACGACCTGACGGACGCCAAGGTGAGCCCGGGGGTCCCCAGGAGCCTCCCTCCCACGGGGACCCCCCAGCCTGGTTTGGGGTCACTCCGCTCTCGGTGCCGCAGGTGTTCCTGTACCCCCAGCCTGGCTCACCCCGCTCTCGGTGCCGCAGATATTCCTGTACCCCCCAGCCTGGCTCACCCCGCTCTGGGTCCTGCAGGTCTCCCTGTGCCCCCCCCAGCCTGGTTCACCCCACTCTCGGTGCCGCAGATATTCCTGCACCCCCCAGCCTGGCTCACCCCGCTCTCGGTGCTGCAGATATTCCTGTGCCCCCCAGCCTGGCTCACCCCGCTCTCGGTGCCGCAGGTGTTCCTGTGCCCGCCCAGCCTGGCCCGAAAGCGGACGTGGAACAAGAAATATCCCATCTGCGTGCTGCTGCCCGAGGCGGCCGAGGGAGAGGGCAGCGAGGAGCAGCGGGACGCGGAGCCGCAGGGCGAGGAGGGCGGCAGGAAGGTGCCGCTGGCCGGGCAGGACGGCCCGGGGGACGGCAGGGACAGGTGCCTGTACCTGTTTGGGAGGACGGGGCGGGAGAAGGAGGAGTGGTACCAGCGCCTCGTGCAAGCCTCCCGCGGGACAGCCAGCGGCCGCGGTGACACCGGGGCAGGTGAGGGGCAGCCACCAGGGCTGATCCAGGAGCGCAATGCCTTGGTGGGCAGCAGGGAGAGTGGAGGGACGTGGAGGAGCCCAAAGTGTAGCCAGGAGGGTTCAGGTGGTCAGCACAGGGTGGGTGGCATGTCACTGGTGTCATGGGCAGGCATCATGTTGCCCCTGATGCCATCCTGACCGAACAGACTGGATATTAGGAATATTGGATATTAGGAATGTTGGATATTAGGTATATTGGATATTAGGAATGTTGGATATTAGGTATATTGGATATTAGGTATATTGGATATTAGCAAATACTGGATATTAGGAATATTGAATATTAGTGAATATTGGATATTAGGTATATTGGATATTAGCAAATACTGACTGGATATTAGGAATATTGGATATTAGTGAATATTGGATATTAGTGAATATTGGATATTAGCGAATACTGGATATTAGGAATATTGGATATTAGTGAATAATGGATATTAGTGAATATTGGATATTAGCGAATACTGGATATTAGTGAATATTGGATATTAGTGAATAATGGATATTAGCGAATACTGGATATTAGTGAATATTGGATATTAGTGAATATTGGATATTAGTGAATAATGGATATTAGGAATATTGGATATTAGCGAATATTGGATATTAGCGAATATTGGATATTAGTGACAATTCTTTCACTGAAAGGGCTGTCCAGGCCCGGGGCAGGGGTGGAGTGCCCATCCCTGGAGGGGGTTAAAGCCCTGTGGATGTGGCACTTGGGGACACGGGTTGGTGCTGGCCTGGGCGGTGCTGGGGAGTGGATTGCTGACATTAGAGGGGTTTTCCAAGCTCAGTGATTCTGTGATTCCTCATCCCCAGGCACGGGATGGGCCCCGCAGAGCAGCGGCAGCAGCAGCAGGGGCAGCACTGAGGACATCCCATCCACGGATCCCTCCAGGGATGTGTCAGGGAGCACTGAGGAGATTTACCTGGACTACAGCACCTACATGGCCCGATTTGTGCCAGCACAGGGGGCAGCCAGCCCGGAGAGGAGCCCCTCTCACGGGGCTCTGGGCAGCCCCACGCCCACAAAGGTGAGAGGGACAAACCCAGCACTGGGAGCGGGGCTGGAGGCTGATGGGGCCACACTTCCAGTGTGTGGTTTGTCTGAGCAGCCAAGCCCTGGGGCAGGGAGCACAGAAAGCAGGTCCCACTGCTCACAGAGCCACCTCACTGCAGGGGCTGGTGGCTGCTGTCCCCTCCCAAGAGGACACGGCCAGCATGGCCTGGATGAACGCGCTGGCGGGACGCATCTTCTGGGACTTCCTGAGGGAGCAGTACTGGGCAGAGCAGGTGTCCAACAAGATTCAGAAGAAGCTGAGCAAGATCAAGGTGAGAGGCAGGAGCATCACTGGGAGGGGAGCCCTGCTCCCAAGGCCCACAGTGAGTGGTGACTGTCCCCATGGGGGTTTCCCTCCATCAGCTCCCGTATTTCATGAACGAGCTGACGCTGACAGAGCTGGACATGGGCACGTCCATCCCCTCAGTGCTCAGTGCCTCCAGCCCCACCATCAATGAGCGAGGTAAGAGCCCCACAGAGGCACAGTGACCCCAGTGCTGCCTCCAGGATGGCTTTACAGAGCTGCCAGCCCAGAGGGCTTGGCAGTGCAGAAGCAGCTCTGACCCCTGTGGTGCTGACCTGCCCTGCCCTGTCCCTCTCCCTGCCAGGGCTCTGGGTGGACATGGAGGTCACCTACAGCGGCTCCTTGCAGATGACACTGGAGACAAAGATGAACCTCAGCAAGCTGGGGAAGGAGAGCTCTGCAGAGGAGAGCGGCCCCGCAGAGGCAGGCAGGGAGGGGTAAGGAACCTGCCCGTGGGTGGGCTCAGCCTGCTCCTCCTGCCCCAGCGAGGCGAGGCCGCTGTCCCCGAGCAGCCTGTGACCTCCTGGGGCCGGCAGGGCCAGGCCACGGCTGATCCTGCTGGCAGACAGCGACGCCGAGTCCTCCAGCGCCGGCTCCTCTGATGAGGACGACGCCACCAGCACAGAGCCCGTGGGAGCCCCGGGGGAGCGGCTCCCCCCGCCCGGCACCGAGGGGTACGGGGGTGCTGGGGGTCTGTCTGTGCCACCGGGGACACGAGGAGGGGCTGGGGATGCACAGCGCCACGGCAGCACAGGGGCACGGGGATGGTGTCCATGGCAGGACACACACAGCGCATCGTGGCAGCTTCCAAAGGGGACTCTGTCCCCGTCCTCTGTCCCCCTCTGGGCTGTGGCAGAGGGCTGGGGGACCCCCAAACCCAGCAGGGCTGAGCTGGGGCCCCTCCTGCTTTAGGCACGTCAGCGGGAACAGCACGAGCAGGAAGATCCTGCGCTTCGTGGATAAGATCGCCAAGTCCAAGTACTTCCAGAAGGCCACGGAGAACGAGTTCATCAAGAAGAAGATGGAGGAGGTGTCCAACACACCGCTGCTGCTGACGGTGGAGGTGCAGGAGCTGGCAGGAACCCTGGCTGTGAACATCCCCCCGCCACCCACCGACCGTGTCTGGTACCGGCTCTCCTTAACCCACATCGCATCCTGCTGCCAGCGCCCCTTGCTCCCTGCGAGGAGCCAGCCCCAGGGCTTTGGGCTCATCTCGGCACCAACAGCCCCAAGCTGCTCCCCAAAGGGGCTCACAGGCCTCAGGCTCATTCCTCTGAGTCTGCAGCCAGGCCAGCACAGATCTGGGCACCCTGAGCTGTCACCTCCTCCCTGAAACCCAGCAGTGGCTGTGCCACCCCTGTGCTGGGTGATGCTTTCTGCCTGTTTCCTTTCCCCCCGCAGGTACAGCTTCCGAGCGCCCCCGCGGCTGGAGCTGAGGGTGCGGCCCAAGCTGGGCGAGCGGGAGGTGACATTCCTGCACGTCACCGAGTGGATCGAGAAGAAGCTGAAGCACGAGTTCCAGGTGCCTGGGCTGCTGCTCAGGGCCTCAGCAAACCCTGCTGAGCCTCAGGCATTGCTGCCATCGGGGAGAGGCAGCCTCTGTTCGGGCCAGTTGTTTCTGCAAAAAGCCAACACTGGTCTGGTCTGGCCAGCTTGGAGCAGTGACGACACAGAGCCCAAATAAGGAGCTCAGGGGCTGAGGGAAAGTGATTTCCTCCCATCATTTGCAGCCCTGCCCCAAGCAGGGAGGGTTCAGCCCCAGAAGGTTTGAATCCACCTGTCCATTCTGTTTTGGGGATGTTTGGGAAATTTGCCTTCCCTAGGGTTTGTGTTCAGCCTCTCGCCTCTGCTCAAAGAGCAGAAATGTCCCCATAGACATTTAGGGTCCCCCAAAAGCCACCCATCTGGATGGTTCCAAAATGCTGGTCCCTCCCCTCTGCTGTGACCAGCCCTGCAGCCATTGAGGTGGCCAGGGCAAAGAAAAACTGTCCCTGCTTGTCCCCACCCTGATATCCAGAGCTGGGACCCTCCTGGGGCTGCTGCTGTGGGGTGGGAGCCCAGAACCTCCAGTTTATTCCCACATAGCTCCTGCCAAGCCACCTCCAGGAGTGTCCCTGTGCTGTTCAAACCCACTGATCTGTTATTCTGGCTTCCTCTCTGTAGAAAATTCTGGTGATGCCAAACATGGATGATCTCATCGTTCCCATCATGCGCTCTGGCCTGGAACCTTGGCCCCCCACCACAGGACTGCCCCAGGACCCGCCAGCCATGGGGGACAGGAGGCTCTGAAGCACAACCCAGGGGCAGGGACACTGCCCTGAGCTCAGGGACCTCGCTGGGACACGGGACAGCCAGGCCTGGCCGCTGCCTGCAGCCAGGGCTGTGCCTGGATTCATCCTCATGCTCTGCTTGTGCAGATGAGCCTCCTCAGATCCTGCAAGCACACGGTCAGGGCACAGCCAGGCTGCTGGAGACCCAGGGATTCCACGGCCACGCTCCAGGACTCCTGGTCAAGCAGGCAGCTGGGGGCAGTGGAGGGCTGGGCTTCCCACTGTCTGGTTCCAAAGAGGGTGCAGGACACCTGGATCACGGCACTGAAGGAGTTGGGATCATTGCTGATCGAGAATTCCCAGCTCTGGGGCATCCCCCCTCCCCGCAGGCAGCTGGGCTGCAAGGACAGCACGGGTGGGAAAGGCTCCCAGGTGAATAAATCCATCTCTGCCCAGCCCTGCCTTGCAGCCCTCTTGTTGTGCACAAATTCCCACCTCTGCCAGGGCTCCAGCCAGGATCAGGGGGCTTTGAGCAGGGAGAAGCCCCCAGATTGCACCTTCAGTTTGGCAAGAGCAGTGCTGGAGGTGTGGGAGAGGCACTGAGGGGACAGCCAGGGAGCCTGGGCAGAGGCAGGCCATGGGCTGGCCCAGTATTCCCAGTGGAAACTGGTGCAGAAGCGCTGGAACGTGCTCTGCTCTTTGCTAGATGAGAGGTGGGGAGACCTCGTGGTGATTTGGGTGAGAGGGAAAAGTTCACTGGGCAAAGGAAAGGGAGGATCCAGAGGGCAGAGCAGGCTCTTGGCTGTCCCAGTTAGTCCCATCCATGTGGGCCAGTCCCAGATGCCACTTTTCCCATCCCCACCTGCTGAGGAGCCTGAGAACAGGCAGGACACCCCTCCAGAAGGAGAGAGGAGCAGGCATGGCTTGGAGCCCCTTTATTGCAAGTGCCCAGCCAGGCAGCCTTGGATCTCTGTCCTTAGAGCTCTTCCTGCACACCTGGCTTCTCCTTCACCAAGTGTTTCTTCTGGGGGCCCTGGAAGAGAGCAGAGTTTGGATTTAGGGACACACAGACCTGGCCTGCATGGCTGTGTCTGGGCTGTGGTGACCAGAAAGGCAGCTTGGGCCAGCAGCTGAAAAATGAGATTATCCCACAGCAAATCAATCCTATGGGAGCAGGTGGCAGGAATTACTTATGTCCCTCAACTTCCAGACAAATGTGATGTTTTACCACAGAATCCACGGGGCAAAACGGCAAAGAAAAGAGCTGCACCCAGGTCAAACCTCCTCCTGTCACAGCAGCTCAGGGCTGGCAGTGACACAACAGGCTCCTGACACTGAGCTGAAGGAAATCAGCTTAACCTCTAAAGAGCTCTGCAAAGGCAGTGCCTCACCAATCCCCCTGGCAGCACTAAGGAGGCTTAGCCAGCTTCACATGGCATTTCTGGCTGACAGGCCAGATCCAGACCCAGTTTACGTCTGCGTGGGACACAGGCACTTGTTTCTTTCCCTTCTCCTGGTTTACTCAGTGCTTCCTCCGCTTCAGACTCAGACTCACACCAGCCTGGTGAAGGCTGCAAAACTGTTCAGGAAACTGCTGTGTTTGGGTTAATTAATTATATATATATATATATATTTTTCCCTGGATTTAAGAAAAATACACTGCTTGGCCTTCTTGAAAGTTTCTGACAAAAGCACCACAAATTTGTATCTGATTTTGACCCAAACCTTTTTTTCCTCTGAGAACATTAAAGCTATAAATCATTCCAAACAATTCAAAGCAGTGCACAATTCTGAGTGAAAGGCACCATATGGCCAAGACAGTGCCTGCCAAGTTAACTGCTTGTTTAAAACTTCCCATGGTGAATGGGAACTGGTTGCCCATATGGTCTTTTATTTGCTGGTTGAGTTGTCTTGGATCACTCACACAACCATCCTGTTCTTCCTTAGCATCATTTCTGCTGCGTGGACTGAATTCCTGGCTGCCTTTAGGCAAGAGAGCCTCAAACATTCACTTGGCTGTTGTTATATCGAGAAACAGACCACAGAATCATGGAATCATAGAATCCTGGGATGGTTTGGGTCAGAAGGGACATAAAACTCGTCCAGTCACACCTCCCTGCCCATGGAAGATGCTTGGTTGGAGTCAGGCAGTGGCAGCCCAAGGAACTCACCATGAAAGCTCTCTTCTCCTGAGCTGTCTGGAAGCGGCCGTGGCCGAATTTGGAAGTGGTGTCAATGAATTTGAGCTCGATGGCTTCGTGGGCCCGGCGGCTCGTGTGCACCAGGAGGGACTGGGAAAGAACAGCCACAACAGCAGGGGAATCGTCACAGAACAGCTGGTCTCATGGAAGCAGGGCTGGAATATCCTCTAAACAAATATCCCCTCAAAAATCTGTGTTCTCAGAGCGACACCCTGGTGCTCAGGTGGTGGAGAGCTTGTAGAGCTGCTCCTTGCTCAGCATTGCACAGAATCACAGAATCAGACAGGCTGGAAAAGACCTCTGAGGTCACCAAGTCCAACCTATGACCTGACCTTGCCACTCACACCATGGCACTGAGTGCCACATCCAGTCTGTCCTTAAACACCAGGGACTCCACCACCCCACCCCTGTGCAGCCCATTCCAGTGCCCACTCACCTTTCTGTGACAACCCAAAGTTTAATTTCTGAAATGAACCACAGCCCTCAGAGCTCTGAAGCTCTCCAGCTCCATCCACTGCACCAAGGACCCTCCCAGTGTCCCTGCCCAGCACTTGGAGGGTTCTCCACGTGGGGAGTGTGTTCCTGGGGAGCTGCAGCCCATGCCAGCCCGCTGCTCTCACCTTGCGCAGGGTGAGCACGCGCTTCCTGGTGCCCACCACGCAGCCCTTCAGCATGAGGAAATCGTTGTTGACCTCCCCGTAGTGAGGGAAACCACCCTGTGGGGAGAGCAGAGGGCTTGGTGGGCAGGAGAGCTGGCTGGGAGGGTCAGGGGGCACAGCCCTGTCACCCCTCAGCCCTCACCATGGGTGTGATGGTCTTCTCGGTGATGTCGTAGTGCGTGGATGCGTTGTTCCTCACCACCTTGCCATCCTCCACGTGGATCCCGTGGCCAATGCGGTAAATCTGGGAACACACAGGCAGTGGGGGATGGAGATTCTCCTGCCCCTTGCTGAGGAGCTTCACAGGGTGCCAGAATCCCCCCCAGAACAACATAGTTTTTGTTGTCGTTATATTGCAGAAGTTTTATTATCAGTACATTGTAAGGGTTCCACATTGCTAGGATTTCATACCTCCTCGATGTTTCTTGTAGGCAGCTCCTCTAGGCACTGACTCTTGTCCTCACAGCAGCCAACTAATTCCAGTTCTCAGTTCCCCCTCAACCAACCAACCAACCCACTCTTCTATAACACTCTTCTTGTTGGCTACTCTTCTTGTTAACATCAGGCCTGCTCCTAATCTTTAGTCATTGGTTGAGCTGCAACTCTTTAGGGGATAAGATTACATTCTACACCACCTTCATTCACCCATACGGAATTCCCCCACAGGTTTTCAGCACGGTGTACCCTCAAGCAGTAGAAAATCACCAGGAAGGACGTGGAGATGTCCAGGGGAACAGCCGTGAGGATGCAGGGAGCTGAGGGCAGCGTGGGGAGGAGGGTGTGACAGGATGGGAGCCCCCTGGCCATACCTTCTTGTTGATCTCGGTGCGGTGGTGGTAGCCCTTCTGGCCGGCCCGGGCGATGGAGTAGCCCACGCGGGCCGGGTGCCAGGCCCCGATGCAGGCCACCTTCCGCAGGCCCTTGTGCGTCTTCCTGGGCAGCTTCTTGGTGTGCCAGCGGCTGGTCACCCCTGGGGGCGTGGGGACAGTCAGCGGGGGCAGCAGGGAGGGCTGGGGCTGGGAAGGACAGCCCCATGGCTCTCCTGAGGGACAGTCCCATGGCTCTCCTGAGGAACAGTCCCTGAGGGATAGCCCCATGGCTCCCCTGAGGGACAGTCCCATCGCTCTCCTGAGTGACATTCCCTGAGGGACAGTCCCATGGCTCTCCTGAGGGACAGTCTCATGGCTCCCTTGAGGAACAGTCCCTGAGGGACAGTCCCATCATTCTCCTGAGTGACATTCCCTGAGGTACATTCCCATGGCTCTCCTGAAGGACATTCCCTGAGGGACAGTCCCATGGCCCTCCTGAGGGACAGTCCCTGAGGGACAGTCCCATCACTCTCCTGAGGAACAGTCCCATCATTCTCCTGAGTGACATTCCCTGAGGGACATTCCCATGGCTCTCCTGAAGGACATTCCCTGAGGAACAGTCCCATGGCTCTCCTGAGGAACAGCCCCATGGCTCTCCTGAGGGACAGTCCCATGGCCCTCCTGAGGGACAGTCCCATCACTCTCCTGAGGAACAGTCCCATCATTCTCCTGAGTGACATTCCCTGAGGAACAGCCCCATGGCTCTCCTGAGGAACAGTCCCTGAGGAACAGCCCCATGGCTCTCCTGAGGAACAGCCCCATGGCTCTCCTGAGGAACAGTCCCTGAGGGACAGTCCCATGGCTCCCCTGAGGAACAGTCCCTGAGGGACAGTCCCATGGCTCTCCTGCAGTTCTCAGAGGAGGCCGTGCTGGGAGATCAGGAGCTGTTCTCAGTTCCCAGGGCTCCGATCAGACCAGGTGTCCCATGTACACACCTAGGGACACTCACGCCCCTGCACATGTGGGGTTTGAGACATTCACAGCATCAGAGAATGCTTTGGATTGGAAGGGACCATAAAGACCATGCAGTTCCATCCAGAAGGGACCGGATCCAGACCATCCCTGCCATGGGCAGGGACACCTCCCATTAGATCTGGCTGCTTTATGCACTGACCATGCCTGTGAGCCTCCTGGGAGGAGGCCTTCACTCGCCTTCATCTCAGGGAAAATCCTTCCACCAGAAGTTACCTTGTCAGCTCCTCTGTATCTACACCAGAGGTGCCCCTGTTGAATTTTTCCCTTGCTGGAATTCCTGAGATTAAGGAAACTCAGCCCTGCCACAACAGAACTGAATGTCCTGCTTAAGATCCTGAGGCTTTTTGTTACACCCTCTACAGAAAGCTGGGGGTTCTCAGCGTGGTTAACCCTCTCCTACCCTGAAAGCACCCGCTGGGCAGAGCCCTGTGAGGAGCACAGCCCCAGAGCCCTGTACCTTTCATGCCGTGGCCCTTGGTGACGCCGATGACATCGATCATCTCGTTCTGGCTGAAGACACTGTGCACAGAGATCTGCTTCTCCAGCCTCTCCCGCACCCAGTCGACCTTCTCAGCCACTGTGCCCCCGTTCAGCTGGATCTCCATGATGTGGGCCTTCTTCTGCCTCAGTGGGAGCAGCCTCATCTGCAGCACACCGTGCTTTAGGGTGGCTCCTCACCCCACAGACAGGAGGGTGCAGCAGGGATGGGTCCCTCACAATTTGTGAGGGGCACAGGGGCGAGCAGAGCCACTGCTTCACCTCTCTGCCACAGTCACCCCCTTTCAAAGCAGCCCTGGGTCAGCAGCTCTTTGTATCTGGGGTTTTATGGAGCCAACTCCTTGTCCTTGAGCCCAGAGACCCTGTGTGGCCTTGAGCCAACTTAGCTCTCCCCCAGACCCCAGAGCAGCCCTTAATCCAGGGATCAGCATTAAAATGGGCTCCACGTGTATCCAGCAATCAGCATCTGGCAAAACTGTGCCTGCCCGTGGGGTTATTTTTGCCCAAAACATTTGACACCAGTTGCTAATTTGAGGTGATCATGAGGTCCCTTGCTGACACAGGACTCAGGACCTGCCTGGGCTCTGCCCTGCTCCTGCTCTCCTCCACGGGGTGTGTGGGCTGCCATTGGGGTGTGGGGGCTCCCCAGGGATCCCAAACCACAGCCCCCATGGCAGCCCTGGAGCAGGAGCTCTGGGAGGGCTCTGGGAGCTCAGGAGGCAGCTGGAAAGGTCAGCCAGCACCTCCCATCACCATCTCACACCCTCTCAGTCCCTGTGACCCCACCAAAACACCCCCTGATCCCATTTCCAGACCCTTCAGAGCTGAGGAAGCCCCCGAGCCCCCTGCCCATGCCAGGGGGAGGCTCTGACCTGTGTGTGCATAATGACACGGATGACCTTGCAGTACTTCTTCATGGCTGCAAAATCCTTCTCCAGCTGCCTTTTCCCAGCCTCATCCTGCCATTTCTTGCAGTACTTGGTGAACGCCTTCTTCTTGCTCTTGTGCCTAGGGACAGAAGTGGTTTAGCACCCATCAGAGCGGATAAAGGGCTGGTGACAGTGCAGAGAGGGGACAGGTCACCCTGGCAGCCACCTCCACAAGGAACCTGTGGATACCTGAGCCTCACCTGACCGTCAGGACCTTGAGGTGGGAAGAGGGAGGTGGATAATGAGCCGTGAAAAGGGCTCCCTCAAGGGTAATTCAAACCTTTCTGCATGAGGAATGCAGTTGTCTCCCACTGACTGACTCAGCGCCGTCAGAACAGGCGCAAAATCAGAGGCAGGAGAAAGCAGGGAGAGAGCCTTGGGGTGGGCGCATCTCCATGGCACTTAGAGGGGATTCCTGCAGCCAGGAAATCTCTTCCCTGCTACCTGTGGGCACCTGAGCCTCACCTGGCTGCCAAGGGTTCGGGTGGGAAGAGGGATGAGCAGTGAAAAGGGCTGACAGGAGCAGACAGGGATCAGAGGTGGGTGGGCGGGTTGGTCTCCATGGCACTGTGACAGGAGACACAATTCCTACAGCGAGGAAATTCGTGTTCCCACTTGCCTCTCTGCTGAGGGGTGTTGATATTTATGAGGGTCTGGGGCCACATTCTGCATCAATTTTCCCCCTGGCAAATCTGGTTTCAGTCCAGCTCAGGGATTCTGGTTGACTGGGGAGCCGAGGAGCCACACGAGGGAAAAAGAACCTGCCATACGATATTGTGGAGAGAGCTAACTTGGTTCGGCTATTAGAATAAATTTACATATGCAAACGCGGCTCCCCAGCACCGGGCTGTCTGCAGTGTCCCTGTGCATGACTAAATAGGCAGCAGTTTCACTCCACGGGAGCTGAGCTGTTTGGGCATTCTGGAGATCTGTGGAATTCCTGCCAGGGATCCCTCACAGGCAGACCCCCACTCTGGGAACCCCAGGATCACCGAGGCTGGAAAAGCCCTCCCAGACCATCCAGTCCGACCTGGGACTGATCCCCAGCTTGTCCCCCAGCCCAGGGCGCTGCGTGCCACATCCAGGGGTGCCTTGGACACCTGCACCACCTCCCAGGGCATTCATTCCCAGGGTTTGGTGACCCTTTCTGGGAGCCCGTACCAGTTCTTATAGAAGCGCCGGCGGCACTCGTCGCTGATGTGCTCAGCAAAAACAGTCTTGAAATTCCTCAGGCCCTTGGGAGTCTCGATGTAGCCCACGACCCCCACCACCACCATCGGGGGGGTCTCGATGATGGTCACGGCCTCCACCTCCTCCCGCTTGGACACCTCTGCAAGGCAGCGAAGGGAAGGGGTGCCTGGCATCCTCTGGGATCATCATCCCTGGAGGATTCCCGCTGGCACAGGGAGCGCTGGGGGCGAGGCTGGGTTTGAGCTCAGCCAGCCCCAGCCTGCCCCCCTTCCCAAACTCACCATCCCAGGTCCACACTCAGCCCATGCTGAGCTGGCCTTTGACCATGCAAGATGTGGACAGCCAGGATTTAAACCCAGAACTGTGGGCTCCACTGCCGTGGAAATATTTTATGAAAAATCCTTTTGCTAGGATTTTTCCTCCTGAGAAGCTGAGAGGCCTCAGACACGAAATGTAAGCAATAATTATCTGCTGCTGTGGAATACAACAGGTGCATCTGTGATTGGTCTCAGGTGGTTGTTTTTAATTAATGGCCAATCACAGCCCAGCTGGCTCGGACTCTCTGGTCAGTCACAAGATTTTATTATCATTCCTTTCCTTTCTATTCCTTGCTAGCTTTCTGATGAAATCCTTTCCTCTATTCTTTTAGTATAGTTTTAGTATATAATTTTCTTTAAATATAATATATTATTATATTTTAATAGAATATATTTTATACTTTAATATATTAAAAAGATAAATTAATATATTTTAATATGTTTTAAATATATTTAAATATATTTAATATTTTATATATATATCATAAAATAATAATATGGTCAGTCACAAGATTTTATTATCATTCCTTTCCTTTCTATTCCTTGCTAGCTTTCTGATGAAATCCTTTCTTCTATTCTTTTAGTATAGTTTTAATATATCATTTTAAAAAATATAACATATTATTATATTTTAATAAAATAGATTTTACATTTTAATACATTTTTAATATATTAAAATAGAAATTAATATATTTTAATATATTTTAGTATATTTAATATATATTTAATATAATATATTATATATATCATAAAATAATAAATCAGCCTTCTGAAACATGGAGTCAAGATTCTCATGTCTCGTCCTGGGACCCCTGTGAACACTGCCACACTCCACCACCCCTTTCCATAAAGAGCCTTTCCCCGGGAGCCCATTTCCCCCTTCCCTCCCGCTGCAGCCCAGCCTTACTGAGGCCAGGCCGGTGCACCTCGCGCACGGTGTGGGTCATGCCAGCCTTGTAGCCCAGGAAAGCCGTCAGGTGCACTGGTTTGCTGGGGTCATCCTTGGGCCAGGCCTTCACCTTGCCCCGGTGCCGGCGGCTCCGCTTGTGGGGCAGGAAGCCCAGGTGGCCGTGCCTGGGAGCCGAGAACTTGCGGTGGGACTGCGGAGGGGAGACACAACGGGAGCTGCACTCTGAGCTCGGGGAAATAGGGAGATGGGAAACACGACAGAAACACAACAAAAATCCCCCCTTGCAGATGGGAATGGCACAGAGGTTCTGGGCTCTTCACCGAGTCCTAACAGGGCAGGGTTTTGTTCACGCTTCTGTCACATATGAGGAAAAACAGCACAGAATACTGGAATGGTTGGGGTGGAAGGAACCTTAAAGCCCATCCAGTGCCACCCCTGGGTGGCAGGGACACTTTCCACTGTCCCAGGCTACTCCAAGCCCTGTCCAGCCTGGCCTTGGGCACTGCCAGGGATCCAGGGGCAGCCACAGCTTCTACGGGCACCCTGTGCCAGGGCCTGCCCACCTCACAGGGAAAGGATTTCTTCCTAACACCCATTCTAAATCTATTCTCTGCCAATGAATTTACTAAATTCCTGGACAAATCATGCCACTCAAATAAAAACATAACATGATTTCCCTCCTCCAGCTTCTTCTGAAGGACTTCGAAGGAGAAATTTATTCTTTACTAGGTCTGTCCTTCCCTGCTCTTAATTATA
The DNA here is from genome assembly GCA_039654755.1 of Calcarius lapponicus. NCBI lineage: Eukaryota > Metazoa > Chordata > Aves > Passeriformes > Fringillidae > Calcarius > Calcarius lapponicus. Next base: position 1,785,124 of record CM077477.1, on the reverse strand, counting down.
ATAATTTATTTTGTATCCTGTAGCACCAAAAAGGCCTGCTTGGAATTCCTGGGCTTTGTGTCATCATGGCAAATGGCACAAAACAAGCACAGCCAAGGATTGTGAAAACAGGGGAAAGGATGCCCAGAGCAATGGCAACAAGAACATGCACAGGTTCTAAAGGCACCTTGAAAGCCAGGTGAGAGGAGACAAATACATAAACCTCCACCACAAGCAGCGAAGGGTTAGTCCTGCACCCACTGCAGCTCCTTCCTAGCTCAGATCAGTCCCAGTGCCCGGCTGTGCTTTCCACCAAGCTCCTTTTCCAGCCTGAGTGGAGCTCTGAGGATTCTGCCCCATTCCTGTGGCACCGCCAGGAGCACAACCCAGCCCTGCTCGCCGACCCTTGCACACACAGCAGAGCTGTACCAACCATGGGACGTCTTCAGGCCGGGGCAGCAGCAGAGAGAGGCTGTCAGGAGGTGCCTCCCCCAGATTAATACTTGAGATGGGAATGGGTCTGAAGACACAAATTTAGCCGCTCGCTTCACCCGCCGCGATATTCATTTCATTCCTGGCAGGTTGGACACGACAGTTGTGGTGTGGTAAAGGTCACTTGCTGCTGGCTCAGTTTACGCTTCTCCCTCCTGAACAACTCTGATGTGAATGGCAGGAATTGGGGCAGTTTCCTGAATTAGGGCAGTTTCCAAAAGGGGTACCACACACCCAGAGCTGTGAACACCTGCACCAGGTACCCCCAGCACAGGCTGAGAATCTCTGTCAGCCCAGGACTGTGATCCTGACTGGAAAAGAGATTGAGACAATACATCTCAGAATCATAGAGCAGTTTGGATTGGAAGGGACCTTAAAAATCATCCAGTGCCAACTCCTGCCATGGGTGGGACACCTTCCAAGGCTGAAGGAAGCCCTCAGCCCAGGCGTCCCTGTGTGCAGGGACCCAATGGCAATGGCACCAGAGCCACGGGCAGGAGCTGATCCTGGGCAGCTCCACTGGACACGAGGCAGAACTTTATCCCTGTGAGGTGACCGAGCACAGATCCGAGCACAGAGGGTGAGGAGTCTCCCTCACCGGGGATATCCCAGCGCCATCTGCTCCCAGCCCTGCGCCATGTGCGGCGGGATGGCCCCTGTGAGCAGGGAGGGGGAAAGTGGGGATGGCCCTGGGAGCAGTGAGCAGGGAGGGGACAGTCGGGACACGCTGTGAGCAGGGAGGGGACAGTCGGGACACGCTGCGGCTCTGCCGGCCCGCCCCACGCCGAGGTCCCCTCACGGAGGAGGCACTCCCGCACTACAACTCCCGGCGTGCCCCGGGGCCGCCGCCATATTCCCCGCGCCCGGCCCCTCGGGGGCGCCGCCATGTTGCCGCGCTCCCGCCCCGCCAGGGGGTCGCCGCCATCTTTCGCCGCCGCCGCCGCCGCCGCCGCCATGCCGGAGGATCACGACTGGGAGGCGTACAAGGTGCCGCCGAGCCGCACCCCCGTCTCCGAGAGGACCACCTCGGTGCCAAATCCCGTGGACTACTTCCAGAGCGCCTTCAACTATGTCCTCGACACGCCCGTCACCTTCATCCGAGGTACCGGCGGGACGAGACACCCTTCCCTGTCCTCCTCCCGTGGGAGCTGAGCAGCGGCGCGGGGAGGGGGACACCGGGATGGGCACACCGGGGCACGGGGCAAAGGCGTGAGGACACGGGCACCTGGACAGGCAAAGGGCGCGCGCAAGGACACAGGGATACCGGTCCTGACAGTAACGGCACGGGCAGAGCGGCAGGACACTGGGACACAGGGACAGGGGACATTGACAAGAACACAGCATGGACATAGGGACGTGGGACACACAGACAAGTACATGGCCTGGACAGAGGGACAGCACAGGGGACATGAGACACAACACGGGCAGACATGGACAGGGGACACACGGTAGAACACAGCATGGGCACAGGGACATGGGGCAGACAAGAACACAGCTTGGACAGGACAGACACAGGGACACGGGACACTGCAGACATGGGAACCTGGGACAGACAAGAACACAGTATTGGTAGGGGGACAGGGACATGGACGCCGTGACAGATACAGGGACATCAGGACACAGGATGGACACTGGGAGAGTGCAGGGGATTGAGGGACACAGTGACACAGGACATGGGACACAGCACAGGGGGCAGACACACAGCTGGGCGTGAGCTGGACACAGTGTGGAGCCACTGCTGCTGCCGGGGAAGGTGGCACCGGGCAGTGCCAGCCCTGTGTGGGGCTGTGCTGCCCTCGGAGCTGGGCCGGGTGTGTGACCAGGCTGTCCCTGCAGAGTGGATCGAGCGGTGGCAGAAACAGCAACAAGTTCCTACTACTACCCACCAGAAGTTCCGCCGTGTGCCCGACCTGAGCCAGTGCCTGGAGGGTGACTACCTGTGCTACTACGAGGCCGAGGCTCAGTGGAGGAGGGACAGGTATGGCTGCCCCTGCACTGTCCCCCAGGCCAGCTCACAGCAGAGCACACAGCTCTGGGACCCATCCATTACACATCAGGGTCCTGCTGTCCCTGCAGCACGTCTGGGCGTGGTGGCATTAGGGACCAGGATGCTGAAAATCCCAGAGCTGACATTCCACAGGGTGTCCTCAGCCCTTGGTTCAGCTTTTCTGTCTCATGGTTCCTGCAGGATGGTTGATCAGGAGATCGTGGAGATAGTCCGGGAAAGGATGGCTGCGTGCAAGCAGAGGGAGGGGCCCAACCAGTTCCAGAACTGTGCCAAGGAGATGGAGCTGCTGGCACAGGTCACCAAGGCCTACCAGGACAGATGTGAGTGTGGCAGCAGCACACAGGGCAAGGGCTCTGAAACCACACCCCCACACTCATCATGGAGGCACCACTCATACATCTCCTTTCTTTTCCAGACGGCGATCTGGGTTACCATGGCAATGCACGGACATGCCTGATGAAGCAGAAGCACAGGATGATGGAGGAGAGGAAAGCAGCACAAGAAAATCAGTGCCCTCCAGGCACTCGGCCCTGAAGCAGTTCCTCCCTCCGTGGTGCTGGTATCCAAGTGCATGTTGCTTCCTTGGCCTCCACAATAAACAGACATCTGTACAGCTGGGCTCTGTATTTGTTCTTTGAAGAGCTCTGCAAGCCCTCAGCTCCAAGCACTTGGGGCTGCCACTGTTGGGATTTGCCCTCCTCTCCTCCATGAGCCTCCAGAACATTCTGTGTGCTGCTCTGCCCTGGCTCTGGATTCCCTCACTGAGTGAGGATGAAGTGCCCAAGGCCAGGCTGGACAGAGCTTGGAGCAGCGTTGTTCAGTGGAAGGTGGAACTGGGTGAGCTTCCAGGTCCTTCCCAAGCCACCCCAGGTGGTTTAACCCCACCTGCCCCAACCCCTATCACACCAAGCACAGATTCCTGGTTCTCTGATCACTTTATTCTCCTACAAAACCCCTTAGGTGGTGGCCACAGCGGCTGCCTGGGTCCTCTGCACCGACACTCTGGTGTGGGTCTTGGCCAGATGATCAGTGAACTCCTGCAAGAAACACCAACAGGGTTATTCCCCCAAATCCCTCACGGGTTCCTCAGCACCACTCCCATCCCTCGTGGCACCGGGGCTGCGGTGGCTCAGCTTTATAGCTACCAAACCTTTGGGTACAGAAATCTGATTTTAGGGGCAATTTTGAGCTCTAAGTTACCAAAATGCTCTTACCTGGTAGGGAGACTTGGTGAAGACAGTCTCTTTCCAGAGGTCAGGAGTCAGGTAGCTGTAGGTTTTGGAGATGGCATCGAAGGTGGCTTTAGCTGCAGAGAGATGTCACACACTGTCACACAGTGCCCGCCAACGGCTGCAGAACCAGCCTGCTGATCCAACCCACAGCTCCAAATACCCCCCAGTTACAAAAATGTGGAGTTTTGAAAGGATCAGGGAGACCAGGGAGGGCCTCTCTGATGAACCCACAAAGCTCAGCTTGCTCTCTCTCTCTCCAGTTACGACGATTACACCACGGCACACAGGTGCAATCGCGCAGATTGGGAGATCCAGGAGGGTTGAACCCCACAGTTCTGTCACTAACTCTGACAGAACCTGACTGTGCTGTCAGCACAAAGCGCTGTAAAACGGAGCTGCTGTGCCCCACAGGTGACAGAACTGTCCCTGAGCCCCGTGGCAGCCCCAGAGCTCACCGAAGTTGCCGAGGGTGGCCGTGCAGCCCCGCGCTGACGTGTAGCAGTCATCGATGCCAGCCATCATCAGCAGCTTCTTGGGCACGGGGGCGGACACGATCCCGGTGCCGCGGGGAGCCGGGATCAGGCGCACCAGCACGGAGCCGCAGCGCCCGGTGACCTGCAGGGACACAGGGGGTCAGCCCAGAGCAGAGGGACACAGCGGGTCAGCCCCAGAGCAGAGGGACACAGCGGGTCAGCCCCAGAGCAGAGGGACACAGGGGGTCAGCCCCAGAGCAGAGGGGACACAGAGGGGTCAGCCCCAGAGCAGAGGGACACAGCGGGGTCAGCCCCAGAGCAGAGGGACACAGGGGCTCAGCCCCAGAGCAGAGGGACACAGGGGGTCAGCCCCAGAGCAGAGGGACACAGGGGGTCAGCCCCAGAGCAGAGGGACACAGCGGGGTCAGCCCCAGAGCAGAGGGAAAACAGCGGGGTCAGCCCCAGAGCAGAGGGACACAGGGGCTCAGCCCCAGAGCAGAGGGACACAGGGGGTCAGCCCCAGAGCAGAGGGACACAGGGGGTCAGGCCCAGAGCAGAGGGACACAGCGGGGTCAGCCCCAGGGCTCAGCCCCAGGGCCAGGCCAGCAGGATGCTCACCTTGCAGGACACTCACCTTGCAGGGCACCGTGTGTGGCTTCCCGATCTTGTTGCCCCAGTAGCCGCGCCGCACGGGCACGATGGACAGCTTGGCCAGGATGATGGCCCCGCGGATGGCCGTGGCCACCTCCTTGGAGCACTTCACCCCCAGCCCCACGTGCCGTTGTAGTCCCCGATGGCGACAAAGGCCTGCAGCACAAGAGGAGTTGTCACTGCTCCAGCCAGGGTGGTGTGTGCTCAGCAGGAGCTCACCCCCAAACCTTACACACAGCTCTCAAAACCCTCTTTCCCCTTCAGAGTTCATCCCGCAGGTTCCTTGCTGCAGCCTCACTCTGGTCAGAACTCTTCACAACAGCATTCCCTGCTTATACCCAAAAACTTCTCCCTGAAAACCCAAACACTGCTGTGCAAGAACAACTGAACTTTGCAGTGTCAGCAGAGTTTGCTTAAGAAGGAGTTTGGAAGTCTTGCAGCCGAACTTTTGAGCCAGTGCTGCTTCAAGGAACACCTGCACCCATCACTCATGATTTAATGTTAATACATTTAACAAACTACTAATGATCCTCACAACAAAATACTTATTTCATAGATGTGACAGTAGAAGAGATTTGGAGTATTAAAATGACACTGAAAGTGCAAAAAGGGAAGCTGTGAGCAGGAGGATCCAGAAAAAGAGGATTACCTTGAACCTGGTGCGCTGCCCAGCACGGGTCTGTTTCTGCACAGGCATAATCTTCAGCACCTCATCCTTCAGCGAGGAGCCCAGGAAGAAATCGATGATCTCCGACTCCTGCAAGAGTCAGCACTGAGCACACAGAAATCATGGAATCCTGGGATGGTCTGGGCTGACAGGGACCTCACAGGTCAGCTAATCCAACCCCCTCCCAAGGGCAGGGACACCTTCCACTGTCCCAGGGTGCTCCAAGGCCCCATCCAACGTGGCCTTGGACACTTCCAGGGATCCAGGGGCAGCCACAGCTTCTCTGCGAATCTGTGCCAGGGCCTCACCACCTTTATGAGGAACAATTCCTTCCCAATATCCCATCCCAGGTCCCTCTCCAGCTCTCCCCGGAGCCCCTTTAGGCTCTGAGGTGTCCCCGGAGCCTTCCCTTCCTCAGGTGAACAACCCCTGCTCTCCTGCCGGGCTCCACCCCTTGGAGCATCTCCCTGACCCATCCCTTTCATGCCCACAGCAACTCACCTTGATGGGAAGCGAGAAGAGATAAATCTCCTCAAGAGACTTGATCTTCATATCCTTGACCAGGCGACCGAGTTTGGTGACAGGAATCCACTGGCAGAGAAACCCACGGGCAAGAGTCACCAGGCGCCAGCACCGCCGGGACCCGGCTCTGCTGCCCCGTCCCGGGGGCTGGCAGCGCCCCCGTCCCCGCTCCCCACTCACCTCCTTATCCTCGGCTTTGCCTCCGCGGGCTCCGCGGCCTCTCCCGCGGCCCCTCCCGCGGCCGCGCCCGCGGCCCCGCAGCCCGGTCCCGAATCCACCGCGGAAGCCCCCGCGGGCCGCTCCCGCTCCTCCCGCAGCACCGGCGTCGTCCGCCATTTGCTGGAACAAAGCGAGGCGTCAGGCGGGCGGCGGCGGGCGCGGATGGGGCCGGATGCCGGGCCGGGCCGCCCGGTGCCGCTCCCGCCATACTTACGTGATCCCTCAGCGTAGAAGGCCGCGCCGCGGCACCGCGCGCTATTTATAGGGCGCGGGCATCTCGCGAGAGCGGCGCCAGCCAGCCCTGCGCGCTGGATGAGGAATAACCGCGGGCTGGAATGGGCTGTTTGTTGTTATTTATACAGAGCGCGGGGCGGGCCGCGGCGCCCGGGGTCTAGGGGCGCGCACGGGCGGAGCGCGCAGAGCGCGGCGCGGCGGCCACAGGTGAGGAGCTGCGGGTGCGGGCGGGGAGTGAGGGCACGGCTGCGCCTCCCTCCTCCCCTGCGCCTCCAGCCCTCTGTAAAACTGCTGGGAAATGGGTGTGATGCTGCCCGAGCCGCGGCCCGGCCCGTGGGGGGGCACGCAGCGGCCCAGGAAGGCGCTCCGGGAGTCGCGGTAGCGCCCGGCGCGGTCTGAAAATCATTCGGGGTCTGCGGTGGCCCCGGGTGAGATAACGGCGCCCAGAGCATCGGGAACATTAAGCTTATTGCCCACGGCTGTGTGTGGGGAATGAAACCCATGTTCCCATAAGCCCCGTGCCCGGCGGTACCGGCCCCGCGGGGTTGTGGGGCTGGTTCTGAGTTTTGTTGTTTTGTTCTCCATTCCAGGTGCCGTTCCTGGCCGCTGGGAGCGCGGCCCCGCCACGGCTCTTCACGGCGATCCCTTCCCCGGAGGAGCTGTGAAGAGCACGGGGCTGCCGTGATGGACAGAGACACGGGGGTCACAGCTGGGAACGATTCGGTTTTGTATTTTGATGTGCAATAAAAGATGAAGTGATTAAAAGATGGAGCGTCTCTCTTCATTCCTAATTGTCCAAAGTTCTACTTGACGCTGTGGTCAGGGAGTTCTACTTTGCGCTTCCTTGTGGCGGGGAGGGCGGTTGTGCTGGAGAACGCTCCGGATGGCGGAGAAATGCAGCGCGGGAGCCGCTCGGCGCCGGGCTGTGGCCGCTGTCCCGGGGGAACGGGGAATTCTTATCCCGTTCTGCGGAGCCGCTCGGGGCCGGGCTGTGGCCGCTGTCCCGGGGGAACGGGGAATTCTTATCCCGCTCTGCGGAGCCGCTCGGGGCCGGGCTGTGGCCGCTGTCCCGGGGGAACGGGGAATTCTAATCCCGTTCTGCGGAGCCGCTCGGGGCCGGGCTGTGGCCGGGCTGTGGCCGCTGTCCCGGGGGAACGGGGAATTCTTATCCCGCTCTGCGGAGCCGCTCGGGGCCGGGCTGTGGCCGCTGTCCCGGGGGAACGGGGAATTCCTTATCCCGCTCTGCGGAGCCGCTCCCCGCGTGGTGCCGGTGGCGCCCCTCGCTTACGTCACCGAGGGGCCGGAAGTGTTCCCTCACTTCCCGGAAGTGGCGCCGGAAGCACGTGGACCGCGACTATGGCGGACACGGACCCTGCCGCCGCCGCCGGCGCCGCTCCCGTGCGCTTCAAGAGCAAGTGAGGGACCCGCGGGACCGGGCTGGACTGGACTGGGCTGGGCTGGGCTGGGACAGAGCCCCCGGGCCGCCGCCGCTCCGCTTTAACGGAGCCTCCCGGCGCGTCTCTTTCCCTTCCAGTTACGCCGCGACGCGGAAGATCGAGCCGTTCTACAAAGGAGGGCGAATCCAGGTAATTCCGGCTCTGGAGGGACAGCTGGGAATGTCGCGCCTCCCGGCTCTAACGTTCCCCGTCGCTTTCTCCCAGATCAGCCGGGATGGGAAGTTCATGTTCTGCCCCTGTGGGAGCAAAGTCAACGTCGTCGATGTGGAAACGGGAGCGCTCCTGCACAGCCTCCAGCAGGTGACCGGCGCCGGCCTCTCCCGCGCGGGTGTGCGAGGAGCCCGGAGCGTTTTCTCACTGCGGATAAAAAACTCCCGGGAGTGAGGAGCGCAGGGAGGGGGGAACGAACCAAACACAGGTTTTGGGTGGTTCCCGAGCTGTGCTCGGGGTCAGCAGAGCCCTTGGAGAAGGGAGCTCGGAGATCTCTGCAGGGGATGGTTCAACTGTGGGGTTTCCCCTCTGATTTCCCAGGATGAGGAAGAGGATGTCACAGCGTTCGTGCTGAGCCCTGATGACGAGGTGGGTTTGTGCTGGGGGGCCGTGAGCAGCCTGGGACAGGCTGAGCCAGGAATGGGGGAATTTTGGGCTTGGACTCGATGATCCTTGTGCATCCCTTCCACGGTTCCATTCCATGCTCTGTGTGCTTCCTGAGATCCCCTGGGAGCCTTCTCAGGGGCTCACACCTGGGGCCGTGGCTCACACTCAACGCTGTGTCTCACACTCACACTCACACCTGGGGCTCACGCTCAGCACTGCCCAGAGCCTGAACTCCCTGTGCTGTGTGGCACTGACAGGAGCCCAAACCCAGCCCGTGTCTCAGGCTGTCCCCTGTCCCCGTGTCCCCAGGTGCTGGTGACAGGCAGCAGGGCGCTGTTACCCCGTGGCTCAGGCTGTCCCCCATGTCCCCAGGTTGCTGGTGACAGGCAGCAGGGCGCTGTTATCAATGGTTCAGGCTGTCCCCATGTCCCCAGGTGCTGGTGACAGGCAGCAGGGCACTGTTACCTGTGTCTCAGGCTGTCCCCATGTCCCCAGGTGCTGGTGACAGGCAGCAGGGCGCTGCTGCTGCGCCGCTGGCGCTGGCGGGAGCCGCGGTGCGAGCGCAGCTGGCGAGCCGTTGCACAACCGCGCCCGTGGCCACCATGGCCTTCGACCCCACGGCCACCCTGCTGGCCACAGGTACGAGTCACCCTGTCCCAGGGGCTGTCCTGCTCCTGGGGAGCCTCAGAGCCCGGAGCTGTGTCCAGCCTGGGGCTCCTGTGGCTCTCTCCTCCCAAGCTCAGGTGTCCTTCTCTTGCCAGGTGGCTGTGACAGCACCATCAAGGTCTGGGATATGGTCAAACACTACTGCACACACAACCTGAAGGGATCCTCTGGAGTGGTACAGTAAGGAGCTGTGCTGTCTGTCAGTCCCTGCTGTGCTGGGATACTGGGATTGAGGTGCAGTTCTGGAGTTAATGCAACAGGAAGGCCCGTTCCCAGCAGGTTCTGGGCTTTTCCTGCTTTTTGAGAGCAGGGTTATGGCTGACTCTGCCCAGATGGGAAACAGTTTGGTCAAGAATTTTCATGGAATTGTTTCACAGAATTTTGACAGAATTGTTGGGCAGGGACACCTCCCAACAGGCCAGGATGCTGTGAGGCCACCCAAGCTGTGCTGCTGTGGGATGTGCATGATTTAAAGGCTGCTGTGGGATGTGCATGATTTAAAGGCTGGGGGGTTATTCCTGTGCTGTTCTCTGCTCCTGCCCAGCCTGGTGGAGTTCCACCCCGACATCTCCCGCCTGCAGCTCTTCTCCTCCTCCATCGATTACAAGATCCGCATCTGGGACCTGAGCTCCAGCAAGTGTGTGGCAGTGCTGGAGGGACACTTCAGCGCTGTCACCTCGCTGGCCTTTGCAGATGGGAACAGCCTCCTCAGGTAGCTCCTGGCAGGGCTTGCACCTCCATCCATTCACCTCCTGCAGGCTCTGGGTGGTTCTGCTGTGAGGGGAAGGGCTGGTGCAGGTGCTCAGTGGGTGTGCATTGGAGTCATGGAATGGTTTGGGTTGGAAGGGACCTTAAAGCCCGTCCAGTGTCACCCTGCCATGGGCAGGGACACCTTCACTGTGCCAGGGTGCTCCAAGCCCCATCCCACCTGCCTGTGTTCCTGGGAATATCCTGTGCTGGCACAGGGAATGCTGCTGCTCTCTCTCCCATGGCCTCTCCAGAGAGGTGTTGAGCTCCCACAGTGCCAGATTTGCACCCAGAGCCAAGCTGGACAGGTTTAGCACTAAAACTGAGCCTTTCATTTGCAGCTCTGGCCGTGACAAGATCTGCATGGTCTGGGGACCTGGAGACCAGGCAGAGCAAACGAACCGTCCCTGTCTACGAGGTGAAACTGCTTTTTGGTTCTTCCTTTGAGGCCATGGCCTCCCTCTTTAGGGTCTGCATGTTGTGAAATCAGGTTCCTCCCCCTTCCCAGGGGTTTTCAGCTCGGTCTGTGCCTCTCTGACTCTTGCAGACCGTGGAAGCCGCTGTGCTGTTGCCTAAAGAGGGAGATTTCTCTCAGCTGGGTGTGAAGAAACAAGGGCTGCACTTTGTCACAGCTGGCAGCAAAGGTGAGTGTCACTGAAGGGTGGCACTTGAGTCACTTCACTGCTGGTGTTCCCAGGCTGTGTGTTCTCCATGGCAGGAGCCTTGGGTGGAGAGCAGATCCTGCTCCTGGGTTCCTTGGGCAGGAACAGGATGGAACAGGCACAGATCCATTTACTACTCAAACACATTTATCTCTATTTTCAAACTCAATGACTTTGAGTGAAGAACCAAAACCTTGAGGCTTTTCCAGCCACTGCATCCTGTCCAGTCTTGCCTTGGAGCTGTGTGGCTTTTCCCACTGTGCTTTGGATGGTGTTCCCTGGACATCCCCTGTGGGAAGCAGTGGCTCTGCCATGGTTTCTCCTGTTTTTCCAGGCATCCTGAGGGTGTGGGAGGTGGCCACAGCTGCCTGTGTGCACAGCCAGGCCGTTCCCTGTGGGAAGCAGTGGCTCTGCCATGGTTTCTCCTGTTTTTCCAGGCATCCTGAGGGTGTGGGAGGTGGCCACAGCTGCCTGTGTGCACAGCCAGGCCGTGCCCTTCGCGCTGCGGGAGGAGCCGAGCGAGCGCAGCCTCTCCCAGTGCCAGTTTGTGCCCGCCAGGAATGAGATCCTCACCGTGTCCATGGAGCACAACATCCTCTTCTATGATGCTCATAGCCTGCAGCTCAGGAAGCAGGTGACAGCCCTCAGCCCCCCTGTCCCTCTGTCCGTGCTCCTGGCAGAAGCACCAGGGGCACCCTTGGCTCCAGCCTGTTCTGGGATGGTTCCATGGGCCAGGGAATTCCACTGCTTTGGGGGAATGCTGCCCAGAGACCAGCTCAGGAGGGAGAAAGCAGAGCAGACTTAGCCAGAAATGCCTCCTGTGTGTAGAAATCACGCCCAGTGTGAAATGAAAGCCAGGCACTCCCACCTCTCCTTCAGCTCCATTCCCTCTTGGGCTCTTTCCACTGCAGCTGGCAGGGTACAACGAGGAGGTGCTGGACGTGAAGTTCCTGGGCCCTGGTGACTCTCACATCGTGGTGGCCACCAACAGCCCCCAGCTGAAAGTGTTTGAGCTGGCAACATCCCACTGCCAGATCCTGTACGGGCACACAGGTGGGTGACAGCCCTGCCCTGGGGGCACCTGGGCAGCTCTGCCTTTATCCAGCTTCTCCTGGAGCCCTGGTGGAGAGGAATCCTTCAGTTCTTGGTGGAGGAGCATCACAGCAGGTTTGGGAGTTGTGTGGGGAGAGGATGTGTCCCTTTGTCCCCATCCCTGGCAGTGAGATCAGTTTAAACTGGAGCTGGAGGTGCATGTGTGTGACAGGCTCAGTCCTTAGGGACCAGTCGTGTCCCAGACCTGTCCCCTGGCTCATTAATTGGGCTCATTAAGCTCTGGGCTCATTAACTCACCCCTTTCTGTTGTCCCATCTCAGCATTGCTCTGCACCCACCAGCTTTTATTTCTTCTGTTTAGAAACAATCCTGGCTTTGGATGTCTTCAGGAAAGGCCTGATGTTTGTTACCTGCGCCAAGGTGTGTCACTGTTGTCCATTTAATGAAACTCTTTATTCCTAGTGATCCCTCTGGGCAAAATTACGTTATTTTAGGAACTCCAGAAAGGGCTTTTTTGTTCATACAGTCCCTGTCTGCTGCATGCCCCAAAGAGGTTCTCCCTCTATCCCTTTTTAACATTGTCCTTGGGAAAATTGGTTGTATTTTATTGGCCTGAAGGAAATATTTCCTTCTCAAACATCCTGGTCTGGTGTCAGAGTTCAGAAAGGCTGTTAGTGTGAGATTGATGAGGGAAAAGGTGCCAAGAGCCCTGAAAGACCAAAACCAAAGCTCTGAGACGACCAGAACTAACCCTCCATGCTGGAGCCCCAGAGCAGAGGCTGATCTTGCTGTGACAGACAGGGAGGTTCAGGCCGGAGCAGCAGAGCCCAGTGGGGCTCAGGGATGAGGTGAAAGCACAGGGAGCTGCTGATGCTGAGAAAGCTGAGGCATTTCTGTCCCCCCCCAGGACAGAAGCGTGCGGGTGTGGCGCATGGGCAGGGCTGGCAGGGTCACCTGTGTGGCACAGGGCCTGGGCCATGCCCACGGCGTGGGCGCTGTCGCCTGCTCCAGGTAACGCAGACGGGGCAGGGAGGGAGGGAGGGGGAATGTCCTGCTGGGTGCTGGCCCTTCCCAGCTGTGCTGCTTCTCCTGGTGCCCGGCTGGGAAGGGACCATGGGGTGGTTTGGGTGGGAAGGGGCCTCAGGTGTCATCCAGTGCCACCCCCTGCCATGGGCAGGGACACTTCCCCTGTCCAGCCTGGCCCTGGATGCTCCCAGGGATGGGGGAGTCCCTCTGAAATGGAAGAGCTTGGAAAGCCATGAAACCACTTTTCCACATCCCAGCAGTGGCTGAGCATGGGGATCCCAGTCAGGGAGGAGAAACCACGGAATTGTTTCCCTGCCCTTGATGGTTTCGTTGCTCTCAGGCTGAAGGAAAGCTTTGTAGTGACCAGCAGCCAGGACTGCACCATCAAGATCTGGAACATCCCGGAATCCCTCACTTCCAAAGCAAAGGCAGCCTTGATCTCCAGTCCAGAGCCCCTCCATGCCAGGGTCACTGAGAGGGGCCATGACAAGGTACAGCTCCACCTGATCTTTCAGTGCTTCAGCCTCTGTTTGTTCCAGAGCTGAGTCCTGACCCTCTTCCTCCTCCTGTTGTGGCTTCCCCAGGACATCAACAGCGTGGCAGTGTCCCCCAATGACAAGCTGCTGGCCACGGGCTCGCAGGACCGGCTGGCCAAGCTCTGGTCCTGCTCCGACTGCTCCCTCTTGGGGGTTTTCTCTGGGCACAAACGTGGCATCTGGTGTGTGCAGTTCTCCCCTGTGGACCAGGTCCTGGCCACCTCCTCGGCCGATGGGACCCTGAAGCTTTGGGGACTTCGGGATTTCAGCTGTCTGAAGGTGATGAGAGCTTTGCCTCTTGCCCTGGGCAAAACCTTGGGGTTCCTCAAGGATCCTTCCAAAACTTGGAGCTTATTCCTTTGGGCTTTGGGAGTAAATGGGACCCTGGCACTGCTGAGCTTCCTTCCTGTTTTGCAGACCTTTGAAGGCCACAATGCCTCAGTGCTGAAGATCATCTTTGTGAGCCGAGGGGCTCAGCTGCTCAGCAGGTTTGTGCCTGATTCCAGCGTGAAGGGAATGTCTGAGCTCATCAGCAGCACCAAGAGGAAACACTCTTGTGTCCAAACACTCTTGGGACAGATTTATAGGAAGATGCCATGTTTAGGTCAGGCTTTCTGTAGAGGTTATTTTAATCTTCCTCCTCTCCAGCTGTCCCATGGGTTCCATGTGGCTGCTGTGGCATTGCTGGGTTGGGACAAACTCAGTAGACAAAGTTAAGGGTGCATCTTGCCCTCCACATTTTTGGTTAACTCTGCTCCTCTTTGGAAGGAATTGGGATGGGACAAGTCCATCTGATATTTGAGGTGGGACAGAGCAAGAATGGATCTGTCCAGTGATTCTTTCTGTTGTGTTTCTCTTCCAAAAGTGGATCTGACGGTCTCTTAAAACTCTGGACAATTAAAACAAACGAGTGTGTGAAAACATTAGATGGTCATGAGGATAAAGTCTGGGGCCTTCACTCCAACAAGAAAGATGACATGGTCGTGACAGCCTCCAGTGACTCCTGCATCACCCTGTGGCAGGTACAGCAGGGGGCTGGCTCCTCCCTGGGTTAATAATCAGGGGAATTGGAGAGCCCAGGCTCTCAGTGGCTTGTTTTTCATGTGTTCTCCTTGTCTGCAGTTTGAAATTGGGTCAGCAAGGCTGATCTTGGGCTTTGAGGGTATTTTTTGGCCATCCTGTATTTCCCCAGAGCAGCAGATGGGCCCCAGCACCGGAGCTTTGGTGGGAAGTTGGAAATTGGTGGATTTAACATTTAAATTACATGACCCCAAAATTTTGCTGCAGAAACTGGTCTCACATCACTTGATGGCCAAATCAAAACCCTTCTATATTAAAGCAGGATTTGATAAAGTTTTAACCTGTTTTTTTTATAGGATGTGACTGAAATTGAGGAGAAGGAAGCACAGGCTAAACAGGAGGAGCAGATTATGAAGTGAGTTGATCTTGTGCCATAAAGAGCTGTGAAAGGCAAACTGTGCAGTGGCGCTGTCCACACCTGGAGCCATCCAGCTCCACCTGATCCCAATATTGGAGTGAGGGCATTTATTGACGAGCACCACAAACTCCTTAACTGTTATTGCCAAATCTGCTGCTTTTTCAGTGGTTTTGGTTTTTTCAGCACCTGAAGATTGGTCTCGCTCTCACCCCTGATTTGTTTTCCAGAGAGCAAGAGCTTTCTAACCTTCTCCATGAGAAAAGGTACCTCAAAGCTCTGGGCCTGGCCATCTCCCTGGACCGGCCTCACACGGTGTTGACCGTGGTCAAGGGTGAGTCCAGAGCGTGCTCTGAGGGAGTTTCCTGCCCTCCTTCCTTTCCTGGACACCTCTTCCAGCTAGTTCAAGGCAATAATTAGTCTGAAAGCTGGAGTTTTCCCAAGTGCCATCACCCAGGGTGTCCCTGCTGTCGTTTCTCTCCCCAGCCATCCTCAGGGAGCCCGAGGGAAGGAGGCACCTGGAGGAGAACATTGTTCGGCTCCGCAAGGATCAGAAAGGTTTGTGGCACGATTCAAGTGCTGAAAGCTTCCAGGTCACAGGCTTGAAATTAGAATCCTACAATCCTGGGATGGTTTGGGCTGGGAGAGTGTTCAGTTTTACCCTCTGCCATGGACAGGGACACCTTCCAATGCAGGGATGGGGAGTGTCCCCGTGTGGGACCTGAACCTCGGTGAGGGCCCAGGGATGTTTTCCAGCGTGGGCTGTGCTGTGTGCCAGCCTGGCCAGGCTTCCTTCCCTCACAGAGGCCGTGCTGGCGTTCCTGGTGACGTGGAACACCAACTCCCGGAACTGCCACGAGGCCCAGGCTGTCATGGAGACGCTCCTGAGGCACGAGGCCCCCGACACCCTCCTGCAGTTCTCAGGAATCAAATCTGCCGTGGAGTCCCTGCTGCCCTACACGGGTGAGGCCCTGTGGGGACAGGTGTGGTCTGGAGGGGCTGGCTTGGGTCAGGGATCATGGAATGGTTTGGGGTGGAAGGGGCAGGTCAGGTAATCCACCTCTGCCATGGCAGGGACACCTTCCACCAGCCCAGGGTGGGATCCCCATCCCAAGCCTCAATGTCCAGCCTGGCCTTGGGCACTGCCAGGGATCCAGGGGCAGCCCCAGCTGCTCTGGGCACCCTGTGCCAGGGCCTGCCCACACCTCCCAGGGAACAATTCCTAATCCCAGTCTCCCATCCATCCCTGCCCTCTGGCAGTGGGAGCCATTCCCTGTCCCTCCATCCCTTGTCCCCAGTCCCTCTCCAGCTCTCCTGGAGCCCCTTCAGGCCCCTCTGGAATGTTCCCTTCTCCAGGCTGGGCATTCCCAGCTCTCCCAGCCTGGCTCCACAGTCAAGGGCAGGGTTCTGGTGCCTCCCCTGTGCCCTGAGCCCTCCCCTCGTTGCAGAGCGCCACTTCCAGAGGCTGAGCCGCCTGCTCCAGGCCTCCACCTTCATCGAGTTCATGTGGCACAACATGAGGCTGGCAGATGTGGCCCAGCAGGACCAGGGGACTCTGTGACCCCCCCCTCCTCCCACCAATTGCTCTTTCCCACCAGCATTTTTAGTTCCTGTATTTTATAATAAATGTTTTCATTTCTAAACCAAGTCTAGCATCCAGTCTCCTCAGGGATGAATGAAAGGAAAAGGTCATTTCTTTGGCCAAGCTGGGGTATTTGTTTTCACACCCTGAATTTTCACAAACAGCAGGTAGTTTGGGATTAAAAAAGCAGAATCCCAACAAGAAGTTGGGATTTAAAGGGTTCATGGGGCTGGATCTTGCTTGGGCAAAGCAGTGTGGACCAAGGCAGAGGTCTCACCTGTGCCCACCCAAAATTTAGCACCTGGGAGGAAGAGAAGTACAATTGAAATTCCCCAAACAGCACATTTTTAAAGCATAAAGCAGGCTTCAGAGATATTTACATGTATTTTATTTCATAGACAAAAATGTATAAAATTTCAAACAACACAAACACCTCATAAGTTCTTTATAAAAATATTAACAGATACCTGGGAGAATAAGTACAGTTAAAGCCGTCAGTGTAGATAAAAGTCTTAATTTTCCTGTAACTCTTTTTTCTAACTCATTTCTAGCAAATGAGTTGAGGATTAGAATTGTTGTTTCAGTAACTAGCCAGTCCCCTGGAAAGAGGAATGTTTTGTCCATGAAGGTGACCTCTGTTCCCATCCCCAGGTGGGACAGGAGCTCTGACTCCCCTGGCTGTGTTCCTGTGCCTGCACAGGCATGGCTGGAGGGAGCAGGGATGAGGTTCCTCCCCAGCAGGTTTTTTATTCTCACAACCATTCAGCAGATCCAGCCCATCCCTGTATTTCATGGCCTCTCCACTAACCTATAAAAAACCCCTAAACTGCCACCAGAAGACAAAAAGTTTTTAAAAAGGCCTATAAAACAGGGGGTTCAGTAAGTGTCATCACACATCCCTTCCCTCCCCAGTGCCGTGTCTAGCTCAGGGTGCCAGGGGACACTGAGGCACTCTGGTGCCACTCCTGTGCCCTCCACGGTGGCTGTGCCAGCTGATCCTGGCATGGGCACTGACCCAGCTGCACTGCAGGGAGGGGAACACCTGCCTGGGGCAGAGCTCTGAGTGACCTCCAGCTCTGGAGCTGCTGGCTGGGACCCCACTCAGCCCTGAGCCAGGAACTCCCTGGGCCCTGGGGAAGCTGCAGCTGCCCAGGGAGGTGATGGAGCTGTGTGTGTCCCTCGGGAGGGGACAGTGCCAAGCCCTGACACTGCAGAGGTGATGGAGCTGTGTGTGTGTCCCTCGGGAGGGGACAGTGCCAAGCCCTGACACTGCAGAGGTGATGGAGCTGTGTGTGTCCCTCGGGAGGGGACAGTGCCAAGCCCTGACACTGCAGAGGTGGTGGAGCTGTGTGTGTCCCTCGGGAGGGGGACAGTGCCAAGCCCTGGCACTGCAGAGGTGATGGAGCTGTGTGTCCCTCGGGAGGGGACAGTGCCAAGACGCTGCCCACAGCTCCCAGGGGGCTCCCAGGGTGTCAGGGCTGTCCCCGTGTTCCCTGCCCAGGGCCACTAGTGCTGGCTGGGGTCCGGGAGGGCCGGCCGGGGTGCCGAGTGCTGCAGGGCGCGCTTGGTGACGGTGCTGCAGCGCTGCAGGATCTCCTGGGCTGAGGGACGGGCTGGCACCCTGGGGACACCTGCGGCCAGCTCGGGGTCAGCGAGGGGCGGCTCGGCTGTGGAGGACTCCACGAAGCCGGAGTCGTTCCTGTCCCTGGCACTGAGCTGTGGGGATTTGCTGCTGTGCGTGGCCAGCCCATGGCTGGGGCCAGGAGAGCTCCTGGCTGGCTCCACCTCGGGCAGGGACCGAGACAGGTCAGGTCTCCAGGCCAGCCGGGTGTTCCCAGCGCTGCTGCTGCCCGAGCTCAGCGAGGAGCTGTCCAAGCCCAAATCCAGCTCTGGGGTGGAGCTGGCCTGGGGCAGGGAGCGGGATCTGCTCCTGGCAGAGCTGCCGTGCTCCTCCCGGGAGCTGAGGCTCGGCGTGCAGGCGTGCAGGCTGCAGCTCAGGATGCTCTGGAGCTTGTGGTGAGGGTTCTGGTAGGGCCGGAGGCACAGCGAGGGCATGTAGCCAGTGCAGCCGTTGTACCTGAGGGCAGGGATGGAAAGAACACTGAGAAAACCCTTCCAGCACCTCGGGCCAAGGGGAGGGAGCGCTTGGGAAACAGGTCACGGGGTGTGAGGACAGGGAAAGCATCCCCAGCCAAGGACATCCAGCTCAGGGGGCTCCTGTGCATCCCACACAGGAGGAACAGCAAGCAGCTCCCTCGGGAGCCAGGGCTCTGGGAAAGCCTCCTCACCGGATCAGCCACCAGCCATTGTGGGATGTCCTGAGCACCTCCACGACCACCCCCTGGTTCAGAGAGAGCTCGTCTGCCTTCTGAGCCTTGTAGGCCTGCACCACAAAGTACAGGCTGCCTGCAGAGAGAGGGAGAGATGGATTTGCCTTGTGGAGAAAATCCTCTGATCCCTGTGAGAGAACAGCCCAGCTGCAGGGCAGCTGTCCCTGAGAGTGACTGGTTTGCTCAGGGACCCCAGTCTGATCCATTTAAGTTGAATATAAAGAAGTTTTTTACAAAAAGAGTGTGGAGGCTGTGGAAGAGGTTGCCCAGAGAAGCTGTGGCTGCCCCTGGATCCCTGCAAGTGTCTAAGGCCAGGTTGGACAGGGCTTGGAGCAACCTGGGGTTGGAACTGGATGGGCTTTAAGCTCTCTTCCAACCCAAACCACTCCATGGTTCCATGACCCACAGTGGTGGCAGAGCCAACCAGAAGAGTCAGAGGTCCAGGCAGGCACTCCAGGCAGTGGGTAAAGTGGTGGGGGTTTGCAGAACTCATGTTTTGAAGGAGGAACAGACTTACCCTCCTCATCTGAGCTGAATGTATTCTGGACGTCCTCACCGGCATCAAGCTCTTCCAGGTATGAGGCTGGGAACCAGGCTAGCTGCTTGTCTGCATTTTCCACCAGCCACCAGCCTACAAAGAGGAAAAACACCCAGATTTTAACAGCCTGCAAGTCAAGACATGACAATAATCCTTGGTAGGGGACACAAGGGACAGGAGGGACATTCACAGTCCCCCCAGGTAAGCACACAAGTGCAAACACCTGAACCCCTGACACTACCTCAGCGTTTGCCTAGCTATGAATCCATCTGCCCATCCACCCCAGCACTGAACCCTCTCAAACCTACCAGTCATGTCCTTGATGAGCACTTCCACAATCTCCTTCTGAGCCACTGTGAAGGGTTTGTTCTTTGTGTCTTTGGTTTCAAAGGCCTCGATGCAGCGGTAGCTCTGTGACGCCTGAGGGAGGGTGATGGAGAGGGGCTGGGGGCTCTTCTCCCTTCTGAATACTGATGGCATGATCACAGCACTGGGAAGTGAAGGTGCATGTCAAAAACTCACATGAAAGGTTGAGTTTAGTATTGATTTTGGTAAAATCATTTCTGCAGTAGGCTGAGAAATGCTTCAGTCATCAGAAACAAAATTAAAAACACCCAGCTGAGCTGTCCTGGAGTGTAACTGGTGCTTCCCTTCTATCCATATCCCATAACATTTCTGTTTCACCAACAAACAAAAAAAATACACCTCATACTTCATACCTGTTTTCAGGGAAGGAGGGATCGAGGTCTTGAGTCTGTGCCTTGAAAAACTGATTCACCTCTTCACCCCGGGAGATTTTCATATCAGTTTTCAGCAGCTCCTGGGAATAAGTTTCCAGCAGTTTCAGGATCTCCAGGCACCTGTTCAGCTTCCCACCCTTCCTCTGCTGCATAGTTATTCCTTCAAAATAACAAGGGTACAGTTGGGGTAGGACAGCAATGGATCTGGGTCCCTGGGAGCAGCATCTTTTCCCTGAACACCAGGGCTTTCCCTCAGCCACCACCCTTTCTACCCAAGCCCAAACTGTACAAAGTCACTGTCCCTGCCTCTCCCTGTCATTTTTAGCAGCTCCTGATAGGATTTTTTAACATCCATAATTTCTCTTTTTTTCACATGTAAAGTTTCAAGAAGCTCTAGGCCAATACTTCAAGTGTAGCATTAATTTGCCAAGTGCAGCTATCTATTTAAAAAGCTCTTCTGGGTCATTTTAAGTCTGTACTAAACCCAAACAAGCTGATGTGATGCAGTGGTGCCATGGCAGGAACAGGAGTGAGCCCCTGATCTGTTCCAGAGGAGGACAGGCTCAGAGACTTCAGTCTCTGTCATGGGTTATGGCTGTCCCTGATCACTCTCAGGTTTGTTGGTCCATCAGAGATTTGTCCTTACCTTTAAACCTGGGTAAACTCCTCAGTGCCCCACTGTCCGTGGGGAATTTTCTCTTCAGCTCTTTCTAAAAGCAAGGAGAAGGAGAGAACAGTGATTCCTCACAGCTGACACATGGCTGGGCTCCTTCCCCTCCCCAGGACAGGAACCTTGAAATTTCAGGAATTGAAAATTCACTTACATGGAATTTCCTAAAGTCTTCAAACGTCCGGTAGATGAGAATGTTGTTCTGATCTGACCAGGACACAAACATCATGTAGTTCTGGGAAAAGAAAAAGGAAAAGAAAAGCAGTATAATCACAATGTTCAATTTTGGATGCTTCCAGGTAATCAGCATTTGCTGTGGTTTAGTTGAGGCTTTTAATGTCACGTTAAAAAATTAAATAAAACATTAAACCTACAAAAAATGTTTTTAATTCCATACTCCCAAATGGGTAATGATTGCTGAAACCAGGAGAATGTTATGGTGCTGTGACAAAAACAGAGCAGACCTCAAGATATTAAGCTCATTAAAAAGCAAGTCCCCTTATCCTAGACCCCTAGGCTCCAATTCCAATACTACGGGGGACAAGCAAACATTCCTGGAAGAGTAACTCAAAATCCCCTAGTCTCCCGATTTGTAAATTATATTTAAGGAAGAAAACAAAGCCAAAAAAAAAAAAATAATAAAAACGAAAGTACCTTCTGTTTTCTGCACTGCATGAAGCCGACAGCCTTCACATCCACGGGATACCTGTTACAGCTCATCTTCCCCTCGGCTGCTGCTCCTCCTTCGCAGGGAGCCAGAGGGATGGGAGAGGGAAGGATGGGAGCTGGAGGGATGGGAGCTGGAGGGATCGGAGATGCAGCTCCAGCCCGACTGCCGAATTTAAATGCCACGGAGCAGGAGGCAGGGCAGAGGTGTTCCCCAGCTTCCTCCTCCGCCCAGCCCGGGCAGAAATTCCGCGATTTGCCAAAGCGCCGCGTGCCTTTTGCCTTTCGCCCCGCTTTTAACATGCAAATGCTGCCGGGTGCAGGCGGGACAGAGTTCAGATCGCCGGGGAGGAAAAACGCACTCTTTTATCACATCCTTACTAAGCAGTGCCGGGAAGGAAGGGAAGGGAAGGGAGCGGGGCTGTTTGCCTTCGCTGGGTTAGAGTAGGTCACAGCACCTGCCCCGAGATGTTTCCGGGAGACAGGTGAGGTTTTATGGCTGTATTACACGAACCTGCAGCTCGGGCTGAGCTCACTCCAGCCCCAAAGGCTGATTTAGAATATGGGTTATAAAACACAGATCAGTCACCATTAAACGTGAGTAATATTTATTGCGAATATTTTTCCTGCTTTGCCCCACCTGCCGAGTTACTTTATATAGATTTCTGACAGTTTTATCAGTAACTCCATTGAGATGCCGATGTAATGAACAGACACATCCCCAGGATGTAACTAAAAGACTGAAAGCTCCTCAGGTGTAAATAGATGATGGAAATTCAGCTCTGAGTGCTCTGCCCTGTGTCCAGCCAGGTGTCCACACCCTCCCGGGGCAGCCAGCAGCT
Organism: Calcarius lapponicus; assembly: GCA_039654755.1. Taxonomy (NCBI): domain Eukaryota; kingdom Metazoa; phylum Chordata; class Aves; order Passeriformes; family Fringillidae; genus Calcarius; species Calcarius lapponicus. Next base: position 1,763,101 of record CM077477.1, on the reverse strand, counting down.
CTTCCTAAGGAGCAGCTCCACTGGCCAGAGGCTCAGCAGGAGAGATAATTCCAGCCTTGGCCAGCCTGTCCTCTCCCTGAACCTCAGGGCTGATGGGCACCGTGTGATCAAAGCGCCTCTTCTTTGATAAAGCCTCAATTGAACCATTATCACTATAATTATCTTTATCATTATCATTATTGGAAGCCAAACTGAGAGGCTCAGCCATGTCTCCCTTTCATTTCCCAGCTACACCTGGTGTCTCAAACCCTCAGCAATGCTTGTGGGTGATTTTTCATCTACCAAAAAAAAACCCTAGAACTGGAACAGGGAGCCAAACCAGATTCCTTCTGGAAAATACAGTCAGGAGGGTCTTGGTTTGTGATCCATGAGCACGGGAGGCTGCTCCCACACAGCAGGGCAGCAGTTTCTGGAGACAAAGAAAGCAGGTTTATTGCAGTTAGATTTATTGCTGCTGGATAGCTGTCCTGCATTAAAAAGGGAAAGTTATCCAAAGAGCACTTTGGTTTGGTGTGGATTTTGGAGAGAAAATCTCTCCCACAGCATCTCCAAGGCATTTCCTGGCTCAGGAAGCTGCACAGGAGCTGCCCTGTGGAAAAGGGATCTGGAGCAGCTCCCTGCCCTCCACAGCCCTGGAATCAGACCCTCCATCCTCTGTTATAAATCCTCCAGCCAAACCATGTGCTGGTAAATCTCCCCAGATCAAAGAGTGAGGACTTTATGGAGTGAGAGGAAATCACTTCATCCAGCAGACTTATTTAGAAAGTTCCAGTCTCTGAGGTGCCAAAACCCTTTGCTGACTCCATGTCCTCAAACCTGCACTCCTTGGCTTCTCCTGGGCAGCTGAGCCAGGGCCAAGCTCCCCCTCATGTGGCTCTGTTAAGTGGCTCTTGGAAATATCTGGGACCAAGAGTCCCAGTGAAGCACCTTGGCTTGGTTTCCTGTCTCAGAGCAAACACAAACCACGATGTATTTCCAAGAACGTAAAGGTTTAAGCATGTTTATCCTGACTGGGAAAAGCCAAAGGAAAGCCTTGGAGGAGCTGCAGGACGAGGAGACAGCCGGGGAGGCTCAGAGAGCACCTTGATCTGAGGATGCCATAAAAACCAGAAGAGTAGGAAACAGCCTTGGTTTTGCTTTGTTTCATCATTCTCAGGGAATTCAAGCAGAAAGGGGGTGTGGAAAACATCTAATGGAATGTTACAACTGGAAGGTGAAGCTACACAGGGGTTTACAAGTCACCCGAGGCAGAAGGACCAGCCCTGCAGCTTGGAGAGCTGATCTTCTGGAAAAGATTGGACTGACTGGGAGCTTGCTGGTGACTGCGGTGTTGTATAAATCCAAATATGAACAAAACTGCTCAAAACTCAATAATTGGTTATTGAGAAAATGCTTTGTGGAAGTGAAGGTCTCTGTGACACAGAACTGAGGTGCAGGGAGGGAGGGGAAAAGCCTGCCACTCCTCTGAGACACCAACACCTCTGGAGTCACCTGCAGGGCTCAGCTCCAGCTCTGCAGCTGTCACAGCAGTATCGGTGTCCCAGCGGTGTCAAGTGTGATGTCACGAAACTGTCAGCTCCAGAATGAGCTCAGGAGCCACGGCACATCTGCAGTGACACCGCCTCCGAAACTGGAAGGAGGCTGGGCCAGGTGGCCTTGGATGGGCACAGTGCTCCTCAAAGCTCTCCACAGCTCCCAGCCATGGCAGGGCCATTCCTGTCGGCAAGGATGGGTCACCCACCAGCACAGGCCATAACTCCACTGCTCTGCTGGATGCATTTGAACTCCCCTATAAAAAACAAGACAAACATTGTTTTTCTGGCATTATCAAGTTTACTTTGTGTCTTCTACAGTTTCCATGTCATCCTGCCATAAATCAGTGCCTCTCATGGGTAATAATTAATGGCAGGGGAGGAGGGGTCTGCCCAGAAAAAGTGATACTCAACAGGAATTACTGGATGCTGCTGTTTCATCATCGATATTTATTTACACAGCTCTGAGGGCAGCAGTTAATTTTCCTTTAGTTGTTTTACAAGGTACCAAAGAGATCATAAATTAACAGGCAATAAGCAGGAGTGCACTGCCCAGCTTTGCCAAGATACAGGAAACACGGATTTTTCCATAATGACTCCCATAATTTTGCAGTTTGCTCCAAGAGAGCTCCTGCACCCCAGCAAGGTGCAGCTCTGCCACTCAAGGAGCATCACTCCAGCCACAAACAGCTCCTCTGGGGACAGAAACATGTTTGTGTCACAGCAGGTGACTAAGGCACTGTCACAGGGAGTCACAGCAGGCTGCCTGCCCCAGATTGCCCATGGCTGGGAAGATGAAGAAGGTTACCCAGAGGCTGCAGGAAGGCCCCAGAGTCACCAGGGCTGTCCCACTGAGTAAAGATCAGCCTCTCTTCCCTGACAAATAAACACTGATGCTCTCTTTTCTATTCATTTCAGTGCAGATGAGGAGTAACTTCAGTAGAAGCAGAATCTGAGTGCACAGATCCTCGCGGGCAGCCAAAGGCAGCTCCTCTCCAGCTCCTCCTGAGCCATTTTCCAGCTCCAACAAGAAACAGCCTTGTCCCAAACGCTTGGAGAGGAGCAGCTGTGTTCTGAACATCTTTCCCACACACACAAGTTGTGTCTGGGCTGCTGAGTGACCTGTACCCCTCATGGCTGACGAAGTGTGGGACTCTGCATCAGGGATTTTTCCTTCTGTGGCCGGCACAGGAAAGGCAAAGAGAGGAAAAGTCCTCAAACCACCCTCAGGACGCTGCAGCTGTGAGGAAGAGACACAGAAAGGAGCTGTGGGCACAGCCAAGGGGGGCCTGGAACAAAGCTGGTGGAAAAGCTTCATCTTTCCTTTGCTCACCTTCAGGATCAAAACCTGCCCTTTACTGTTCTTGAAGGTCACCTGTGATGACACATGACCTATCAGCACCTTTAATGAAAAGCCCAGATGCTAAAAGCCGATTTTAAAAGCACAAAGAGGTTTTAGACTTTTAATAAATAGAGAAACAGACCTTTATTTAAAAAGAATAATGAAAACCCAGACACTGGAGTTGACAAAAGTCTCCTTCACATCATGAACAAAGGGAGCAGTTGAACTTTCACACAGGCTGGGATGAGAGATTTTGCAGTAACTAATCCAGAAGAAAGTGTTTCATTTTATCCTAATTCCAGCAGCTGCTGCAGGCACTAAAGCATTTCTCTGTGGCAGACCCAATTCAGAAACTCTTTGAGCCCAGGGAGCAGCTCAGCCCCTTCCCACTCCATCACAGGAGCTTCCCAAGGTGCACATCCCTCTTCAGTGCAGGGGGTCACTCACTCCTCCCAGGCAGCTTTATTTCAGGATCCAAATTCACAGCATCGCATCAAACTCCCTCAGACCTCACTCCCGAGGCGTCATTTTCTTCGCAAAGCCCTCGGGATGGCCCCGCCCAGCCCAGGGAGAGCTCTGCCCGTCTCAGGAGCTTTGCTCGCTGCCTGGGGCACGCACAGCGGACAGGCTCTTGTTTACCAAGCACGTGTTGAAATCATTTCATAGTTCTTTTATAACAGTGACATGTTTTCCCAAGGTTATGCAAAATGCAAAAGCGTGATTCAAGAAGGAATCTTCCAGAAAGGGTGAGAATGTAACTTAAGCTGCTTCAAGAAGAGGGGGTTCCCTGAATTATTTTCTCAGGAAAAAGCAGTGTTTGATGAGTGCATAGCACAAGGCCAGAGCTTTGTGGACGTGCTGTGACCCAGGAACGAGATGTGAAGGCAGAAGAAAAGCAGGGTGGAGCTTCCAAGGGGGTTTGAGGCTCTGCAGTGCTCAGCCTGCCCTGCACATTCCAAAATCTGGTGGGAGAAAATCCCAGCAACACCAGTACAGCCAACAGCAAGCGCAGCAAGCACGAGTGAACATGGAGAAATACTGTTTTCCCTTGGGGAGAATCTGTTCTTACATCATGCTAAATATAGTAAATTGATCGGAGACAAGACCGTTGTGTTCCTACCAGATTAGTCAGCAATGCTCATCCCACTCTTTCCCTTTCCTCATTCCCCACGGCCATCGAGGAGCAGAGTATGCAAAGCCTTATCTCTCCTGGGGATTCCACCAGCACCAGGAGCTCTGGCTAAAAGTTCACCTGGATTTCAGAGCAAAGACAGCAACTTGTGTTCCTTGGCCCCTTCAGAAACCAGGGAAAACCAGACCCAATCTTCACTCAAAAGCCTGGCGGGAGAAGAGCAATGTGGAAGGAATTGTTCTTTCATTTAGGTTTAATTCTTAATGAGTCCAAACATAGCAACTGTTACCTGAGGAAAACATCTCCCACTGAAGGAGACTTCCTGTTGAATTCCTTTGACCTCCTTCTGGAAAAAAGGAATAATCCCAAATCAGGGGCCACTCTCCTTTTGCAAAGCCAAGAGGAACAGGAGCTGCTCACTCAAGACTTTGTTTTTCAAGAGCACAAAAGGAACCCTCAATTCTGCTGTGTTTATCCTCAGAATGGATGAACTGATTGCAGCGATGCTCGGGGTGGGTCTGGGAAGGAGGAGATAGATTGGATCACAACACAAACAGAACCACCTAAACCAACCTGCAGAAATACTTTGGTTTTCTCCCTGCCTCTGCCATCACCATTACTCACGGATTCTCATTTTAATCAGCAAGAGGCTCCACGCATAAAAATGGCACCAACTTTAAAATAACAAACTCAGTGTTGGATGTAGGTGCCCAGATTTGAGCAAGGCAGTGCCTTGTGCTTCAGACTGTTCTGAACACATTTCAACAGTTCTGGATGGATCTGAACAGACACATCTCACCCATTCCCTGGCAGGGGGCTGCAGGCTTCTTCCTGATACCTGGGAGATAAATTCATACTTTTGGGAAATTTTGCAGGTGATAAAGTTCTTATACGCAGGCAGAGAGGATCAATATGATTCACGTACCTATAAATAAACATCTTTTTTTGTTGTTGTTGCTATTTCCTAGTGGGCTGTAATTTCTCAAACAAGTCTGTGACTAATTCCTGGTGCTGGTTTATCACTGGTCAGACTTTTGGCTCATATTCTTACATGTAAATACAAGTCAGCTTCCTGCTGTACTGCAGGAATACAATCCAGGGTGCTCCACCATCCCAGGCTGCTCCCAGCCCTGTCCAGCCTGGCCTTGGGCACTGCCAGGGGTCCAGGGGCAGCCACAGCTTCTCTGGGCACCCTGTGCCAGGGCCTGCCCACCCTCACGGGGAAGGATTCCTCCCCAGAATTGAATTTGTGTGAGGAGTTTGTTTGGTAACAGGCTCCAGCACACCCCAGCTCCGAAATCAGTGCTGGGAGCAGAGAGCTGGGTGGGTTAGGGCTGCCCAAAGGGGAGCAGGAGGGAATGTTCCCTCATCCTTCCTCAGCTCTGCACCACATTCCTTCCTTTGGATGGAAATAACTTGGCTCCATACTTGGATTCAATTAGAGACAGTAAAGTGAATTTCCTTGCTCTGACTTGAATTGGAGCATTTTTCCATTTTTTTCAACTTTGAAATGCAAGCTGATGCTGGATCTGAAGGCAAGTGGAGAAAACTGGGAGGACCTTTTCCTAAAGAGCCAGCTCTGCTGCTAGAGCTGAGCAGGAAATGGGCAAGGGGAGCAACATGGAGCACAAATCTCTGTAACCAACAGCCTCCTTCAAGGCTCTTCCTTTTCAATAAAAATGCTGATGTTTTAACTGAATCCATAAATTAAATCACAATCAAGGAAGCAAAGTCTGCTAACGGTCAAACCAGGAGATTGCTGTGACTTGGAAACATCTCTGCACCAGTTTAAGTTTAATTGCTTGAAGACCAAACAATAAAGCTCTAGAGGAAATTCCCTCAGTATCTCATTCTCTTTTTTCCTGACTTTACAAAAATTAATGAGGTCATGAGCATCAGTTAAAACATTTATTGGTGGGCAAGGAAAACAGACATAAAAATGTTGCTGTCCCTACTTGATCTTTCCTTTGCGTGTGAAATTTTTCTTTACAGTTGTCTACAACTTTAAACAAAGCCATTCCAGCAGTTCCTACCAGTTACTCACGTGTCTTCTCCCTCCCTCACAAAAATCAGCAAATAAATATTCCCAAGAAACTGCAAATAAATAAAAATAACAGAGCGTTGGTAAATAGAGACCCCAAGATGGAAATCCAGACCATCAGCTCAGTGCTCCACAGAGCAGGAACAGCTCAGCCATCTCCACATGAAACACACCAAGTGTTGAAGTATTTTTGAGGGCAAGTCTTTGAGGTATTTCTCTAAAATGATGCTTTTTCTAATACACATTTTACACCACACTGTGTTAAATAAATCACACATATATATATATATATATATAAGGTGACATTTTGGTCCAGCTCCATCCTGGACATACATTTATTTGCATTAACCAAAATAATCATATTTTTCACTTGACCTACAGGTGATGAACAGGAAAAAAAATTGAAGTGGATACAAACTTCACATTGTTCATTGTAGGATACTTGTGGCTCTCAAACCTTTAAGAGCATGACAGAATCAAGCCAAAAAGAAGGATGAGAGCAAGTCTGTGCTGCTCTCCAAGTTTTCACTCTCTGACCTCTATTACGACTTTTGTAAGGCCACAGCTAATTAATATTTCCAAGGGGTGAAAGAGCAAGCTCCAAAGTCTGATGCCAGGCTGGACAGTTGCCCAGGTTACCACCCTCATGTGCTCATAAGCGTGTGGCTCTTTGGGAATAAAAGAAAAAATGCAAAATGTCCACTCAAGACCAAGGCCCCGAGACCAGGTCTGACTCTCCATCACCCCAAAGAGCCCAGCCACTCCCTGGTGTGACACATGCCAACACTCCCAGAAAGAGGAACATCCTCCCTCAGTATGGATTTACAGGCATGTGACAGGCGTTAAAAACACGGACACCTTCATATGGGTGTGTTGCTATAAAGGAGCATGAGACGAATGGAGTTATCCACTTGTTTGTCCATAAAATCACCCTGTTGATTGTATGAGTCTGCTGGAGATAACGCTGAGGTGCCCGTCAGCACCGCTGGCACAAAGGAGAGCTGCTGTGTGCTGCGGGCTCTGCCACACACAGTGTCTACATCCCAGAATCCCAGAATAGTGGAGTTTGGAAGAGATCATCCAGTGCAGCCCCTGGCCAGGCAGGGTCACCTGGAGCAGGTGACACAGGAACGTGTCCGGGTGGCTTTGGGATGGCTCCTGAGGGAGGCTCCACACCCTCCCTGGGCTCTGCCATGTCAGGGCTCTGCTCTTTCCTCTGTCATGGAAAGAGGTTCTTCCTCATGTCAACATGGAACTTGTTGTGTTTTAGTTTCTGGGCACTGCTCCTCGTCCTGTCACTGAACAGGGTCTGGCACCATCCTCTGACACCCCTGGGAGGGATTTGTATGGATTGATGGCATCCCCTCTCAGCCTCCCCTTCTCCAGACTAACCAGCTCCTGCAGTCTCTCCTCATCAAAGAGATACTCCAGACCCCATGGGAACACATATTTATACATCATTTTGTGCTCATTTGGGAGGGTTATAGGAGGGGAACTGCTCTTTGACACCCACTGAAGGGACATGGCCGAGCCCCTCACACCCTCGGGGGGATCATGGCCGAGCCCCCTCACACCCTCGGGGGGGATCAATGCAGAGTCCCCTCACGCTCTCAGGGGGGACATGGCCGAGCCCGCTCACACTCTCAGGGGGGATCAATGCAGAGCCCCCTCACACTCTCGGGGGGGCCATGGCCGAGCCCCGCACACCCTCAGGGGGATCATGGCCGAGCCCCTCACACAGAGGGGAAGCAGAGGCAGATCCCCTTCAGCCTTCCCGCAGTATGCGTGAGCACAACTCCACCACACCCCAATGGCGATGTGAAACGAAAATCGAGGATGCACAGACGGGAGTGTCGTGTTTTCCTCACACACGGTATTTAAACACAGACCTTGCGTCTGTTTTTTGGTGAAAATACACCAGGAACGGCACGCGGGCACGCGCCGAGCCCCAGCCCCCTCACGCCCCCGGGCGGGAATGGCGCCGCCCCGGCCCATCGTGCACCGCGGGGCCATCATGGCGGCGCCCAGCGAGGGCCGTGCGGGTCGGGGCTACGAGCCCTTCTCGGGCACCGACGGCGGCTCCTTCTCCTTCGCCGTCCCGCAGGGTGAGGCGGAAGAGAAACCCAAGAAGCCATGCCGAGCCTGCATGGATTTCAAGAGCTGGTTCCGCGACCAGAGGAAGCAGTCGGTCCCGGGCACCGCGGTGAGGCGCGGCGGGAGCTCTCCCTGGAACCCCTGGCGACCCCCAGTCCCTGCAGCGCTCCCTCCGTCCTCCATCCTTCCCCCACAAGTGGGACGAGGCTGGGTGTTCTCTTCAGGGTGTGAAGGAGCCGGGGACACGGCTCTCTTCAGTGGGAATGGGAAGGGAGTCCCCATCTTCTCCCTGGGGGCGAGAGGGCTCTGCCATGACCTCAGAAAGGATGTGAAGGGCCTGTTCCCCAACCTCACCTTCCCACCCAGCGCAAAGGGCTGTTTCCCCACCCACCCCGGTGTCCCCTCACACCCCTCTGTCCCTCTGCAGGAGGCGAAGGAGCTCCGTCGGGACTGTCCCCTGGACATCGAGCAGCTGGGCCGCAGCACCTGGGCCTTCCTGCACACCATGGCTGCCTACTACCCCGACCGGCCCTCCGGGGCACAGCAGAAGGAGATGAGGGACTTCATCAACCTCTTCTCCAAGTTCTACCCCTGCAAGCACTGCGCAGAGGACCTGAGGGAGAGGTGAGTGCGAAAACCCTCGGAGGGTTTTTTCAGGATCTGGAGAGAGGTGAGTTTCCTCAGTGGGATTTTTGAGGCTCTGAAGGACAGGTGAGTGGCCTCAGCAGGTTTTTGAGGCACTAAAGGACAGGTGAGTGGCCTCAGCAAGTTTTTTGAAGATCTGAGGGAAAGGTGAGCTTCCGCAATGGGTTTTTTGAAGATCTGAGGGAAAGGTGAGTTTCCTCTTTGTGCTGGAGGGGCTTGGCAGAACTGCTGGGCTGCAGCAGCTAGTTTGCATATCAGCAGCTCTTCCTGCACTTGGGGTTTGTAGATACCTGAACTGGTTTCTTCCATTATTGCATCAATCACAGATGCACTTACTGAAAAAACAAACCCCTGTCCTCATGCTGTTGGGTTCTGTGCTGCCTCCAAGGCCTCCCTGAGGTGATTTTGGAGTTTTCTGGTTCAAAATGAGCTTGTGAACAGTTGTGGAATTAGACTGGGATCATTTTCAGGAGACAAATGTTCTTCTACCCTCTAAAATACCCTGTATTGGCAATCTGAGTAGTGGAGGCAAGGACTGAAATGGGCTGAAATGTTTGATTTGGTTTGGGATGAGATGATCTTTAAAGTCCATTCCAACCCAAACCATTCTGGGATTCTGTGGTAAAGTTTTCCTTCTGCTCTCAGCTTCTGTCTCAGAAGTTTCCAATAATTTGTTTCCCATTCCCTGTTTGCAGGTTACGGACAAACCAACCTGACACGAGCACCAGGAGAAACTTCTCCCGGTGGCTGTGTCAGCTCCACAACGAAGTGAACAGGAAGCTGGGCAAGTCGGAATTCGACTGTTCCCGTGTGGATGAGCGCTGGAGGGATGGCTGGAGGGATGGGAGCTGTGATTAACCCGCAGGGAGTGCTCTGGGAATCCAGCACAGCAGTGCAGTCCCTGTGCAGTTGCTGTAGGGACAGAGGGAGTCAATAACTCTGTTTGTGTGGGACTGATTCAGAGCTGATCCAATGCCAAAAGGAGAATTGAAAATCTTAGCCCAACGATATTTTGATAAGTAATGGTACCTGAGGGGTTGAGGCTGCCAGAAACCTCTGAGACTGGGTCACTGATAAACTCATTTCATGATGACATTTCTTGATTTTGGGGGCATTTGCTTATTTCTGTGGCTAGAGTTAATTTTCCCTGAACACAGTGGTGTTCTCCAAGGCATTGCCTGATGTTTTAGAAAATGCATCTGACTAATTGTCACTTTCATTTCTGTTGTTCTGATAGAGAAAACTGATGCTGGGTTTTGTGCCAAGTCTGTACCCCTGCATTTCTCTTCTCCCCAGCATTTCCAACATTTGTTGTTACTCTTGTGTCCAATTCCTTTGGTAAAAGTCCTGAGGACAGGTACATTTAATTTAAACACTAAAATATGGAGCCCAGATTTCTCAATTTGGTTTTGTGTTTCAACTGAGCATGTCAGAGGACAAAACAGAGTCAAAATCATTTCAAGTTCTTCACGTAGGTGATGATCTCATCCCTTCCTGCACTCCTGGCTGGGAGAGGTTTGCACAAACCCTGACAGCAACATGTTTTTTTTTCCTTCCCTGCTTCCTGCTGAGTTTTTCTTGCCTGTTTTATTGAACTTCCTTATGTCGTGCCTTACAGCACACCTGTGAATTTACCCTTGGAGTTTTTTGGCAAGTTTTGACTGAAAAGGTTAATGGTGCTGCTGTGACTAGAGCAGAGGCACCTCTTATCTGAACCTTTGATCCTCACACCACTGTGTGGGCTCCTTAGTGGTTAGAGAGCCAGGAACACCTTTGGGAACACATTTTAATATTTTGTGGCACAGTCAAGTCCTTTCAAGTCAGGTCTGTTAAATGAATGTGAGACTTTTATGGACTAATGATTTCTGAACTTCCTGTGTCGTAACATTTCTAAACACAAACCCAAACTGAACTGATAACGAGGCACTACATGAAGAGTGTGATTGAAGGTGTCACTCAGGCTATTAAAAGCACTCAGAAAATTTCCCTATCAGCATGTTGAGGTTCTTAGAACAAATAAACCCCAGCTCTTGGGTTTTGTCTTTTGCTAATAAACTCAGCCCCCAAAATAAAGCCCATTGGGATCCACTAGAGGGGAGAGGACCAACAAAAGGGCAGCCCTCCCTTTTTGCAGGTAGGACCCATCTGCCTCAGTTCTGTCAGGACACTTCAGCAGAGGGAGGTGTGGGCAGGCGTCTCCCTGTGGGTTTGGTTGTGCTGAAGCAGGAATTCTGTGTTCCTCCATTCCAATGTGCCCTCCACTGTTCTGTGTGACTGTGTCCTCGCCCACGGAGCAGATGAAGAGATTTCTCCCTCATTTGTTTCAGTGTAAACGAGCAGGTTGGTGAAACATCTGTCCCATCCTTTGTCACCTGCATCTGCCAGGGGCCCAGGCTGGGGAGCTGCACTGCCCTGGGCCAGCAGGGACACGGAGCCTCCCAGCACCCCTGTCCACTCCCTGAGTGCAGAGGGGAGGTGAGGGTGTATCCAACACATTCTGGGCACTTTGTGTGCTTCAGGGAGGTGGTGGAGCAGTGCAGGAGGAAAAGCCTCTCCTGTCCTGGCAGGGCTTGGAAACAGCCTTCAAGCTGAGTCTGTGTCTTTAGCAAATCCTGCCTAAAAATGAGGCCACCAGCTGTAGCCAGGATGCTTTTAGGGCAGTTTCTATCTTTACCAAGTGGCCATTTGATAAAATCTCTGCTTGCACTTTGTTCTCTCATTGTTTTGGCTTGGCAGAAGAGCTCTGATGTAGTTGTTTCTCAGGCATATCCTCACCTCTGTGGACTTGACCATGTGAGGATTGGGGGAATTTGTTCTGCTGCTTGTTTGTACCACAAGTTTTAGTCTTGGGTAAGGAATTTCCATTGGAGGTCCTCATACTCGTGTACAGAAAATTGTCACTTCTTTACTAATTGCACTTGATTAAATCTAGTTTTAAAAATCTCTGTATTCAAATTGTATTTCCTGTTGATGTAAAAATAATAAAGCAACTGAGTTCACTCCTGGCTCACTCCTACTGCATGGGATCTTAGGAAAAGGGGTCATGCTGTGCTGGTGGGTCTAACCTCTGCATGCCAAGATACTACTGTTATATATACAAAACAAGATATATATATATATATATAAATATAGTTTTATATGTGTATATTATAGTTTGGTGGCTCAGGTAAATTGTGTGGATTGATCAGACAAGGTGGGGCTGCTCCTGGTCCTTTCCTCTTGTGGTGTTGAATTGATGCTGTTGGCCCTACAAAAATGCAGGAATTTGACAGGAATCCTGTCAGGTCAGAATTTACATTTATATGGGGAACAGTGGGAATTGTATGGGATGCCAGTGATTTTTTTGGCTTGCTGAGGGGCAGCATTAGAGTTGGGAGTAGCTCAGCTCTTGCTGGTTTGGAGCAGGGTGGCATCCCTGAGGGGCAGGGTTTGCAATCCCATTGCCTGGAATGGGGAAGCTGCTTCCTCTCCATGCGAGGAGCCCTTGTGAGGAAGAGCAGAGCCAGGAGCAGGTGCTCCCTGAGGAACCTGTGGGACCTTGTTTGAGAGCTGCTGCTGTGTGACAGGAGCCTGACCAGCCTTGCAGCTTCCCAAACTCCTCTGTTTTCATGGGCTGGTTTGCATTCAAACCGTGCTTCACTTTTTTTCCTTCTTTTTTTTAATTTTTTTTATTTTATTCCCTCCCCAAAAGCAAAGAGCAGGGAGCCCTGGGGGAATCGTCTGTTCCATGGATGGCAGGCAGGCTTGCAGATGCTGGCAGAAGCAGCCCTGTGCCTTTGACATTTTTCCAGGGATTAGCTGTTCCTTTGCAGTGCGTTGGGTGTACGCAGGCTCCTGTTTACAGAAGGATTCCCAAGAGTTGCTTTGTTTTCTCGTGTCTTCTGCTTCAGTCTGTTCCAGGCAGTGTGGGAGATTCTTCCTGTTGGAATTTTACAGGCTTGGAGAGGGAAGGGTTTGGATTTTTTAGGATTTTCTTTCCTCTCCCTCTAAGCACAGATTTTGTTGGGGTTTTATTCAATTCCTGGAATGGCTGCTCAGGGTTTTTGTCTGAAGGATGGAGAGGAGCTGTCCAGTATTATTTGAAGTCGGGATTAAGCACAACCAATGAGGTGATGTAAAGTCAACTCTTCATTTTGTAGGGTAATGGGAAAAGTAACAAAGCCTGGAAAGCAAACCACAAATAATGGTACAGAGACAAATCAGTTAAATTGTAATCTAAGGGGGTGAGGGTCAGCCTTGGGACCAGCTGGGGCACTGCTCTGGGTCAGTCCCACAGGGAAGAGTTGATGAACACCAGACCCTGGCTGCAGGCTGGCCAGCCCTCAGTTCAGGTGTTAATCACAGTGCAGGGAGCTGAGGGGTGATGATAGTTGGCATCTTCTCTTGCTGAGGATAAATGGGGTTTGGTGCCCTTCTCTGGGCTGATGCATGCAAAATAACCCCCAACCCAGATGGAGCTGATTTTTCTGTCATTTCTGAATATTTGTAGCTGCTGTTAAAATCTCCACAAGTAGAATCACAGAACATCCTCAGTCAGGAGGGATCCACAGGGACCATCCAGCTCTGTGCAGTGTTCCCCTTGGCATGTGACAGCCCTGCTGAGGGGTGGCTGATCCAGCCCAAAAAGTTCTGCTGGCATTTCTCTGGGCTCAGCACCTGGCATGGCCTGGCATGCTGATGGTGTCCCTGGCACTGGCACCTGCCCTTGCTTCCTATGGAAAGGTGCCCTCCACTCCCACGTGCTGTGCTAGTGCAGGCTGATGCTTTTCCTCCCGAGCACTCCAAATCCAAAAGCCCTGTCCTGGTCCCAGTTTTCCCTCCTGGTCCCAGTTTTCCCTCCCATCCAGCACATCCCGTGATTCTCCTTGTCTGGCTGCAAGATTCTCCTTGGTTCCTGGCTGCAGTGTGCTTCCCTCCGCATCTGACCAAGCCAACAGTAGAGGGCAACAGAGGATGTATTGCCATGTATTTCCTTGTATTTCCATGTATTTCCAGGTATTTCCATGTATTGCCAGGTATTTCCTTGCACTTCCTTGCATTTCCTTGACTTTTCCACCTCTTACCCATCTCTGGAACAAGACTGCTCCAGATACCAAATGTTTTACCTCATCCTGATCCCTTTCCTGTGACTTTGGGAGGAGATTTTGGTGCCTTCAGTTGCTTTTCAAACGAGTGTGCAAGCCTCTTGTGTAATTACCAAAACAAGGGCTGTGTTATTCCTCTGCCTTCAGCTGAAATCTGCACTTGGAAGCAGAATAAGACACTGTTCCCAGTTAATTTAATGTCTGTCCCACCAGGCATTTAATGCAGCCCCTAAAACTTTCCGTGTTTCCCAGAACACCAAGCTTTAGTTCTAAGCTCAAGTCCCACTGCTGGATGGAGACTTGTTCTGTGAATTCTAACCCTTTCCCTGCTTTTCCCATCCAGGTGTGCATTAAAAAAAAGTCGATTCTGTGACTGTGCCTCATGTTCTGCTGCTTAGATGGTGTGAAAGATATACAAGGAATAAAAGACAATGCCCTTGTGGCCAGAGCACGTGGCTGGAGGCTCTAGAGATCAAAATCCTGTTCTTTTTTAGTCATAAGCTTCTTGCTAGACACCAGGTAAGTCACTTCATCTTCTGCAGTTCCACTTTCATTTCTGCAGAAGGGGGGTAAAAATAGCTGTTAGGGCAGCCTTTGCCTGTATTTCCTGTTTAGATGAAAATCTCTTTCAGAGAGGGTGTTTTAATGGGCTTGTGCTGCACAAGCCTGGGCCTGAGAGCGTTCACACTTATAAAATCCCTCATCTCCATCCATCTCACAAATCTTTTTCCCATCAGGTTGCATCCTGCTCGTGAATCTGAGGACCTGTTGGGGTTGTGTTGAGTTAAGAAACAAAGCTCTTCTTATTTTCAGTGTATTTTGGCAGCAAAGCTTGATGTAGCTGTGGATGCTCTTCACATCCAGTATGGCTCGAGCTGCCCCATGTCCTTGTACCTGTCAGCTCTGCTCACCTGTGCCACAGCTGCAGGTGACAAGCACCAAGGTCAGCTGTTGGCTGGCACTGTGCTCCTAGGGAGGCCAGTTTGGAGCAGCAAAGACCTTGTTCCCCTTTTCGAGGGGAAAATGGGGGAGCAGGTGGCTGTTCCCAAGGTGGGCAGCAGTGGCTGGATCAGATTAGATTCTGGTTTGCCAAAAGCCCCAAAATTTTCATGCTGCGAGGTATCTGGAGGAGCAGAGGCTCAGTTCCCTCCTGAGCTGCTGAGGCCACGGCTGCACCGCTGAGAGGAGTTTTGAAACCCTTTGGGGTTGGGCTCAGTTTGGGTTTTACACAAGCACTGAGACACCAGCTCCCCTGTTCAAAACCAGTGCTGCCTCAGCTCACTGAGCTCTGTTATCCCAACCTTCCCTCGGTGATTTCAGTCAGCAAAGTTTTCCACAGCTTTTCCTGGCACACTTATCCTGGGCTTATCCACGTACAGTAAGTGCTGAATCCCACCTGAGAACCGTTTCACAGGCAGATGAGTAACCAGCTAATAAATGATCTTCCAGATATTTTTGGATCTCTTAGTGTGGAAAGCATGAAGAGCTTTCTATGACAGTGGGCTAAGGTACTGCTCATCAGGAAGCCCATTCTCTCTGCCCCTGGCTCCTATGAGCTTTTAAGCTCTTCTCAATATTCCCATCAACTCTCATTTTCATTTTCTCATTTGATGGCCGAAAGCAGCATCAGCCAAGCTCTAATGAAGGGAGGCAAGCAAAGCATTTCAGAGCAACAACTCAGCATCTCTCAAAGTGCTGCTTCAAGCCTGCTGCCCAGGGAATGTGAAGGACAAGCTGTTTTCCCACCCCACGCCCGTGCCAGGGCCAGCTCAGACCACGGGGAGCTGCTGAAGTCGTGGCTGCAATCCGTGTCCAGAGCCTGCCCAGCGCCCTTGTCCGGGCTCTGCAGCCAGGCTGTGTCCTGCACGCTGGGATTGCTTCACTCCAAACACACCCTGGGGCAGCTGCTCCCAGGACAAGGCGGTTTCACCTTGCTTTTCCCACCTGGAGCACTCAGTCCAGCTCTGGGGCCACACACACAAGGAGGACGTGGATCTGCTGAGGTCACTGCTCCCAGGGCTGGAGTCCCTCTGCTCTGGAGCCAGGCTGGGAGGGCTGGGGGTGTCCAACCTGGAGAAGAGAAGGCTCCAAGGAGATCTTTGAGTTCCTCCCAGTACCTAAAGGGTATCAGGCTGACTGGAACAGGTTTTGAAGAAGGAGAAAACTCCACATCTTGTCTCCTCCAGGTTGTCATGCCCACATACTTAGCTCTGAGAAAACCTGATGGGTTTTTTTGTGACAGAGACAAAGGTAAGAAGTTGGCTTGACCAGAAGAAGCAGAAAGCAAATAGAGGTTTTCCACTACTTTTAATTAAACTCATGTAAGATAAAGACATGGGCAGCTCTTGGGCAGTTGTCTGCGTGCTGCTCTGTTTGTTTTCCTGTCCTTGTTCCCTGTCCCTGAAATCCAGTGGGAATGGTAAATAGAGACAAAACTTGTTCAAACTGAACAAACACTCTGGGAAGTGCCATTTCCAAGTGCTGCTGTTCTCCATTTGATAGGGAAAATGTGGAAGTTGCAATATCCTTCCCCATTATTGGCTGTCTCTGTGTATCTGTTGATCTGCAGCAATAGGAAGCGAGACAGAAAGACAGTTTGTATGTGGGCTGGAGATAGCTCCTGTGCTCTATCTGAGCTGGAGCAGGGGCAGAAAACTGGCACCCCACGATGTGGGCAATGGTTGGATAAACACTGCACACTGCAGAAATTGGGGGATGAACCCCAAAGAAAGGACAAGTTTAGGAGCAGAGACTTCAGTGCACCACGGTCATGTCTGGAACGGTATAAAGCCCATACCAGTCTGGAAATGGTCATGATTTGTTCTATGGTAACATCTCAAAGACTGAGACAGTGTCCTGCTCCCTTGGGCTTTGCATTGCCCAAAAATTCCAGCTGGGACAGATGAGCTCGGAAAGACAGGTTAGAAAGAGAAAGAAGTGATTTTCCCAGCATCACCAGAAAGGCAGGAGCAGAGCCCAGAGGTCCAGCTGATTCCCTGTGCAGCATCCCTGGAACAGCTGCCTCCCTGGAGGAGCAGGGCAGCCCGTGCCATGCCAGGAGCTCTGCGCTGATGGGTTTGGGATGGTTTGTGCCCAAAGCATGAAATGGATTTTTGAGGATGCTGAAACAGCTGCTTCTAAACTGCTGAGGCTGATTGAAAACCCCACCTCGGGTAATCCCCTCAAGTTAATTCGGTCTTTGTTCCTGACCTGCAATTCAGGGATGAGCTGGCAGCGGTGCTCTTGGCACTGGGCTCCCATCCCTGGCCAGCTCCACGAGCCACCCTGCCAGCAGAAAGCAGGAGGGACCAACCTGTCATTTTCTTCATGGCCATTTCGGTTTTGCCTAGAAAAATGTGCTGGTTCCTGAGCTGGTGACATTGAGGAACGAAGGGCTGAATTCTGCTTTTCCTGCTGGGAGTCAGAAATAGACCTGGAGAGATGATGACTCACCTGTGATTGAGAAAAACTGCGTGGCACAATTATGAGCTTCAACAGTTAAATCCCGATTCCACCCTGCCAGAGAGAACAGGCTGACAAAGCAGCAAAAGGCCAAAAGGAGCTGGGGACGGGATCCAGCACCCGGGAATCCTTGGCTCTGTGGCTGCATCGTGTGTGTGAGGGGGTGTGACACACCTGCCCGCAGGTGTGCCGGGGCAGTGACACGGTGCCCGCCGGGGGAATGGGGGCTGCAGGGGACAGGGCAGCTGTGTGGGGCCGGGAGAAGCCCCCAGAGCCAGAATCCTCAGCCCCAGAGCCCCACAACCCCCAAACCCACAGCCCCACAACCCCCAAACCCACAGCCTGGTGCCAGCAGGGCGGGCGGGCTCCTCCCGGCTGCGCCTTCCCCTGCAGCTCCCGTCCGGAGCAGGGATGATGTCAGGGTTGTCATGGCATCGGTATCTATGGAACCGGGATCAGCATCGCCGCCGCGCTCAAAACCCAGCTCGGGACACGGTGCTGGAGCCGCGGGGGGAACTCCCTGCGCACTGATCGAGGGTTTCTCTCCGAGCTTCTTCCTTTTCCTCCTTGCTGCTGCCCATGGGGAAGGAGCAGGGATGGGGCTCGGCCTCCTCCCGTCCCATGGCAGCTCTGGGTGGCTCCTTCCGTGCGTGAGGAAAGCGAGAGGTCAGCCCCCATCCATTTTCACTTCCCTTTTCTTGCGGCAGCTCTGGATGTGCAACAGCAAAGAGCAAAACCAGCCAAGCCTCGCCCTCTGCTCTGGGCCACTGGCCGCAGTGAGAGCCAGGTCTGAGAGCCCTCCCGGCTGCGGGGCCTCTGGGGGTGCCCAAAGGGTGACAGCCACCCCTTCTGGGGCTCTGGGCACAGCACGGGGGTTATTTTAGGGTCAGTGCCCACAGCGGAGGTGAGCTGAGCAGCGTGGTGACCTCCCTGTGCTCCAGGCCATGGCACTGCCCTCCTGCCAACAGCCCAGCTGCTCACAGGAGCCTTTGCCATTGCCTGGTGACACTGGCGTGGCATGGTGACCCCCTGCAAGGACAACCCCACCCCTGCCCATGGCACGCTGTCCCCAGAGGCAGCACGGTGACCACAGGACAGTCATTCTTGGAACAGCACAGTGACCCTGGCAGTGGCAAGGTGCCCTGGCTGTTCTGTGGTGTCCCCCAGCCGTGGCACAGTGACACGGCCACAGCGCGGTGACCATGGCCACAGCACAGTGGCACTGGCACAGCTGTGCTGTGGTGGCAATGCCCTCAGCTGGGTGACAGTGCCTGTCACAGTGTCACAGTGCCCGTGCCCACATACCGGTGACAGTGCCTGTCACAGTGTCACAGCGTCCATGCTTACAGCTGGGTGACAGCGGCTGTCCCACTGTCACAGTGCCCGCAGCCCCATCCCAGTGGCAGTGCCTGTCTCACTGTCACAGTGCCCGTGCCCACATCCCGGTGACAGTGCCTGTCACAGTGCCCGTGCCCACAGCTCGGTGACAGTGCCTGTCACAGTGTCACAGTGCCCGCAGCCCCATCCCGGTGACAGTGCCTGTCACAGTGTCACAGTGCCCGTGCCCACAGCTCGGTGACAGTGCCTGTCCCACTGTCACAGTGCCCGCAGCCCCATCCCGGTGACAGTGCCTGTCTCACTGTCACAGTGCCCGCAGCCCCATCCCGGTGACAGTGCCTGTCCCACTGTCACAGTGCCCGTGCCCACAGCTGGGTGACAGCGCCTGTCCCACTGTCACAGTGCCCGCAGCCCCATCCCGGTGACAGTGCCTGTCACAGTGTCACAGCTCGGTGACAGTGCCTGTCCCACTGTCACAGTGCCCGTGCCCACAGCTCGGTGACAGTGCCTGTCACAGTGTCACAGCTCGGTGACAGTGCCTGTCCCACTGTCACGGTGCCCGCAGCCCCGTGCCGGTGTCGGGGGCCCGGCTCGGGCTCTCAGCGCCGGGAGCGCGCCCCGCGCCGGCCGCGCGCACCTGCCCGTGCCCACCACCCCCTGTCCCCCCCCTCACCCCACGGGTGGTTCCTCCCGCCGCCCGCACGCGGCGCTGCGGACGAGCCCACGAGGGAGGGGCGCGGGGGGGGCGGGCGGGCGCGCGGCCGGCGCGGGGCGCGCGCGGCGGGGCTCGGCTGGGCGCGGAGCGGGGGAAGATGGAAGGAGCGTCCTTCGGAGCGGGCCGGGCGGGGGCGGCCATCGACCCCGTGGATTTCCTCAAGCAGCCGCAGACCCTGCTCCGGATCACCACCTGGGTAAGGCCGAACGGCCGCGGCGGCGCGGGGATGGGCAGCGGCGGCGCGGGGACAGCGCCCGGTGCGGGGACAGCGCCCGGTGCGGCGGGGGACAGCGCCCGGGTGATGGCACTGCGGGGCGATGGGCACTGCCGGGGCGATGGGCAGTGTCGGGGCGATGGGCAGCTCAGGTGCATCGTCCCCGCAGCCGGTGCATCGTTCCCGGTGCTCGGTGCGCTGCCGGTGCGCTGCCGGTGCCGGTGCGGCGGGCGCTGCCGGTGCCGCTGCCGGTGCCGGTGCCCGCTGCCGGTGCCGGTGCTCGGTGCGCTGCCGGTGCCGCTGCCGGTGCCGGTGCGGCGGGCGCTGCCGGTGCCGGTGCCCGGTGCCGGTGCCCGGTGCTCGGTGCGCTGCCGGTGCCCGGCGCCGGTGCCGGTGCCGGTGCGGCGGGCGCTGCCCAGCCCCGCGGGCAGCGGTGGCTCCCGGGGGAGCTGGCCGGGAGTTTCCTCGGGAGCGGGGCCGGGATGCGCCGCTGCCGCTCTCCCGTGCGGGGCCGGAGGATGGAGCCGCCGGCAGAGGACATTTTCCTGCCTTCCGCGCTCCGTGCATGCGTGTGTGTGACAGAAATCCGGGGGCCAGCCCTGCCCGGCTCCCCCGTGCTGCCGAGAGGATGCCGTTCGTGTTTGCTGGACGTTTCCCGTCTGTGAATTCCCAGCGGGGAGCAGGAGGTGCAATGGGCAGTGCAGGGCTCAGGGAAGGCTCTGGGGGTCCGTGCCCAGGGTGCCCCTGGGGCCGTGGTGCCCCGATGCCCAGGGCTAAGGACAGCCCCTGGTTTGCCTCCCCCAGCCTGGTTTTTGCTGAGATCTGCAGGTGTGCAGGGCCTTGGCAGGTCAGGGATGCCAGGTCCTTCCCAAAACCCTGCTGTGGCAAGGATCTGCCCGGCTCTCGCCTGGCTCCAGCGCTTGGCTGGAGGCTGTGGATGAGCCTGGGGCTTGTCCTCGCCCGTGTCACACCTGTGCTGGCCCTGTGTCCCCGTGGCAGTGCTCAGCGAGGCAGGGGGCTCACAAAGCCGTGCTGGGCAGGTGCCCTCCCTCCAGCTGGCACCAGGGGCTCTCCGGCCTGGGCTGCCCTGGGAGAGGCCCCAGCAGCAGCACACGAGCAATTCCAGCTGCAGTCACATGCCCAGAGTCAAACCACACGCTGCAGTGTGTGCCTGACGGGAGCTGCTGTCCTTCCCAGGCCCTGGAGAAGGCCCACAGCTCCATTGCTGGGGGAAAATGAGGCCAGGGATGGATCTGGAGCATCCAGATCCATGGATGGGGTGTGGATCTTGGTGTGGATCTTGGGGCATTTTGGGCAGGGTTGAGGCACAGGGCAGCAGTTGTTTCCTAGAACAAAACTTGGTCTGGATCCTCCTGGATCCTCCTTGCTGGCAGTGCTGTAGGGTTTGGGTGCAGTTAAATCGATCTGGTGAGTTCAGCCCCTCCTAAAATAAATGTGTCACCCTGCACCCAGAGGGCTCCCCATCCTCGTTGGATGGAGGGGGTTGGACACTGCTGGGAAGCAGGACCAGAGGATGGAATGTAGGTACTAATTAAAAACCCCAGCTTAGGAGATATTTCTGTATATACTCTCTGGTTTATTCGGCGGTGAAGTCCCTCCTTTCCTGGCTCTGTGCTCCCAGGAATCAGTGACAAACGGGTGCTCACGGCTACAGAAATGCACCAGCTTAACTCCAAACAAGTGCAGGGGCCACCAGTGTGGACAAACCGGGATGAGCACGCTGCCATCCCAGAGGTGTTTGCAACGCTCAGAGTTGGCCAAAGCCCACGGAGCAAAAAGGGAGTTTTTGCTCATTCCAGCGGGCTGGGGGAGCTCCCTTTGGAGCCTTTTCCGAGGTCTCACACTCCCTGTAGATCTGTCAGGGTTCATCCAGCCTGGCGGCTCAGAGCCCCAGTTTGGTGTCCCAGCCCAGTTCCCTGTGCTGAACCAGTTCAGCCTCTGTGGCTCGTGCCCAGTGCGAGCTGGGGCTGCAGTCTCAGCACTGCCCTGCTGCTGCTGTGCCCCGTGCCTGCCTTCCAGGCCAAACCCGGGTCAGACTGGCTGGGGGAGGCAGCCCAAGGCTTTGCTGGGCTCCCTGCTGCCTTCCTGCTGCTGTCCCGGGTGAGGGGCAGTGCTGTGGCACCTGGGGACACTGTGCTGGTGCCAAAGCAAACAGAACCCTGCCAGGGCTCCCTGCCCACCCTCCCGGCGGGGGATGAGGTGCACAAAGCAGCCAGGGGTGGCTGTTGGGGCTGAGGGCAGCTCTGGGCTGGGATTTCTCACGTGGTTTTCCTTCCTGCGCCTCGCTTGGTGCCCTGGTTCCCCTGAGCAGCTGGGTCAGGAGCCCTGCTCTGGGTCTGGGCTCAGCTTCTCCTGGGGAAGGGAGGGGCTGCCAGCATGGGCTGGGTTGGCTGGGGGGGATGGAGGAACCCCACAGGGCTTGGGGCCAGCTCCAGGTTCCTGGATGAGGTGGGTGGCCCTGTCTGGTGTGGGTGACGGCCACTGCTGGGGCTTCCCACCACCAAAGGAAGGTTCAGTTCCCTTTTCTGGGGCTCTGGTGGCTGCTGGGGGGACCTTGTGCTGGCAGACATGTGAATGGGGGCTGGCAGGTGAATGGTGACAGCACAGAAACCCCCAAATGTCAGCGGTGCCCAAAGGGGATTCCTGGTTCTGCCTCCCCCTGAGAGAGCAATTCTGAGTATCTGAGGGGGAAAAACACCACTCCTGCCTCGAGCTGCAAAATCAAAAGCTGGAAAGAACCATTTAACAGTTCCTCATTCATCTGTTCCCTCTCTGTCTGATGCAGTTTGTCAGATGAAGATGTGATCGCTCTTGTGGTTTCCTTTTGAGACATTTTTTGCACGGCCAAACAGAGTCGATATTCACCAGGGCTGCCTGCAGAACCATGAGCTCCTTTCTCTGTCACTGCCCGTGCCAGCCAGGCTTTCAAGTGGCCACTCAGCTCCCCAGGGCAATTGCTCATTTAACCCAGGCTTAGGTTTGGCTTTTAGAAGCAGTTTTGGAAAATATTCCAGTAAACTTTTTCAGCAATTCCTGTGATCCCATGCAGAGCAGCAGGAGAAGCTCAGTGCTGGGTCCCATCAGTGCACCCTAACCCATCCCAACTCATCCCATCCCATCCCATTATCCCATCCCCATCCCATCCCATCCCATCCCACCCCATCCCATCCCATCCCCATCCCATGATCCCATTATCCCATTATCCCACCCCATGGATCCCAGGCTCCCTGGAGCTCAGCAGAGGTGCAGGGAATGGCTCTGGATGGCTCCTCAGTTGTTTCACTGACTCCCAGGCACTCAGGGCTCTCAGGGCAGAGCTCCAGGGCTGCCCTGGCACTCAGGAGCCCCCAGCAATGCTCAGAGCCATTAGCATGATCTGAGCAGCCTCAGGCTTCAGTCCTGAGCGCTTTTCAGAAGGGTCATCAGATTTCTGCCTTAATTTTCTCTTTCTGCAGGCCGTGGATTAAAGGCAGAACTGAAACTTAACGTTTTGGTAATGGAATTATAGGGGAGCTTTGCTGCATCTGAGCTTGAAATGGCTCTGAATTGTCATGCTCCTGTCATCTCTGGTTTCAAGCACTGCTGGTGTGCCATGTGCTCAGATTGCAGGACGAGATTAGGAGCCTTGAATGAGCGCTGTGTCTCAGCCAGCATCTCTCACCACATCTGAAGAAGTAATTCAGGAAAAATCAGTCATGTGGCCACCAACAGACATCCTGCCAGGCTGACTGGCCTGGGGGATGTGGCCCTAAACCCATTACAGGCAGCACAGCCCCCCCTTGCTGTGCCAGAGCCCATGGCAGGGCTGCCCTTGTGGCATCTCCGTGCTCCCCTGGGAGATGTGCAGTGCCTAAAGCTGAGCTCTGGCCTTCACAGCCCCAGGAACTGCTCCCCTGGGAGATGTGCAGTGCCTAAAGCTGAGCTGTGGCCTTCACAGCCCCAGGGACGGGGCAGGAAAGCTCCCTGGGACTGAGAGCTGTGAGGATGAACTGCGGGGGGACCAGGGCTGAGTGCCCCCTGTGCCAGGGCACCTGTGCCAGGGGAGCCGTGCCAGGCCCGTGCACAGCCCAGGGCTCACAGGGAATGAGGGGAACACTCGCTGCTAAGCAGGATTTGGCCTCTGCTAATTTGACCTGAATTGTTTTCCTTTCCCATTTGGGGGTGCCTCCTTCCTGCTGGGGAGGACAGGGAGCTGAGCAGGAGGGGTTTGGGGGGCAATGAGGGATCTCAGGAGGGGTTTGGGGGCAGTGAGGGATCTCAGGAGGGGTTTGGGGGCAGTGAGAGATCTCCAGGAGCTGTTTGGGGGGCAGTGAGGGATCTCCAGGTGTTTGGGGGGCAATGAGAGATCTCCAGGAGGGGTTTGGGGGCAGTGAGGGATCTCCAGGGGTTTGGGGGGCAGTGAGGGATCTCAGGAGCTGTTTGGGGGCAGTGAGGGATCTCCAGGTGTTTGGGGGCAGTGAGGGATCTCCAGGTGTTGGGGGGCAGTGAGGGATCTCCAGGTGTTGGGGGGCAGTGAGGGATCTCCAGGTGTTTGGGGGCAGTGAGGGATCTCAGGAGGTGTTTGGGGGGCAGTGAGGGATCCCCAGGAGGGATTTGGGGGCAGTGAGGGATCTCCAGGTGTTGGGGGGGCAGTGAGGGATCTCCAGGTGTTTGGGGGCAGTGAGGGATCCCCAGGAGCTGTTTGGGGGCACTGAGGGATCTCCAGAGCTCGGCCTGTCTCTCTGCACCCGTGAGCAGGAGCCAGGGCAGAGGAGATGAGCTCTGGGCTGTTCCTCCTCGTGCGTTGCATCTCCTCCGTGCTGCCATGGGTGTGTGTGTCACCACAGCCGGGCTCTGCAGTCTCCTGCAGCCCCACACCTTCTGCTGGTGGTGTTTTTATAGGTCCCCAATGCGAGAGCAGCTCCTGAGCAGTGGGAGATGCTCACCTTAAGATGGCTGACAGCTCCCAGCTCCTGCTCTCCTGCGCTGTTCGCTTCTTGCTCTCCTTGCCTGCCTCTGCTCAGGCTGCAGGAGCACATTGCAGGGGGTGGGCTGCAGAGAGCTGAGAGCGACAGGAGGAAACTGTGTGTGTCTGTGTGTGTGTCTGTGTGTCTGTCTCTGTGTGTGTGTGTGTGTGTGTGTGTGTCTGTGTGTGTGTCTGTGTGTGTGTGTGTGTGTGTGTGTGTGTGTGTGTCTGTCTCTGTGTGTGTGTGTCTGTGTGCTGTGTGTCTGTGTGTGTGTCTGTGTGTCTGTCTCTGTGTGTGTGTGTGTGTGTGTGTGTGTCTGTGTGTGTGTCTGGTGTGTGTGTCTGTGTGTGTGTCTGTCTGTGTGTGTGTGTGTGTGTCTGTGTGTGTGTCTGTGTCTGTGTGTCTGTCTGTGTGTGTGTGTGTGTGTCTGTGTGTGTCAGTCTGTGTGTGTGTCTGTGTGTGTGTGTCTGTGTGTGTGTGTGTGTGTGTGTGTGTGTGTCTGTGTGTGTGTGTGTGTCTGTGTGTCTGTGTGTGTGTGTGTGTGTGTCTGTGTGTGTGTGTGTGTCTGTGTGTCTGTGTGTGTGTGTGTGTGTGTGTGTGTGTCTGTGTCTGTGTGTGTGTCTGTGTGTGTGTGTCTGTGTGTCTGTGTGTGTCTGTGTGTGTGTCTGTGTGTGTGTGTGTCTGTGTGTGTCTGTGTGTGTCTGTGTGTGTGTGTGTGTGTGTGTGTGTGTGTGTGTGTGTGTGTCTGTGTGTGTCTGTGTGTGTCTGTGTGTGTGTGGCGTGTGTGTGTGGTGTGTGTGTGTGTGTGTGTGTGTGTGTCTGTGTGTGTGTGTGTCTGTGTCTGTGTCTGTGTGTGTGTGTGTCTCTGTGTCTCTGTGTGTGTCTGTGTGTGTGTCTGTGTGTGTCTGTCTGTGTGTGTGTCTGTGTGTGTCTGTCTGTGTGTCTGTGTGTCTGTGTGTTCAATTTCCCACCGGGTGCCTGGGGAGAATCCAGTTTTATGCTGTGCCTTGCACCAGGAAAAGCCGAATTTGTTGGTGGTGGTGGAGTTGGGTTGTTCAGCTGGAAAATGGAGTGTCCTGTGAAGGCAAATCCTCTGAGACGCTGCTCAGGCCCACCAAACCTCACTCACAGTGGAAAATCTGACCTTGTGTTTTCCCTTTTGAGTCTCTGATGAGCTGGCTGGGGCTTTGAGCCGCTGTGGTTTGTGAAGGTGATGGGGAAAATGCACTTGTTCTGTGGGAACTTCAAACAAAACACACACGGGGTTTATTTCCCTGCCCACATTTATTTCATCTACCCACGTTTTCCTAAAATAAAAGCACTTTTCCATCTATACTTAGAAAGACAACACCAAATTTATCCTCATTAAAAGGTTTCACCAGCACCAGTGGGTTTTTTAAGGAAAACCATTACATTACAATCCTGGGGTGAGGGAGAGGTAACCCATGGCAAGGCACGTTGTGACAGGAATGTTCCAGGCAGTGCTGGTGGTTTGAGCTCATCTCTCAAATGTGTGCACTTGGAAATTGCTGCTGCTTTGGCCTGTGCTGTGTTTTGTACATTGAAATGTGCTTGTGTCTCATGGCTTGAGCCACTTGGCTTGTCTGGCAGCAGGAAGGATGCTCTGCTTTCCAAAATCCTTTGCAACTGGAAATTAAGTGATAAAACATCCTTTAAAAAAAACCAAAAAAATCAACATTGCAGGTGTTGCAACAGGTGTGCAAAGGTGGTGCAGGCACCACACACCTGTGCTGGGCCATGCTGAGCTGTGTTTGTGGGAGCTCCCCCTCCCCAGCAGGGCTCTGGGCTCCAGCAGGTCCCCACGAGCTTGGGGCAGGCTGGTAACCCTGGGGGCACCGAGTGGAACCTCTCAGAGCAGCTGAGTTCGAGTTTGCTGCCCTGCCAGAGAAGTGATGGTGTGGAACCAGAGGTCCTCAATTATTCATGTTTTCCAGAATCACATTACTTCTTCCCAGGGCCTGCTTCATAAACGCTGCTGCTATTTCTGAGGGTAAATAACAATTCTGCATTATTTATGAGCAGATTTTTACAACTGCTGGTGTTACAGCTGCTGCCAAAGCCCTGGGAAAATGATTAGAGCTGTTTGTTGTTGTCTGTGCCTTACACACAGCCCCTCCTGGGGGAGCTGGGGTGGGAGGATGAGGAGGGTGGGGATGATGGGGGATGGGGAGGATGAGGATGCTGATGGTGGGGATGGTGAGGATGATGGTGGTGATGGGGATGATGGTGATGGGGAGGATGAGGATAGTGGGAATGATGGGGATGATGATGGTGAGGATGGTGATGAGGATGGGGATGAGGATGATGGTGATGATGATGGTAAGGATGGTGATAATGGTGGTGATGGTGATGATAATGATGGTGATGATGATAATGAGGGGGATGATGATGAAGATGGTGATGAGGATGGTGATAATGATGATGATGAGGATGGTGATGATGATGGTGATGAGGATACTGATGGGGATGAGGATGGTGATGATGGTGATGATGGTGATGATGATGATGATGATGATACGATGGTGATGATGCCATATTTTTAATAAATCACCAAGTGCTCCCCAAGCACAGCACCAGCCAGGAACAGGGTGCAGGTGCCACAGGGTGACATGGATGACCCCTGAGGTGCCACAGGGTGACGTGGGTGACCCCTGAGGTGCCACAGGGTGACATGGGTGACCGCTGAGGTGCCACAGGGTGACATGGGTGACCCCTGAGGTGCCACAGGGTGACATGGGTGGCCCCTGAGGTGCCACAGGGTGATGTGGGTGGCCCTGAGCTCGTGGCTGGTGCTCAGAGCTGACCTGAGCCAGGGATGGGTGTGGGACAGGGCCCAGGCCGTGGCTGAGCTCCCAGAGGAGGAAGAGGAGAGGATCTGTCCCTGCTTTATGCTAAAGAGGGGTTGGACCTTGTGGGTGGTTTGCCCGCTGTGGGTTCTGCTCCATTCCCCTGCCCTGTGACTCAGCTCCCCTGGGAGCTGCAGGAGGTGACACAGGTGACTGGGAGAGCCACCAGCTGGGCTCCACACAGCGCCACCTCCGTGTCACCTGTGCCTGTCGTGCTGTCCCTGCAGGGAGAGCCTGTAATCTCTGCCCTGCGTGCCTGGGAGCAGCGGGAGCCAGAGGGAGCAGCGGCGCTGCTGGTGCTGCCAGGGCTGAGATCAGAGGCTCCCGGTGGGAGGGAGATGGGCCTGCCCTGCCCTGCCCTGCTCACAGCCCCTGCCCTGCCCTGCCCTGCCCTGCCCTGCTCACAGCCCCTGCTCTGCCCTGCCCTGCCCTGCCCTGCCCTGCTCACAGCCCCTGCTCTGCCCTGCCCTACCCTGCCCTGCCCTGCTCACAGCCCCTGCTCTGCCCTGCCCTGCCCTGCCCTGCTCTGCCCTGCCCTGCTTTGCCCTGCTCTGCTCTGCTCTGCCCTGCCCTGCCCTGCCCTGCCCTGCTCACAGCCCCTGCCCTGCTCTGCCCTGCCCTGCCCTGCCCTGCCCTGCCCTGCTCTGCCCTGCCCTGCCCTGCTCTGCTCACAGCCCCTGCTCTGCCCTGCCCTGCCCTGCCCTGCCCTGCCCTGCCCTGCCCTGCTCTGCTCTGCCCTGCCCTGCCCTGCCCTGCCCTGCCCTGCCCGCCCTGCCCTGCCCTGCCCTGCTCACAGCCCCTGCCTGGGGATCCAGGGAGGGATCCAGGATGGGAAGCAGGGAGGGATCCATGGCAGAATCCAGGGCAGGATCCATGGCAGAATCCAGGGCAGGATCCAGGGAGGGATCCAGGGCAGGATCCAGAGCAGGATCCAGAGCAGGATCCAGGGCGGGTTCTGCTGCTCTTGCAGTCTCCCCTCCTGCCTTTGGGGACAAGGCAATTCCTGGGGCGTGCAGCTGGGGATGGTGTCACCTGAGGCAGCCGCTGCCATCGGCTCCTTCCCTGCCTGCAGGGGGTGTGACAGGGGTGTGACAGGGGTGTGATGGGGTGTGACAGAGGTGTGACAGGGGTGTGACAGGGGTGTGACAGGAGTGTGACACCGGTGGTTCGAGCGTGGCCACCTGGGCAGCCCCAGCAGCCCCTGCCCTTCTGTCCTCCTGGGCCCAGCCAGGTCACTGGTAATGGATTCAGCAGCTGCCCCTTTCAGCCCCTGCTAAAGCATCACCCTGCTGCTCCCGGGGCAGCCAGTGCCACGTCCCCACACGTGTCCCCTGTCCCCTCCAGCAGCCATCCAGCCCTCCCCTGGCTGAGCTGCTGGCTGTCCCCTGTCCCTGGGGACGCCAGGGGCTTTGTGGGGCGCAGCCTGGCAGCAGAGAGCAGCGCAGCACAAAGGCCCTGCAGGGATGTGGGTGTTTTCCCTCTCTCCAGCGTGTCTGGAGAAGCAGGTCCTTACCCCACTCTGCACAGCAGGGCACTGGGAGGCAGGAGGAGGCTCCAGCTCCCACAGGAGGAACTCCCAGGTGCAGCCTGGAGCCACCAAGCAGAGCAGAGCCGGGATGTGGCTGACCAGTGCCACGTTGCCATGGAGTCAGGGATGGCATTGTCGTGGGGAGCAGGGTTCAGTGCCAGCAGCAGCCAGCCGTGCTCTCTGCTCGCTCCTGCAGATCTTCTCCATCGTGGTGTTCGGCTCCATCGTCAACGAGTGCTACGTGAACAAGGACAGCCAGCACCCCGAGCTGCTCTGCATCTTCAACGAGAATGAGAGTGCCTGCAGCTACGGCATCGCCGTGGGCGTCATCGCCTTCTTCGGCTGCATCTTCTTCTTCGTGCTGGACCTGCAGTTCCAGCAGATCAGCAGCGTCAAGGACCGCAAACGGGCCGTGCTGCTGGACCTGGGCTTCTCAGGTACCCTGCTCTGCTTGGCTCTTCCCTTCCCTTCCCTTCCCTTCCCTTCCCTTCCCTTCCCTTCCCTTCCCTTCCCTTCCCTTCCCTTCCCTTCCCTTCCCTTCCCTTCCCTTCCCTTCCCTTCCCTTCCCTTCCCTTCCCTTCCCTTCCCTTCCCTTCCCTTCCCTTCCCTCCTGGGATGGTTTTTCGGGAGGGACACCAAAGCCTACCTTTAAAGGGACATTGGAGGGGACATTAAAGCTCCACCTTCCACAGGACCAGGATGCTCCAAAGCCAGTTAAACCTTTCCAGGGGTGCAGGGGCAGCCACGGCTGCTCTGGGCACCCTGTGCTTGTTCCACCCTCACAGGGAAGAACTTTATTCCTAAAATGCATCTGGGCAGTACCTGGGTGCTGGCTCTGGGGCACAGGTTCAGGTTCACACTGACAGCAGCGTTTGCAGCCTTCTCCTCCAGCTGCTCCTCCAGCTGTGCCCATGGACAGGCGTTTGCAGGATTCCAGCTGTGACCAGGGTGGTAACACATCCTCCCGGCTGTTTGCACTCTGTTTGCAGACCCCTAAATGATCATTATCTCCTTAATTGATCGTTATCTCCCGCGGTGCTTCCCGGCTCTGCTTTCCGGGGTGCTGGAGGCAGAGGAGCCGGGGCTGGCACGTTCAGCCTCACCCACGACTATAACCAGTGCCAGCCCTGTGTCCCTTGTGCCAGCCCTGTGTCCCAGTCTTGTCCCTGACTATAACCAGTGCCATCCCCGTGTCCCTTGTGCCAGCCCCGTGTCCCTTGTGCCAGCTCTGTGTCCCCAGCCTTGTCCCTGAACCTAAAGAGTGCCAGCTCCATGTCGCCTGTGCCAGCTCCAGTGCCAGTCCCTTGTGCCAGCCCCGTGTCCCCGGCCCTGTCCCTGAAGGTGGGAATCAACCTTTGGGAGCTGCTCTTGTTTCACCTCGGGGTTTTTGACTCCCGGAGCTCCCCCAGTGTGGTTCTGAGCAGTGGCTGAGGGCCAGGTGTGGGGTTTGGAGCTGGTTCCCATTCCAGGGAGGAGCTGCTGGGGAAGCCCCCTTGTGACAGCAGGGGACAGAAAATACCCCTGCGTTAAAGGGGGACCTTTGAGGAGAAAATCCCAGTAAATCTCTGCCCTTTAGTGCTGGCAGCCAGTCACTGTGCTGAAGGGAAGTGAAAATGCTTATGCAGAGATTTGGGTGGCTTTGGTGACAGGCTTGGCTGCACTTGGTGAAGTGTCTGTCATTTGGAAAAGGAAAGCAAACCTTCACTTCCTGTGAAGGAAGGATTCATTCCATGGCCAGAGCTGGTGGTTGGGAATTCCCAGGCCCAGCCGTGCAGGAGGAAATAAGCAATGTGTCTGAAACTGCAGTTAGGGGCAAATTCTGAATTAAAGGCCTTGAGCCCTGCGCCTCCAGCACTGGGTGTGGATGCTCCCAGGCATTTTATGGCATATTTAGGGAAAACTGGCAAGATAAACGGGAATAAATGGGAATAAAGGAAGGTTCTGCTGTGCCTGCAGTCAGACAGGGACTGGCAGCCTGGCTGCTGATGCTGCTGATCCTTGGGGGCTGCTGGGCAGCTCAGCACTCCCAACACCCACGTGGGCACTGGCACCCAGAACCTGAGACATCAGCAGTGATGGGGACCCTGACAGCAGCACCATGGGAGGGTCCAGATGTGCAGCTCCTCTTCCCAGAGCTGGAGAACCCCCCTGCTGCTGGCCCTGTGTGCTCCTGGCTTTTCCTTGGCTGTGCCCCGAGCTGCTTGGCGCTGGGCAGGGCTGGTGGCTGGGGATGGAATTAGGGCAGCTGCAGCCATATCTTGCTCAGCCAGCTTTGCTTCCAGGCAGGAATAATCAAATAATCACCAGAGTGTTTCTGCTCAGCTCCACAGGCCCAGGGGGATTCTCTGCACGGCTGAGCAGAGCTCTCACGTGTCATGGAATCACGGAATTACAGAATGGGTTGGGTTGGGAGGGGCATTAAAATCCATCCCATCCCACCCCTGCCGTGGCAGGGACACCTTCCACCATCCCAGAGTGCTGCCAGCCCTGCCCAGCCTGGCCTTGGATGCTTCCAGGGATCCAGGGGCAGCCACAGCTGATCTGGGCCTCCCCACACTCACAGGACAGGATTCCTCCTCAATATCCAATATGAATCCACCCTGCCTTGTCCTGTTATTCAATGCCCTTGTGCCAAGTCGCTCTCCAGCAGGTGCAGGGGGATGTGCTGTCCCTGGGGCTCGCTGAGATCAGGCTGAGCTGAGCTTCAGGCAGGGAACACGCTGAGATGTCCCCACAGGCTCCCTCCATCGCTGGTTTTGTGTTCATAAAGCTCCTTTTGGGCCATGGCTCCCAAAATTCTGGTTCCTGTTGGAAGCCTCAGTGGATTGTGCAGCAGCGAAGGAGAGGTTCTGGGCAGGGGCAGCACTGAGCAGCTCTGTTCCTGTGGGAATTTTGAATGAATTCATGGCAGGACCTCTGAGTTGCTTTAGATCATCTGATTTTTTTTTTTCTTATCTTCTACATAGAGACAGGAAGGGTGAGGTCAGCTCACACCTTCACTGCATGCCTCAGAGGGTCACAAGACCTCTAGTTACAAGGCCTTTTAAGGATTTATTGTAAATAATGTGAACAAAACACTGCCAACAAGGATATTTATGCTTTTTGACCCAATCTTTAAATATTTCATCTTATGGATTCATGCTACAGCGTAAGCTTTCTTAGCCAATCAAGTTATGACACACAAACTTACGGTACTACACTTTAAAACTCTAAACTTTCTTTACTTAGCTTAACATGTCTCTGCTTTGTAAAACTCCAAACTTTCTTCTGTTTAGCTTAAAATGTCTCTGCTTGATAAAACTTTAAACCTTCTTCTATTTAGCTTAACATGTCTCTGCTTTGTAAAACTCTAAACTTTCTTCTGTTTAGCTTAAAATGTCTCTGCTTTGTAAAACTCCAAACTTTCTTCCACTTAGCTTAACATGTCTCTGCTTTAAGCCATAAATCCCCATTCTCCCTTCTGGCACCTCAGTTTGGGAGCCGTTCCCAAGGTCTCGGATCAAACCCTGGGTTTAAGGCTGAGCTTTGCCTTACAGCCCCAGAGTTCTGAGGGCTCCCTGCATTTGAGATTCCGTGTTCCCCTGCAGGTTTCCTGGCCTTCCTGTGGTTTGTGGCCTTCTGCTTCCTGGCCAACCAGTGGCAGAGGACGACGCTGACGCGGGGCTTCGCGCAGGGCGCGGACGCGGCGCGGGCGGCCATCACCTTCTCCTTCTTCTCCATCATCATCTGGGTGAGGGGCTGGGGGGGCCAGAGGGGAAATGAAGCCTGTCTGAGCTGCTGGGGCAGGCTGGCTTTGCAGAAGTGAGCCCTGCTGGGTGCACAGGGGCTGTCCTGGGGAGCCTGCGCACGCGGAACCCGCGGTTCCTCACCAGGGGAGCCTCAGCTCCGTCTCCTCTGCCTGGGGAATTCCAGGCTTCCCTTCCTCCCGAGGCTGGGAGGTTTTGTTCCTGTGTAAAACGTGTGGCCAGCCACGAGCTGCCCTGGTTTCAGGGCCTCGTTGGAGGCAGGGAGTCCCCAGGAGCAGATCTCTGCACTGAGCAGCTCCTTGGGGTGCCCGGGGGGCTTGGGGAGCTCTCAGGCTCATCAGCCCCTCCTGGGCCACACCAGCCTGGCCCCTCTGCTGAGCCCCCACCTGGAGAGGGGGCTCAGAAACCCCCCTTGATCCCATTTCCAGCTCCACCTGGGCAGAGGGACTCCAGCCAGCCCTGGGGCTCACCTGGACCCCACATGCACCTCAGACAGAGCAATCCTAACTTTACACACATGACAACAAACTCCTGGCTGGCTACTAATACTTAGAGATATTTGGTGTTTGTCACAGCTAGAGCCATGAAAACATCACTTAGGTGCTCACCAGCAGTCAAAAAACAACCTAAAATGCAGAACATAGGAAAATAGAATAAAGAAGAGAGAACATCACAATGCCACCTCAGTGCATGATGAACGCCGTAATTCTGGTTCAATCACCTGGGATCCCTCAAAGACAAAGGGGAGTCCCAGGATGTCTGGCATCTACCAGGAAAAACTGTAACAAACAAAGGTACCAAAGTCCTCAGGAATCTTATATGTTCAAAATATCCATAAGCAGTTTGGAAAAGGGCTGAACAGCAGTCTGGCAAAGATGAGGGTCAGCTGTGGAGAAACACAGAAGGATCTCACGAAAGTCCCTACAGAGCAGGAAAAGGGCAGATGGATTTCAGCAGAGATGTGTGCACCCGGGGGGATCCCACCCCAGAGGGAGAGGCAGGGATGGCTCTGGGTTCCCTGCATCCCTCCTGCAGCTTCCCCTGGGCACAGAGCCCCGGGATGTGCCCCAATTCCAATTGCCTCAAAAGAACTGGGGCAAAAGCCAGTGCCAGGCTTTCCAGCACGAGCCTCGCTCCAGTTCTCCCCAGTTTAACTGCTCCCTGCTTTACGGTTATCCCAATAAATCTCCTCTAATCCCAGCCCTTCCCCACCTCTGCCTCGGGGCAGGGCAGTGGGGGGGGATGCTCCCCATCCCATCAGCATCTGTGGGGACGCTGCTGTCACCCTGCCCCATCCCCATGGTTGGGAAGCCATTCCTGGCCTCTACGGGCATTTTTTGGCCTCCTCAGAACGTCATTTACAAACGAATTGAGCTGTTAATGAAGCCTCCTGGAAGGAGAGGAGCGCGGGGCCCTCCCGGCTTTGCCGCCCACATTTCCCAACCTCAATTCCAGCAACCTGGAAGGGGGTGAAGGAGCCTCGGCAGAACTGACCTATTTTCCTGGGCTGGCTCTCGGCAGCTCCCCCTCCCCACAGCAGATGTGTTTATTTGGGCCAGCTGCGCCAGATGTGCACGGCCAGGGCCCCCCAGCCCGGGCAGAGCTCTGGGGGTCACCCTGCCCCACAGAAATGGCCTCTGGAGCGTTCCCGTGGGCTTTGGGGCTGGGCTGGCTCTCGGGCACAACAGAGTGGGGTGGCAGCATGTGGGGGGCTGCATGGGCTCAGTGCTCTGCAGGGAATGGGGGATGTGGGGTGATGGGGATGTGGGGTGCTGGGGATGGGGATGTGGGGTGATGGGGGATGTGGGGTGCTGGGGATGTGGGGTGCTGGGGATGTGGGGTGCTGGGGATGTGGGGTGATGGGGGATGTGGGGTCTGAAGGGCTGTAGGGTCCTGGGGGAATGCGAGGTCCTGGGGGTCTGGGGGATCCTAGGAGGGCATGGGGTCCTGGGGGAATGTGTGATGCTGGTGAGACCCAGGATGCTGGGGGGACACGGGGCCCTGGTGGGATTCGAGGTCCTGGGATTTTGGGGGACCTTTGGAGGACATGGGGTCCTGGGGTAATATGTGATGCTGGTGAGACCCAGGATGCTGGTGAGACACGGGGTGCTGGGGGTCCTGGGGGGTTCTGGGGTGCCGCGGGGTCGCAGCCCTGCCCTGTGTGACTCTGTCCCTCTCTGTCCCTCTGTCCCTCTCTGTCCCTCTGTCCCTCTCTGTCCCTCACTGTCTCTCTCTGTCCATCTCTGTCCCTCTCTGTCCCTCGCTGTCCCTGGCTGTCCCTCTCTGTCCCTCTGTCCCTCTCTGTCCCTGGCTGTCCCTCTCTGTCCCTCTGTCCCTCTCTGTCCCTCTCTGTCCCTGGCTGTCCCTCGCTGTCCCTCTGTCCCTCTCTCTCCCTCGCTGTCCCTGGCTGTCCCTGACTGTCCCTCTGTCCCTCTCTGTCCCTCTCTGTCCCTGACTGTCCCTCTCTGTCCCTCTGTCCTTCTCTGTCCCTCTCTGTCCCTGGCTGTCCCTCTCTGTCCCTCTGTCCCTCTCTGTCCCTCTCTGTCCCTCTCTGTCCCTGGCTGTCCCTCTCTCCATCTCTGTCCCTCCCTGTCCCTGGCTGTCCCTGGCTGTCGCAGGTGGTGCTGGCGCTGCGGGCGCTGCAGCGGTACCGCCTGGGCACGGACATGTCCCTGTTCGCCACCGAGCAGTTCGGCACCGAGCCCAGCGCCTCCTACCCCGGCTACCCGGGCGGCAGCGGCGTGGAGAGCACGGAGACCTACCAGAGCCCGCCCTTCAGCGAGACCTTAGAGGCCAACCCCAAAGGTTACCAAGTGCCAGCGTACTGAGGGGCTGCGGCGGGGCCACCCCGCTGTCCCGTCCCCGCTGTCCCCAGCCCCGATCCCTCGCCGTGGCCAGTCAGTGCCGGGTCCCTTTAATTAGCTCGTTGTGCAGTGAATTCTGTACAGTGGTATTGGTTCTTGTCTTACCTGTCCCAGGGTTTCTAAAAGCAGTGTTCCCTCTAAGCCGGGAGGAAGGAAGGTTGGTACCGCATCACCTGCAGTGGGGAGGAGGAGGAAATGTCCCAAATGTCCCCTCCGAGCTCTGCTGGGAAAGCCCAGGACACCTTTTGCTCTTAGACAACAGCAGCTGAGGAATTCTTATCTCGTTCTTCCAGAGCTAACACAGAATCCATGGAGGGTGGGTGGGCAGCGGGCAGAGCTGGCCCTGGCTGCTCCCGCTGTGGAGCTCCCGGTCCAGGTTCCAGGAAAGTGCCAAATCCACGGGGAAATGGTGGTGTCTGTGTTGTTTTCCTTTGTATATACTTGCTGTACAAAGCAAATATCCAAACAGGTGTTTCCAAACTTGGTTTAGAGGCACGGGGGGGGCACAGCAGGCCGGGGTTGGGGTCAGTATCCAGAGTGCTTCTATGCTTCAGTGGGTTCTGGTTGGGGGTTTAAAAAGTTGCTGTTTGAAATGGAAGCCAGCAGGAGCGGGTTGCTATCCGGGAACAGCCTGTGATCAGTGGGAATGTGGCACTTTGTGGTTCTGTTTCCTCGTGGGGGATTGGGAAATTTGTAAATTCCTAAGGAATTTTTGCTTGGCAGCGCTGATATCTCACCCTGGAGAGGTGAGGACTGAGGTGAGGGGCTCAGACTCAACATCCAAGGCCATTAGGAGCAATACTGGACTTGAATTTTTATTCTGGGAGCAGCCAGCATCTGTCAGCTGCAGCAGAACCCCGGGTGGGGACACGTGTGTCACCCTGCAGCCTCCAGAAACGAGGGATTCAGGCAGGGAAAGGCTTCACAGGCCATTGCAGTCCATCCATCCCGGGTGGGCTCACAGCCCTGTTTGCTGTGGGGAGAGTCAGTGAAAAGCACCCAGGAAGGAGGCTCGGGATGGGGGTTCAGCTGCAAAGAGCAAAGGAAAGGAGGGAAGGTGTAAAACATTCACTGTCAGCCACCTGCCAGCTCTCCCTGCCCGTGTGGCAGCTGCTCCAGGCTGTGTCACCAAGGGCTGAAACTTGAATTCCCAGCCCGGGGG
The DNA here is from genome assembly GCA_039654755.1 of Calcarius lapponicus. Lineage (NCBI taxonomy): Eukaryota > Metazoa > Chordata > Aves > Passeriformes > Fringillidae > Calcarius > Calcarius lapponicus. The sequence goes on along the minus strand of CM077477.1, from coordinate 1,726,368 downwards.
TGGCAGCTCCATCCCTGGAGGCTCTGGGCTCCTCCAGAGCCACCCCTGCCTTGTGACCTCGAGAGGAGCGAGAGCCACCCCCTGTCCTGTCCCCTCCCTGCCACGGGGCCTGGTCAGCACCGCCACAGCTCGTCCTGCTGCTGGGCCGCAGATCAGCGTGCTAATTAACGAGCAGCAGGTCAATGCACTAATTAAGCAGCCGGTCATGCCCAGGTCGCTGCCGGTGGCGCGTCCCTTGCCTTGGCCCCAGGTCCTGGCTGTGCCCAGCCCCTCACAGGTGCCTGACCATGAACACCCAGCCCAGAGCAGCATCAGCCTCAAGGGATTCCGGGATCTTTGTGGTTTTGTGGAGTCGGTTTTGCTGGGAAAGGAAAGGAAAACCCCGAGGATTTTAATACAGGGTACGGTAGAACTGTAGCAATATTTTCCTTAGAGGGAACACTGAAACTTTAGCAGCACAAACAGTACTTGTGTTAATATTTTAGCAAAATTATAATCAATTTAAATGTTTAAATTGATTGTACGTGAGATAATGTTCGTTGGGTACAGTGTATTTTTTCTAACTATAATATAACTGTTGCAGAGTTTCCGTATAACCGTAAAGAGCTAAAGCTGTGTTTGCCTGCGGGACACGTCCTGCCCCGTGTGCCCCCTGCTGAATATATCACGCTCTGAATGTCCCCCCCAGGCCTGCATTGCCTTTCTTTGCCCCCACACGCACATCCCACCACGCTCTGACCTCTGGAGCAGCAGCAGGGACGCAGGGATGACACCAGCACCGCTCCTGGTGCTTCCCAAAGCCCCTTCCAGCTTCCCAGGGTCTCCTTTTCCTTGCTGTGCTGGGCAGGGAGCAGGATGAAGGGCTGGGGGCCTGGGGGGCTTCCTGGCAGCACGGGAGATGCTCCTGGATTAAAGCAGAGCTGGAATAAATAACCTGCTCCCTGGTTAAAGCAGAGCTGGGATAAATAACCTGCTCCCTGGTTAAACCAGAGCTGGGATAAACAACCTGCTCCCTGGTTAAAGCAGAGCTGGAATCAATAACCTGCTCCCTGGTTGAATCAGAGCTGGAATAAATAACCTGCTCCCTGGTTGAACCAGAACTGGAATCAATAACCTGCTCCCTGGTTAAACCAGAGCTGGAATCAATAACCTGCTCCCTGGTTAAACCAGAGCTGGGATAAATAACCTGTCAGCCTCATCGCTCAACAGGCTCCTGGAGGGAGGCGAGCCCTGCTCCTCTGCACCCAAAGTGCCCGTGCCAGGCAGGGCAGGGGTGGCACTCCTGCTGGGGTGGCACTGGGACAGGCAGGAGCCACAGCTGGAGCCTTTTTCCAGGGAATGGCACCGGGCTGGTGTCCCATGTGGCCGTGCCAAGGCAGGATGGGATAACCCCAAACTCCCTGGCCATGGTGGGAGCCTTCACCCACCTCAGCCTGCTCACACAGCCCATCTGGGGATGTGTGGGTGCAGCTCCCTGGGCTCAGGGGGTGACACCCGTGCCTGGAATCCTGCCCCAAACCCTTGGGGAGCCCCACAGTGTCCCCACAGTGTCCCCACAGTGTCTGGTGTCACCGTGCCCAGCGGTGGCAGCCCTGGGTGTGCCCGTCAGGGTGTGCAGGGAGCACTGTCACCAAACACACCCCAAAGTGGAGAAGCAGAGCCATGGCTGCAGTAACCCTGGGGTGCTGGGGGTTCAGGGACTTGGAACATCAATTTTCCATTTTTCTCCTCTTCTTCTCCCAGCTGTGCTACAGCAGCACTCACTCTCTGGTAACCACCCAGGCCACATCCGAGGAGGGTGCCAGGGCCGTCCCAAATTTGTCCCAGAAGCATGCCAGGATTGTCCTGAGCGTGCCAGGGCTCTGCCATCCTCACAAAGCTGTTTATAGACCTCTGTTTGGTCAGCAGCACCTCGAGCTCACAGAGGGCTCAGCGGTGCTCAGCCCAGCCCAAAAGCTTCTGCAGTGTTAGCACTGAATTTGGGTGTAAAGAGTGGAATTCCAGCACTCTGCCCCACCCATCCAGGAGGCTCTGTCACAGCACCACTGTCCCTCAGCCCTGAGGTAACCACATCATGCACTGTGCAATTCAAGCATAATAAAAGATTTGGAATTTTTGCCAACATTTCAAGCTGTTCCTAGCAAAGGTGGGAGCTTTGCTTCAGTGATGTTCAGTAAAAAACATCCTCCCCCTGCATCACCTGCTCTGTGTCAGGGGCTGGAGCAGACCCTGAGAGCAAACCCCTCCCTTTGCAGGGCAGCATTGGGATCTCACTGCTCTTGTGGCTGGACACTGGGATGAGATTCCCATCATCAGCTCATGCCACAGCGAGTGCCACCCCAGCAGGGCTGTTCTCTGCCCACCAGTCCCTCCCAGGGCTGTCCTGTTCCTCCCCAGGCACAGCGCTGGCTCCTGGCTCTGCCCGCTGCCCTCTGTTCCTTGGGAAATGCCATCTTTGTTCCCTGCAGTGGGAATTCCTCTCAATGATCACTGCTGTGTAGTTCAGACCCCTCCCAGCCCCTGCTGGCCCCAGGCAGGTGGCTCTGGCCCCTCTGGTCCCGTTCTCAGTTCCATTTTGTCCCCGTGTGTGTCACAAGCCCCTCTCCCCTCAGTGAGGCTCAGCCCTCACTGCCTCAACTTGAAGCCCCAGTTCAGCTGCCTGGATTTTGTTGCAATACACATTCAAACCTCAGCTCCTTTCAGAGTTTTAATCTCCAACAGCTCCCACCTGAGGGCTGGGGAGTTCAGTTTCTTTGCCAATACCTCTGTCCGAGCAGATGCTTCCAGGAGTTGCAGTTGTCACTAACCTCTGTGCAGTGTAGTATAAAGTGGACTGTGTATGGAAATAAGTTTAAAATGTTTACAATTTTGTATATATTATATATATAAAAATATCTTTTGAGAGAACAATCTGTGACTCTGTATTTTCGGTGTCTGTGTAACCAACTGCAACTTATTTTCAATAAAGAGCTAAAAATGAATAGAAAAAAAAAGTTTTGGTAATAACTTTATTGAATCGTGTGAGCACAAGGAACAAGGAAACTGCAACATCAGACCCCAGAGATGCAGCAGCTCGAGGGAACTCCCAGCAGCACCTCCCAGGGAACTCAGAGCTGCTGATGGAGAAGGAACTGAAACCCAAGGGAAGACAGAAGATGCTCCTGCAGGGAAGACATTTCACTCCCTGAACTTTACAAACCAAAGGGGGAGAGCTGCTGACTGGAAGTGGTGGCAGCACCCAGCCCCCTCAGGGGCCAGGATCAGCTCCAGGATCCTGAGTGAGGAACAGGGACTGCCAGGGGCTTGTGCACCCAAATCACCCTCCCCAGCCCCTTCTGGGCCAAACCCAACGTGCACAGGTGGTCAGAACAGTCTTAAATATTCAAGAAAAGAAACCCAAAGCACTTTGCAGCCTGAGAGCAAGCAAAAATAACACATGTAAGGCAAGGAGGGGTGGCTGTAGGCAGGAGTAGCTCTTGGGTAATACTCTGAGCTCCATTCCATAGAAATGGTGATGCTAGAAAAGCTGTGTTTCATCACTACAAATTACATAAATTAACGTCAGCTTTGTTCCTACACGTTAGAAATAACTAAACCTGGATTTGGGAGAGAATCAGACACTGAACTACAGCCAGGGGGGACTCCTGGCACTCCATCAGCTCAGAGCTGCTGCTGGAGGAGTCACTTCAGAGGAGGAAGGAAGAGATCCCCCTCTTCCTCTGGGGTGGAATCTGGGGGTGCCGAGGAACAGGAGCAAAGCCACGCCAGCCCGGTGGTACCGAGGGAGGTGCAGGTGTCAGACTACTGTAAACAGATAAATGCACTTAAAGGCACTGCAGAAAACATGGTCAGTAATCAGCAGCATTTAATGTCCCAGGATGCTGTTGGGAGCTCCCACCAGTAACACATCCAAGAAATTAGAAACATGGCAGTCATTAAATAAAATTCCCATGTGCTTTACGGAGAGTAAAGCCTTAATGCTGTTACTGTACATGCAGGGCTACAAAATCAGCTTCTTGAAAGAACTTTACAGAAAAAGTCAGAGGCAACTTCAAATCTTGCACGGATCGGCCCAATTCTTCAAGCAGCAGAACTGACTCTGCAGAAAGGGAAACTCTGCAGCCCACGGTGTGCAGCTCTCCTGGTCACACACCCCAGTGAGCAGCACTCTCTCGCACCTTTTACCCCTGACTAGTGTGATCTTCACTGGAATAGCACAAAAAAAATCAGAATGTTATAAGGGAACCACCTCCATTCATTTCAGCGATCCATAAACTTCCCCCACCCCCAAACCAGAAAGAAACCCCCAAACCAGAAGCTTATTCCCCTACTGAGTCCCCTGTCATTCTGCAGATCCAAAAGGATTCCCAGCTACTGCATGTTCCAGGAGGAAGGAGCCCTGCCTGCCCCCCCTGCAGCTCAGCCTAACCCTAGCCCAGCTTTGGGAGCTCAGACAGTGGGTGGGGACGAGCTCTGGCACATTCCCCTGATCCCTCTGCCCAGGAGAGCTTCCCAAGTCACCTGCTCCTCTCTGCCTCAAGGGCACCAGCCCCCAGCTGCTGCCAAACCTCCTTCCAAAGTGCACAGCCACAGCCAGGGCCTGGGTGCTGGCCCTGGGGAGAGCTAACTGATGATCCTGCTGATTGCCTGCAGCGAGGGGAACTCCTCATCCTCGAGATGCAAAGCTTTGTGGGTCACCACGTCCTGCTGGGTCAGCACCTGCCGGCACGTGGGGCAGATGTAGCAGTCGAGGTCGGCGGGGGAGTCCGTCTGCCAAACGTTCTTTTTGTTCTTTTTGGGTTTGTTGGAGCTTTGCTTCTCCTTGATCCGGAAGTCGTTGTGAGCAGAGAGCAGTTCCTGCTGCTTGGCTGTGTCTGGCAGCAACACCAACAACTCCTTGAAAATCTTCTTGAAGTTTTCCCCCAGCAGTTCCCGGCAGCTTTTGTAATACTGAGCTGCAGAGATCAGCCCCTGCAGGGGACAGGGAAGGGCAAGAATCACAGGAAAATGAATATTTATCTACTAAAAATGCCACTGGAATTCAGGCCTCCCTGAAAGGGAGGCTTTGGGAAGCCACTCACCTGCCTGAACTGCCCAGAATGAGTTTTAAATTTATTGAACTTGGACTCGTCGCTCTGCAGAAATTCTTTAATGGATTGTATGAGCTGGATGTTCCTCTGCTGGAAGTTCTCAGGTATCAAGTATGATCCGTGACAGGATTTTGGCCTGTGTTGGAAAAGACCAGAAGTGACCCTGACACTGGTTTGTGTCACACAAAGATGTCCTGGGACATAAATCACAAGGCAGTTCTGGTTTACAGCTGCATGTCCTTCCTCCACCCAGCTACACAAAAGCAGCACACAGCTGTCTTGTCAGGATAATAAAAGATGGGATTTCCATATCAGATTCCAGCTTTACACAAACAGAATGTTTAAAATCCAAGTTTAACATGCTCCTGACGAGCTGCTCTGTGAGCTGGGTGCACTCAAAAGACCTGAGCAAAGACCTCACTGTGAATAAACCAACAGACAATGCAGGTTCTGTATGAAACTGACACAAAGTTTTCCCTCCCCTTTTCCCAAAAACTCCTCTTTCTGTCCCAGAAGGAACCAGAGAGCAGCTCCTGAAAGACCAGAGCAGTGAAGGTCACCAAGGAGAACGAGCCTCAGCACCTTCCTGCTGGGACTCCCACAGAATCAATGGGAAGTACAGGAATATGTTGGAGCTGCAGATTCCTAAATAAATCTAGAATAGACCAAGGCCTGAGCAGCCAAAACACTGCACAGGTTTGCAGTTCCTCAGACTTGTAACTACACAGGGCCGTTTAATGCAATTCTCCGGAATCCAACCCACAGCACCCTGGGACTTCCCAACGGGAACCTTCCCCTGGCTGGCCCCTTGGAGTCACCCCCTGGGTGCTGTTGGAAGCCCCTGCGACACGAGGGAGGTGTGAGGTGTCCCAGAGCCCCTGGCAGGCCCCTGACTCACTCTTTCAGAGCTGTAGTGACGGGTTCAGAGATGGTGGAGGATGGGATGACAGCGAAGCCCGGGGGGGGTTTGCTGACAGGCACCGACAGGCCCGGAGGCGGAGGAGGGTTCTTCAACAGCACCACGGAGTTAAAGCCTGAGGAAAGCAGGGAAGGGGCAGGAATTAGAGCACCCACAGACCCCTGGCTAAAACCCACACCAGTGCCTGACACACTCTGCAGAACACCAAGAAGAGTTTGCAGTGCAGACATCACTATATTGGAGAAAACCTAAAAAAAAATCTTCAAGAAGCATTTGAGAGCGGCTGATGTTCCTCTACAGAGAAAGTGCTTTAATTATTCATTTACTTTCTCAATGGAAAATAATTTTGAAAGCCCACTCCAAGTCACAATGAAAAACACTTTTGCATTATTAAAGTGAACACAAACCACGGGAGGAGGCAGTGGGCCCAGCCTGGCCTCTCCCAGCAGGAGCTGCACAAACAGCGGTGCCGGCGCCTCCCGATGCGACCCCACTGCCATGAAAACCCCTCCAGGTCACCTTTGTTCCTGTCTCCCTCCCTTCACAAGGTCATGGCTAAAAGCACGGCAGGAAACCTCTGCCAGCACAGGAGGAGGTGAAGTGACAAGTGCCAGCAGGGACAGGACACAGCCAGATTCCCTTTGCCTGCAGCGGCTTCCAAGGCAGATCTTGGAGCACAACACAGGGATGTGTCAGCCCTGGGGACAGGGAAAAACCAGCTCTACATCCATGAGCCACCCCAGAGAGCAAACACCTCCAGCTGTGGGGCAGAGGTGATTCCTAGAGGACATTCCAGCCCCTCTGTGACACCCAGGCTGCCTCTGCCTCCAGAGCCCAACCTGGCAGCTGGTGGCAGAACCACACGAGAGCCAGAAGGAGTTTACACAACACATCCATGTGTTCTGGCCGTGCTCAGCAGTGCTTCCCCATCTCTGGAAGTGTCCAAGGCCAGTCTGGAACAACCTGGTCTAGTGGAAAATGCCCCTGTCCACAGCAGAGAGTGGAATGAGATGATCTTTAAGATCCCTCCCACCCAAACCATTCCACGACTCTGAGCTTCATTCCCTGCTCACCTGGTGGTGGGGGCATCCTGGCTGATCCTGAGCTCCCAAGAGCTGGGAAGTCTTCCTGAGGTAAAGGGCATTTGTTAGTCACTGGGGGCTTTTTAAGGCCGGGAGGCTCTTTGGGTGCAGCACAGCCAGCTGATGGTTTCTCCGTGTGCCCGTTGACGAGGGGGCCGTGAGCAGCAGGGAAGGCCCTGCAGGGCTGCTCTGCCTCCGGGGGCTTCTCTGTGCCTTGCCTGGGCAATGGTGGCTCCTGGGGTGGGCGTGGGGATGATGGGCTCTGCTTCTCAACCCCCATCTTCTTTTTCTTGCCCACTTTTGTAAAAGTTTGTGAGGTAGAAGCTGCCAGCAAGGACGAGACGTCGAACATGGTCGGGGTGTTGCGGATCTCCTGGGTGGTCAGGCCACCGCTGCCGTCCTCGTTGTCTGATTCACAGAGTTTATTGCTCTTCTTATTTCCTTTGGAGGTGTTCAAGGATGGTTTTTTGGCTGGCTGGTTGACACAGGGGCTGCACATGGCTTTGACTACGTTTTTACTGGAACCATTGTTCCACGCAGATGTGATGTGAGTTACTGTCCTATTGGTGGGCTTCACTTTGGACACCAGGGCTGGGAAATCCTCCTCCTGGAAGGCTGCTTTCCTGGCAGTGGCTGTGTACATCACAGACATCCCTGATGAGATGGTGGGAGCTGCAGAGGAGGACAAGCTTGGGAAATCTTCTTCTTTAAGCTTAACCACTGCTGGCTGGGCAGAGCTGTGGGGAAGGGAGAGGGTTGGAGTTACTGAAGCAGCAGAACCCCAAGGGACAGCACAAACCCACAGCTCTCCACTCCTCCTCAGATTGTCACTTAGAGTGACACAACAGGAGTTGGACCAGATGATCCTCATGGGTCCCTTCCAGCTGAGGATATTCCATGATTCTATTCCATGATTCTAAGATCAAGCCAGGAGCTGAAGCAATGCCTGATGGAGCTGAAGCAATGCCTGATGCTGCTCATGCTGGTGAGCGGCACAGAAACAGCTCCAGGCAGGAGGGGACAGGACAGGGGAAACCTTGGAGGGATCAAATGATCTGGAAAATTATTTTCCCCAGAAATGCAGAACACATCAATCAGCTTCTAAACGTGCTTTGTCCATTCTGCAGCCCTGCAGACTCACCCTTGGAGAGGTCCTGCTGCAGAGCCAATTGCTGGGAAGTCCTCCTGGCTGAGCACTCCGTTAGCAGCTGCTTCTTTTGGAACAGGGACAGAAAGAGCAAAGATATTGTTTTCAACCCAAACCCATTCATTCCAGAGCAGGGGCTATCAATGGCCATGACTGCAGCACCACCAAGGCCTATTTTCAGCAGCTGATGATGTCATTAACTGACATTCCAGAAGAACAATTTAAATCCATGCATCACTATTTCCTTCAATTAACTGTGTTGCCCATTATGTTGTGGCATTCAGGAAATTCATGATACTTTAAATGAGTAAAACATGGGTAAGGCAGAACTTTCTGAGGGAACCTTCCAGACACTGAGATGCCCTGCAGCTGCAGGACCTGTCCAACACTCACCTGTGACATCGTTTGAAGACTTTGGCACACGTTTGGAGCCAAGCACGTCGGGATCCCTCGAATCCTCCTTCCTCCCCCTGCTGCTGCTGCCCTCCTCTTTGTCCTCCACCCTCTTCTTCTCTTCCTGTCGTTTGGCTGCCACAGATGCCCTGACTGCTGCTGCAACATCCCTGTCTTCTTCTTCCCTGCAGGACAGGGCAGACTCCCTTGGTCAAACAGCAAGGATGATGGAGCACTGCCTCGCTGCAGTGTCAGCTCTGGTGACATCCCTGATTTCGTGCTGCCACCTGCTGAGAAGCCCAAACCAGCCCCACCACTCCAATCCACCCCAGCCAGGCAACATTTCCCCCTGGATTTCCAAGTTCCACGTGTGAGAAAAACAATCCAGGCCAGAAGAAACCGGGCTGAACTGGGAGAGACAGTACCAGGGATGCAGGGGCACCTGTCCCTCCCGTTCATTTCCAAAAGTGTGGAATCATTCTTGGAGGCCACAGGAACTCTTTGAGGCATGGCTGGGCATGAACTCTCAACACATGCACGATCCACATGCGACACCAACAGAGGAGTGTTTTGGGATGGACGTTTTTCCCCCGTGGAATCACCAGTAATGAACCAGCTGCCCGTCCAGCCAGAAAAAGAAGAAAATAAGATGTGTAGGATGTAAAAAGCACTCGGGTCTGGTGCGGATGAAGAGACATAGAAATGCAAAGTTTCATTTCAATACTTAACCCTCTTCCTTTTCCAAAGCACTCAGTCTGGCCACACAGAGATCTGTCAGTTCAATGAAAAGCATGGTCCTCAGAACAGGAATTTCATGACTACCCAGACCAAAAACTCCATTAAACCTGCACAGACTTGTCACCTACTTCAGAAAACCCTATTCAGAGAAGTTTGCATAAAAACAGCTGCTGGAATTAATTCAGGGTTCTGAGTTTATTTAACCCAGAAGTTGAGGGTTACATTGTTTGCTTCCTGAGCTGAAACCCCACACAAAATAACTCCATGATGATCAAGCACATAGCCAGGACACGGGCCTGAACTGGAAGCTCTCAGCTAAGGATTCACCATGGAGGCTTCCAAATTTTGTATCACTTCCTTCCTCCTAATCCACCAAAATATTGTGAATTGGCAAGCAAAAGCCAAGACTAAATGGGAGTAAAACTCCACACAAGGTTGTGCCACTCACCTCTTGTACCTCCAGCTGCCTCTCCTGTTCTGCTGGCTCCCTCGGCTGCTCAACCTGCTCGCCCTCCCTTGCCTGTTGAACCTGTCAACCTCCTCATAGTCATCTCCACCTACAACACCTAAAACAGAGGGGAAGGATGATCACTCTCAGTTATTTCTCTAGTGTGGGCATCACACTGTGCTTGAAATATGCAAAAATATACTGGTACAAATAAATTATCGTCATTTCTTTCTGATGACCACGTCAGCAGTTCTCCTAAAATTACCTGTCCTCATTAAACTCACACACAGGGAAAAAATCCTACAATTCAGGCAGGAAGGGATGTCTGGATATCACCTTTACTCAAAGCAAGGCCAGCTCTAAAACTACATCAGAGGGCTTTGTCTGGGCAAGTTTTGGTTATCTTCAACCTCTGCAACCCCTCAGGCTGGAGAAGTCTTCTCAAACTCTGTGACCCCTCAGGTTGGAGAGGCCTTCTCAAACTCTGTGACCCCTCAGATGGAGAGGCCTTCTCAAACTCTGTGACCCCTCAGATGGAGAGGCCTTCTCAAACTCTGCAAGCTCTTGGTGCTGTTCCAGGCCTTCTCTACCTTCTTTGGGAAGAATCTTCACGCCTACGAAACATTCACCAGGCGTTCTTAGAGAATAAGACCCATAGAATGGTTTGATTGGTGGGGGAACCTTAAGAACACCTTGCTCCAGAGCAAGGACACATTCCACCAGGCCAGGCTGCTCCAAGCCCTGTCCAGGGCGCTTCCAGGGCCGGAGCAGCTGCAGCGGTGCCTGCCCACCCCGGTGGGGTGCCCGTCTGTGCCCTGAGAGCCCGGCTGACCGTCAGTCCTGCCCGACCCTGCCCTGAGAGCCCAGCTGACCATCGTTCCTGCCCGTCCCTGCCCCGCAGCCCCGCTGACCGTCAGTCCTGCCCGTCCCTGCCCCGAGAGCCCGGCTGACCGTCAGTCCTGCCCGTCCCTGCCCCGAGAGCCCGGCTGACCGTCAGTCCTGCCCGTCCCTGCCCTGAGAGCCCGGCTGACCGTCAGTCCTGCCCAACCCTGCCCTGAGAGCCCGGCTGACCGTCAGTCCTGCCCGTCCCTGCCTCACAGCCCGGCTGACCGTCAGTCCTGCCCATCCCTGCCCTGAGAGCCCGGCTGACCGTCAGTCCTGCCCGTCCCTGCCCTGAGAGCCCGGCTGACCGTCAGTCCTGCCCGTCCCTGCCCTGAGAGCCCGGCTGACCGTCGCTCCTGCCCTGAGAGCCCGGCTGACCGTCAGTCCTGCCCGTCCCTGCCCTGAGAGCCCGGCTGACCGTCAGTCCTGCCCGTCCCTGCCCTGAGAGCCCGGCTGACCGTCAGTCCTGCCTGTCCCTGCCCTGAGAGCCCCGGCTGACCATCACTCCTGCCCGTCCCTGCCCCACAGCCCCGGCTGACCGTCAGTCCTGCCCGTCCCTGCCCCGCAGCCCCGCTGACCGTCGCTCCTGCCCGTCCCTGCCCCGCAGCCCCAGCTGACCGTCGCTCCTGCGCGGGTGCCGGGGCGCGTAGGTGAACTGCAGGTCGATGTGGCGGTTCTGGCGCGCCTCGGCGCGGCTCTTGCTGTGGCAGGCGCTCTTGTGGGCCTTGTAGTCGATCTCGGTGCGGAAGGCGTGCGTGAACTGCTCCGTGCTGCAGCGGCCCTCCTCGCACAGGAAGTGCTTCTCCCTGAAGTGCTCCCGCAGGTATTCGTAGTCACTGGGGAGGGAAAGCACGGAGCTGAGCCTTGCCACGCTCTGACACAGCCACTCACACCAGGGTCATGCCTTCAGGTTGATCTCTCCCACTTCCCAGATTCTTGGGAATTCCCTGCATTGGTACATAACTCTGAACTCCACAGAAAGTGTCAGCAGCTCTCCTCACAGCTCAGGCACACAGAACAATCCTTTTCCAGCCCCAGAACCAAGGACACCGCTGCAGCTCCAGCCCCAAAAAGTGCAAACAACAGGGAATGGAGGAGAGCAGTCTGGGAGGGTGGGACTGCAGAACCTGAGCTGGAATTGGACAGTGAACCCCAATATGGAAATGGACCAGAACTTATCAAAGGGTGAAAACCCTGTGTGACCCATTGTCCATCTTGGGTGTAGCCACAGCCAGGCCCTTGTGCTGCCCAAGGGGTATCATTTGTGGCCTTTTAATAAATCCCTACTTTATTCCTTAACTCTGTCCAGTCCAGCCTCTGCTCCAGGCAGCCTCTCAAGGCATCAAGGGGAGGTGAGGATAAGCCCTGGTGGTTCATTTGTCCTTATCCCAGCCAATGCAGTACAAAGGTGTTAAACCAAACCCACAGATGCTCAGCACATCCAGCTGTGCGCATGACAAAAAAGTTACCTCTACTCCCCTTGCACACAAACCTTGGAGCAGCAGATCAAGGAATCACAGAATTAAGGTTGGAAAAGACCTTTAAGACCATCAGCCAGTACCACCACCATGTTGACCACTAAGTCGTTTCCCCAGGTGCCACATCCACATGATTTAAACATTTCCAGGGATGGAGACTCCACCATTTCCCTAGTTAACCTCTTTCAGTGCCTGACAATCCTTTCCATGAAGGAATTTTTCCCAATATCCAATCTAAACCTCCCTTGATGCAACTTAAGAATGCTTCTTCTTGTCCTGTCCCCCATTAGAAGTAACACACCAGACAGTTGCTGTCAGGTTGCAAAATTAACTTTTAATAAAGATGATTTTAAAGCATGATCTAGACTCAAAGTGAATATTTTAGCTACTTCTAGACTCAAAGTGAATATTTTGGCTACTTATTTACAGAATTGCACCTAACCTGCTGCCACTCCTCCACTCCGCTTTCAAACACTACTTACCCCCTAAACTCAAAGCACACCCAAGGAATTTTACTTCAAAATTTAAGCTAGAAAAAGGAAATTTAAGCCAGAAAAAGGACTCATATCAATAATGTTTGCTTGCCTGTAGTACTCCTGAGCCCCCTCAGAGTCACAGAAGTGGCAGAAGTAGTGGTCCCTGCGCAGGTGCTTGAGCAGCTCGTCGTTGTCCAGGTAGCGCTCGTCACAGAACTTGCAGAGGGGGTGGCCCCGGTGGGAGGTGTCATCAGGGTCCCCGTGGATCCGGTGCCGGGCCAGGTCCTTCCTGGAATACCATTTCCTCTCATAGGTGAAGATCTGGAGGGCAGGGATTGTGTTAATACATTGGTATTCATGGATTTGCATTTATAGATTTGTACTGTTTCCTAAGGACACAGAACCAAACGGAACAAGTCTGGCTGTGTCCAACTTCTCCATCCGTAGGGGTGGAAGATTTGCTTCAAAAAGATGCAGTTTGACCACCAACACCTAAAATTTTTAGTGGACAGGAACTAAAATTCAAGTGATGGAGTCAAATTTGGAAATGGATTTTAATTCACTTTTTTCCCTTTGGAATCTTTTTAATGAATTTAAATTATAATCCCTGGAGTGGAAAAAGCCTAACTATGTATTTATCAACAAGCAGTATTTTGCATTCTCAAATTTAGAAACCCCAAGGGAGCAGTTTTACTTTCCTCTCACAGTAACCACCCCAAAGAGCTGCACACAGAGGATCCACTTCAGTGAACAACTCGTGTACCACAAGCCAACCCTCTGTCCCCACTGCCTTGTGAGCTGTTTTGGTAGGAAGGGTTCTGGAGATGCCAAAAAGATCAACCCAGCCTTGAGAACAGAATATCCTTTATTTCTGGCTTCGATAAGAACTGGGAAATTGCTCTGGGAAAAGGTTTGTTTGGCTTTGCCAAGACTGATGGACTGAAGCTTTCACAAGTTTAGGAGTTTCTTTTCAGTGGGTAGGAGTAAAATGGGACTTTTTTTCTTTGAAATAAAAATCTCTACAGTATTCTGAAATTAAAAAGCAACAGTTTTAATACTGTTTGTGAGAGAAAATGGCAAACAAGTTCCCTCAGTGCTGAGAGAACCCTGGGCATGAAGCACCTCACCAGAGCTGAAAGGACACCAGAAACCAAAGGAAGTCCTGCCCTCCTCTCCCACTTCCCTTCAATCAGCTCCAGGAATTCCAAGACCACAGGAGACTCAGCTCAGTTCCCAAACTTATTAGGGTTCATTTAGGTCAACCTGCTCACTCCTGGATCCCATCCCTTTTGGCAGCAAACTCCAGTTCACCTGGCACAAACCAACTGTGGCACCACCACCGTGGGGTTTAATTTAAAACCTGGAGAACCTCCAGGCCCTCTTCATTAATCAGTTTATGGAAGAAGAAAGGCTTAAAATAAAGCAACTGGCCTCACTGCAGGAAGAGGGAACTTAAATAAATCCTCGCTGTTCTGCCTTCCCATCTTCCCAGGAACTCCTGGAGGTCACGGAGGGAAACTCCCTCCTTCCCACACATGCAAGCAGAGGCCCAGCTCACCTTTAGGTGTTTAACACAGAGTTTGCAGCAGAAGAGCTCGTGCTGCTTCCTCATGTGCTGCTCCAGATCTGCAAAGGTGTTGAAGGGCTTTGCATCCGGGCACAAGGAGCATTCGTGCTGCAGCAGCTTCCTGAGGGATGAGAGAGATTCCCAGAAATGACCCAAGTCCCTCTCGGCACCCCCACACCTTGAGCAAAACACAAATGTTCCATCCCTGGCAGAAGGTTCCAGCTTCAAGGCTGCCCCTGCAATCTGCAGGGAGGGTTGTGACCTGCTTATTGCAAGAATTGCTTATTGCAAGAATTCTGCTGGATGGCAGGAACGGGATGGAACCAAACTGCACCGAGGTTCCAGCTGCTGGAGCAGAGCTGAGCAGCTGTGGAGAAGGAACCACAGCAGGAACTCACTGCAAAACTGAGTAAACTGAGACAAACCCTTCCCCCTGATGGAGACCCCTGCAACATTCACATCCAATTCCATTACACTTCCCACTGTCAGAAACTGAGGAATACAGTGGGGAGAGATAAACTGAAATTAAGGAATTGTATTAGGAAAGGAGGGAAAAACCCCACCCAAAATCCCACCACACAATGGCTCCCAGGAAGAGCTGAGCACTGGTCTCACTGGGAGAACTCCTACTCCTTCATTCCCACAAATATCAAGCCAAAACTGTAAATGTCCCAAAGTTACATTCTCAGCCCAAATCAGGGTGAAAATAACGCCCAATTCTCCAAGGAAAAGGCTCCACTGCCTGTATGCATAATCTCCACTCCTCTTTCCATTATCTAAAATCCTCCCAATTAAGATTGTTACGAAAAATATTTGCAGAACACAATGCTAATGCCATGTTTTTATTTGGCACTGCTTTTTTCACTTCACCTTTTTTCCCTCCCATTCAGAATTAAGACCTTTGTGTGAAGACATTGTTACTCTTCATGCAATACTTGGCACACCTTGGTTTGGTTAGTCCTTATTCAGCACAGCAGTAATTACAACTACAACAGTAATTAAATCTTTATCCATTTCCACAGCAGCCACACAAGGAATGGGAAGGTTTTCAGCAAGTTTGCTGCTGTTAAAGATGCCAAAAGTGACTTTTGTTGAGAGAGCAAAGCTTGTGCGTTGTGCTGGTGAATCCAACACTGCAGCCCCAGGAGGTGCTGAGCCCTCAGTGCCCTGCTCCGGGCTGTCACCCCGCCAAACACACCTGCACAGGTGACTCAGAGCTGCCCAAATGCCAGGAGAGCAGAGCACCCCGCCCTCCCGCACAGCACAGCATTTCCTGCCACGTCCCGTGCGCCACCACGCGCTGGGGACATTCCGGGGACATTCACCTGTACAGCGCGTACACCTCGGCGTCCATGAAATAAATGTCGTATTTCTTCTCATGCTGCAGCTGCTGCAGGGCAATGGAGGAGAAGGACGGCAGCTTCCTCCCGAACACCACCTGTGGGAACAGCACCGGGATGGGCATTCCCGGCAGGCACGACCTCCGGGAGCTGCCCACGCCCGCAGCCCGGTGCCAGCCTCAGCTGTCACCTCCCCCGGGCACTGTCCCCTGCGGGACATCTTATCAACCCGCCGGGGACTGGCCCGGCCTGGCCTCTGGAGTTTGAACGGGATTAGCAAACGCTCCTGGTCTGTTTTGCTCGCACAGCTGTTCCCAGAGTAAATATCCTCCAGCAGCACAACCCCTTCCACAGCCAATGCCTGCCAGGAGCCCTCCCCCGGCTCCTCCCTGGGCATCTCACGGGGACCTGGAGTCTCCAAGTGACTCAATGTCTAAGGCTGGCAGGGAAACCACTGTTTCGTGTTTCCTTAACTCCCAGGAAAGCGAGGAGCTAAACACACAGCACCTCCCGAATCACCTGTACCATACACCCCTCTCAGGGCATCTCCTTGCTCCCAGCTGCCCCCTGGGCTCTGAGCACTGCAGCTCCCACCTCAGGACACATTCCCAGCCCGGGAACTGCTGCGGGAACAGCTGGAGTCACCAGGCCCAGCCCAGACAGGCTGAGACATAAATACAGCAAGGAATTCCAGTTCTTACAGCAAAAGCTACATCAGAAATCTAGAAGTAGATTTCCAGAGCAGCTGTGGCTGTCCCTGGATCCCTGGCAGTGCCCAAGACCAGGCTGGACAGGACTGGAGCAGCCTGGCACAGTGGAAGGTGTCCCTGCCATGGCAGGGGCGGCACTGGATGGCCTTTAGGGTCCCTTGCATTCCAAACCATTCCAGGATTTTACGATTCCATGACCCCCCTAAGAGCTGCAGCCTCCTAGAGCAGGGAGCAAAGGCTCCATTCTCTGCTGCCAGAGCGAGCCTTGCTGACTTCACACCATAAACATTCGCTCGAACTCCATTTTCTTCACGTTTTGTTTCCCACTGGCCCAGGCGGCGGCGGCACGCCCGGGAGCGGGGCAGAGGGGGATAACCCGGGCGCTCCGTCCCCGCCGGTCCCACCCGGCCCATTCCCGGTGCGGCCCTGCCCGGAGCTGCCCCGCCCGGCCCGCGGCCCCCCCAGCCCCGGGCCCGGCCTCACCTGCCGCAGCTCCTCCCGGCACACGGCGCAGTACCGGACGCCGCAGAGCGCCCGCATCCGCACGGAGCAGCGGTAGCAGATGGGGTGCTCGCAGCGGCCCAGGGCCACCACGTCCAGCTCCCCGCAGCACAGCACGCACGGCCCCTCCGCCGGGCCCGGCCCCGCGCCGGCCATGGCGGCCATGGCGGCCTCGGCCCCGCGCCGCCCCGCCCGCACCACTGAGCGCGGGCTAGAGCGCCGCCCCACCATAGAGACGCACGCTCGCACAGCGCTCACCGGCCATAGAGCTCCGCCCAGAGCGCCGCCGCGCTGCCGGAACTGATTCCCCCCAGGGCCACAGCGCCGCCCCACTGATGTCACCGCGCGGTCCTCCAGCTGCCGGCCACAGAGACGCGGCGCGGTGACCATAGAGATGCGCGGGGCGGAGCGGCCCCGACTGCGCCGCTCTGGCTCCCGCTCGGTGGTGGCTCTGAGGAGGAGGAGGACCCCGGCGGTGCTCGGCGGTCCCGGACACGTTTGGGGTCCCCAGGTCCTTCCTGGCTGTGGGGACATGGGAACCTCAGACTCTGCACCTCAGCCTGTGGGGACATGAGGGACCCATGGCCGCTCCGGGTACCTCAGTCTGTGGGGACATGAGGGACCCATGGCCGCTCCGGGCACCTCAGTCTGTGGGGACACAGGGGCCCTGATCCCACTGCCGTGCCCCGCTGCTGATGGATGTGGGATTTTCCCCGGACAAACGCCTCCCCTGGGGTGCCAACAGACCCTCCATGGATTCATCAGATCGCCAGCTCCGCCGCTTGATTGAATTTTAAATTTTATAACCCAGCCGTGCGTTTTCCCAAGTAAAGCGGGTGTGACTGGGGAAATAAAAGCGTTAAAAATGCGCTCGGAACACTGCAGACACTGGGGTTTGGTATCCACTAGAGCAGGAACTCAAACGTGCTCAGTGTAACATGAATAAATCTTTACTTGCTGTAAAGGGTGAGTCCCACACGGTTCCCCCTGTGCGGGGGCAGCCCAGCTGTGAAAAACGCCAATCACTTGTTTTTAGAATTTTAAAAGTTTAATAGTAATAAAATGGTTATAAAAATAGTAATATAATTAGAGTAATAAAAATTTGGACAATTAGGGTTAGGTTAATACGAGACAATAAAAACAAAGAGTTATGGACAGTCTGGGTACCTTTTCTGGGCAAAATAAGCCTGAAAAAGGACACCTGCTAACAAAGGATTAACCCTTAAAAACAACAGCCTATTGCATATTCATACATCTCATACATGATTCAAAACTGAAGGTGTTTCTGCTTAATGTCTACTTCCCCCCTTCATCTTGTAAATCAATTTTCTTGGCTCCTCGAAGTCTGGGAGGCAATAATTCTTTTCTTGAGATCTTGGTGTCTTGTTGCTGTTTTCGAAGAATTTCTGGATTATCTTATCCATTCCTTGATCTAGTTACAAAAAGTATCTTACATCACATAGTTTCTATTTTAATATTATGCTATAGCCTAAAAACTATATTTACCACACTACTTAAAAAGATTAATACAGCACTACTAAAAAAAAAAAAAGATTAATACAATATAACTTTCCAACTTAACACATATAGTATTTATTTTAATATTTGCGAAGAGCCAATCATATAATATACATTTCTCACAGATGGGAATTGCTGCTGCTTGGACAGGAGAGGGTGCTCCAGGAGCAGGGAAAAATGCTTCAACAGCAGCCATGTTCCTCTGGAAGTGGGGAAAAAGGAAAAAAAGGAAAAAAAAAGGATAAAAGCTTGTTTGGCGATAGCACAGAGGAACACACGGGAAGTTTTTCAAAGTTTGCTGCCTTCTATCTCTTTTTCCCCACGGATCCCTGCTAAGTGACCAGCGTAGGATCACTGAGTCATAAAACCTTGGAATGCTTTGGGTTGGGAGGAACCTCAAAGCCCTCCCAGTGGCACCCCTGCCATGGCAGGGACACCTCCCATTGTCCCTGGGTGTTTTAAACCCTGTCCAACCCTCCCAGGGATCCAGGGGCAGCCACAGCTTCTCTGGGAATTCCATCCCGGCCCTTCACCACCCTCAGAGCCAGGAATTCCTTCCCCCATATCCCATCTATCCCTGCCCTCTGGCAGTGGGAGGCCATTCTTCCTTGTCCTGTCACTCCATGATGAAATCCCTACTGAATTCCTAGGGTCTTCCTGGAAGAGCTGATGAGCACCTTTCTGGCTCCTTTCTTTTCCCTGAATTCCTTGTCATTTGAGTCCAAAAGTTGCTCTTCGTTTTCTTTGAGCCATAAACAATCATTTCAGGACAAAGCAACTCATCAAACAGATCATTAAAGCATCCCATGATGTTCACCAGCCTCGCTTAATGACATCTGTGCCATCAAATAAATTAAGTAATAGCTTTGTTAAGTGTTTGGGAGCAGATAATGAAGGATTTGAACGATTTGGATCATTGGGTACAACAGGTAATATTTACTTTCTCCTAGAGAGCCCCATTTATCCCTCTCGAGCGTGGAGTGGGATAACACACGTCTTGCTAATCAAGGCTGAAGTGTGTTTGGGTGGGGCTGCGTGGAATAATTAGGAATGACTGGTGATGCTGGCTGTAATTACTCCAGGAAATGTTCCCCGAATTAATGACACTGTTGAAAATGTTTTTGTACCCCAACTGCATCACCCAATTGCGGAGAGCAATTAGCATGAAATGAGCTGGAGGCTGCTGGCAGTGATGTGCTGCCCTGAGTGTCACTTGGCTGGGGAGTGACACCCTGGCTCGGGATCATAAACACACCTGGGCAGCTGGCATGGAAAGGGACATTACTCACTGCCAGGACAATGGGACTCAGCAGGACACTCAGCAGGAGCTGGGACATTTCAGAGTTGGTGACATCACTTCCCACCAGCCCAGGAGCACCCAGGAGATGATCCAAAGCCCTGATCCTGCACAGTGTGTCCACAGCAGAGTGATTTCCCCCAGGAGCGTGTGGTGTTCCTGGTCCTGCTGTTCACCAGGCAGGCAGCAGCTCCTCAGCTGGGGCATTTTCTGCTTTTGGGGTGATATTTGTTATAATCAGTGGCTGGGGGAAAACCGCTGAAGATTCCATGTCCCTTCACGGTGCAGGTGAACCTCCCCCAGCTCTGACAGCTCCTGCCAGGTCACATCCCATCCTCAGTTCTCAGATCCAGGGAGTTCATTTGGAACAAACCCCACGTAAGGACATCATAGAATGGCCTGGGCTGGAAGGAACCCTAAGGATCACCTGTGTTCCTTCCAGAGTTCCTTCTGGAGACCAGATCCATCCCTGACCTCTACACCCACCATGGGATGACCCATCCCAGGCCAGATCCCAGCTTGTGGCTCGGTGCCATTGCCAGAGTTGGGTGTCCTGAGCTGCTGCCTCTTGCTCTTCCTCCACAGCACCACAGGGAGCAGCTTGGAGCAGCCCTTCCACGGCACCAGGGAACCTTCAGGTTGGATATTGGGAAAATTCCTTCATGGAAAGGGCTGTCCAGCCCAGGGCAGTGTTGGAGTCCCCATTCCTGGATGTGGCACTTGGGGACACGAGTTTGTGGTGGCCTTGGCAGTGCTGGGAGCGTGGTTGGACTCCGTGGTGTTGGAGCTCTGTTCCAGGCTCAGTGATTCTGTGATTCCATGATTCCATATCCTGCTAACACAGCTCTGCTGCTACCATGGCTTTTCCAGCAGTTGGACACATCTTTCCACAGCTGTAAAATGCCAAGAAAAGTCTCTCTGTTCCATTTTGACATCATCACACAAGATATTCCCACTCTCCTGGCACTCCCACCACCATCAAGCAGCACAAAGAATTGCTAAAAAGCCAACATTGAAACCTTCAAACTTCACCAAATCCTGTTTCCAGCTCCTCACCCTTCTGGAGAGCCATCCTGCTGATGCCTGTGAGTCATGTGTTGAGATTAATTTATTTTGTGGTGCAGAGAGGTTTTTATAAGCCTGTTTGAAGGGATTGAATCATTCTTTGCTGATGATTTAAAGATGCTGGTTTATTTCTCTGGTGATTGCAAATGAAAGTCGGATCTTAGCACTGAGTGTGACCCCAAAACATAAAGAAATAAAATTTTATAGAATTAACTGGGTTCTAAATATCTTAGTTGGGGCTTAGTTCAGTGTGTTGGCAGGCAGGGAATTTTTCCTTCCCAAGAAAAAGGGTTAATATTGATACTTGGGATAGTTGATTTCCATGTTTACTCACTAAATATCCCATAACAACTGCAGGAAAAGGCCTTCTCCAGTCATTTCATCAGCAATAAATACACTTTGGAATAATTGATCAGTCTGGAGATGAGCACAACAAGCCCATTGCACTCAGCAGAGCCCCAGCCCCGATATTTATTGTTCAGCTCTGAGATCCTGTCCAAGTGTAGAACCAAAGGTTGAGCCTTGGATTAATTTCCTATTCCCAGCTTGGTGCCGACACGGCTCATTTGCAGCCAAGGCTCTCAGTGCAGAACGGGGAAATTTGTCTTCATTTGATAAAGTTTCTGCTAAAAGTGATGATTTTCTCAGCATTCTGTTTTAAGGAAAATAAGTCCAGCCAGCCCCTGAGCAGTGGCTCCCCACAGGTACCTCATTGCATGGAATCCTGGCATGGTTTGGGGTGGAAGGGACCTTAAAGCCCATCCAGTCCAATCCCAACACCTTCCACTATCCCAGGGTGCTCCCAGCCCCATCCAGCCTGGCCTTGGACACTGCCAGGGATCCAGGGGCAGCCACAGCTTCTCTGGGCACCTTCCCCATGCTCTGAGTCAAGAGTTCCTTCCCAAAATCCCATCTAAGCCAGCCCTCTGGCAGTGGGAAGCCATTCCCTCGTCCTGGCTCTCCAGGCCCTTGTCCAAAGTTGCACCAGGGGAGGTTCAGGTTGGATATTAGGGAAAATTTCTTCATGGAAAAAAGGTTGTCACACCCTGGCAGAGGCTGCCCAGGGCAGGGGTGGAGTGAGCATCCCTGGACTGCTCAGTAAATGTGTGGATGTGGCACCAGGGGACATGGGCTAGGGGTGAGCGAGGAGGGGGTGGGCTGATGGTTGGCCATGGGGATCTTAGAGGACTTTTCCACCCTTAACCTGTGCAGATTTGCCTGAAGGCAGATTTATTCTCATCTACACCCCTCCGAGCCCTGCAGCCATCTCACACGTGTGTGCTGGAGAGCCTCAGCTAATTACATTTCAGGAGAACAGGAGAGCAGGAGAGCTCTTGGGAGTTGTGTGGGCTTTGGTTAGGAGATCTCAGGACTGTCAAATGAAAGATTCATCTCCCAACTCTTTCTTCTCACAGCAACTCTGCAGAGCAGAGCCAAATGTACTCTGCACTTCACACATCTGGGTATTAACTCTCTGGTGGGGCTGGGAATTACTCCTTCCAGGAGAAAGCCTGACTTGTGGACTGGAGGGGGCTGAGGATCTGCTCACATTTCAGACAGCAGCCCATGGGATCTTTTTTCCCTGCTCTTTTCCCTGCTTCTCAGAGTTTTCGTCTTTGCTGCTTTCCTGAGGCAGCGCTGTCATCCCACATGGTGGGGAATTTCTCATCATGGTTCCTTGGTGGTGTTATGTCATACCCAAACCACTCTGTGATGCTGCTGCTGCTGCAGCCCTTGATGCGTTTGAAGACTTTTGATTTTCTGCCAAGCACAGGAGAGGCAAAATACAGGGCAGGGTGGGCTATGGTGTCTCACAGTCCATCCTCTCACGCAAGAGGCCCCACCAGAGCTGGGCTCTCCAGCTGATGAGTCAGGCCAGGAGTGAAGGGTCACTCCTGCAGCTTGCAGGATGATGGACAACTTCATTAAGCTGGAGGTGAGGACCCCTCGGCGGGTTTGGTGAGTCTGGACCTCTGTTTGCTTTTGGTCTCCCATCAGTGATTCAGTGATTCCCTCGCTGTACCTGGCTTTGAAGCAGAAATATTTCCACTGACTCACCTGGGGCTTAGCTATTGTCTGTAAAGGGCTTTGAAATCCTACAGGAGCAATGCCTTGAGAGTGTGGGTGACTGTGGTGTGAGCTCAGCACAGAATCCAAGAGAGGAAACAAATTCCCTTGGCTTGGAGCAGCAGCTCCGTGAAGCTCTGCACAAGTATCACAAGTCTGTGGGGTTTTTTCCTTACCTTTGTGCTAATGGATCCATTGTTTCGTGTAAAGGTTTCTCCTGCTCTTGTTCTATCCTGTGTGACATTTACAGTACTCTTTGTTCCATTAGCAAAGTAATTTGAGATAGTTTATTATCCTTTGGAGACTTCACTGCCTTCTGTTTAACTTCCACGTGACTGGACCCTGAAGACAAAACCTCTTAAAATAGTGCGTGAGGCTAAAGATAGTGGAGAATAAGTTGCTTCTTAGGAGTCAAATAATTAATTTAGTGCACTTTAGCAAGATCTGCAACAGTAGGAAACACCCCTTGTTGTTTCCTCTTTCTCGTCAGAGCCACCAAAGCCTGCAGCAGCTTTGTCAGGAGTCAAGGTGTGTTTTACCTCACAGCTTGAAACTGTAATTTGTTTGTAGCAACTGCAGCTCCTTTATTTCAGAGGAACAGACAAATAGCATTTAATCACGTTCTGAATCACCGGGGGCAGGAATTGCTCCATGATCCGAGTTTGTTACACAAGGACACGCTGGAGAATGGAGAAAATGGCAAAGGTTGTTATTGCTGGGGCTTTCTGCCATGCTGCCACCACAGCACCTGAGGGACAGGGCTGTTTGGGTCCCCCTGGCTGAGTGCCTCCTCCCAGCCCCACACAAACACTGCTCTGATTGCCCAGGAGCTCAGCACTGGGATGGGTGCTGGAAAACGTCAGGATTTACTGAGCCACACATGTGGGAATGTCTTTTTCTTGCCATCAAGACTTTGCTCACTCCCAGGTTGAAGTAATGCAGGAGGCAGCAGGGATGTGAATCTGGGAGAGGAGGGGAAGTGCAGGAGTTTGGGCAGAGCTGGGGAATCAGAGAAGCAACCTGCGCAGCAGAGTGTTCACACAAATGTGACAAAAATGTTACATTTTGGAGCGGGACCTGCAGTCCCAGCTCGCTCAGCTGCTGAGCTTCCAGCCTTGTCTGGAAATCACCTGCTCACAGCAGCACTGGCTGTGCTCCACCTTGGGCAGTGCCTGGCACTGCCTGGTACGGCAAAACTCATCCCTTCTCCGACCTCCAACTTCACTTTTGTGCCTCCAGCTGATCTCGCAGTGGTGAAGCTGCTTTTGGCTGATTTGTGTCCATCTCTCCAAGGCAAACCTGCACAGGAAGGCAGAGCTGGGCAGTGGCCAGGTGAAGGCCCTCAGAGCAGGAGGCTCCAAGTTACTCAGGCCAAACTTCTGCTCCTTGGGTGGTCTTTGGCAATGTGCTGAGCGCTCTGTGCCTCAGTTTCCCAGCCTGAAGAACAGGATGATCCCAATTAGCAGAGCTGGATGAGTTTGCAGAGTGGAGGAGGGCAGGCTCTGTTCCTCTTCATCCCAAGTGATGTCACCTCCATCCTCTCATACTCCCACAAGGACATGCTGGAGAGCCCAAATGGCCCAAAAATGTCATGAATAGAACAGGCATTAATGCCCAAGAGTGCAGAGGCCCCATGGCAGGGCTGGCCTCTCCGATTGCTTTGTTTTCCTGCTCACTGAGTTGCTAACCTTCCAATAAACACCACAGTCATTATCATAAAAATGTGGAAAATGCTGTCATTAAACCCCACCGGTTTCGCTTTCAAGTGCCTCTTTCTGGGACATCAAATTCATTTAGCTCATTCTCCAAAGCCACAAATCCTGAGTGGCTGCAGTAATGTGTGTGGTGGGAGGTGAGAGCACAGCAGGAATGAAATCGGGTGGAGAGGCTCTTCTGAGAGCTTGGCTGGGTTTACTGCAGGGGTGAAGATGTGGTGCCTCCAGCTGCTCACCCCTCTCTCCCCTCAGCCGTGGGGTCCCTCTGGATGTTTTCCAGAAACTCCAGTTCATGCTCTGGAGCTGTGGTGGAGATGGAGGGTGCAGTGCAGAAATTGGAGGTACCCTCTGGAGAACATGAGCATCCAGCAGGATGGGAGTTGCAGCAGAGCCTTCCTCTTACAAAAAGAGGGATTTTGTTCCAAAATAAAAAAAGAAAACCTCAAATCCTTTCAGCAGCAAAGCCGTATGATAAATCCCTATGGTTAGGCTCCTCAGAGAAGCTGTAGCTGCCCCATCCCTGGAAGTGTTCAAGGTCAGGTTGGACAGGGCTTGGAGCAACCCAGGATAGTGGAAGGTGTCCCTGCCCACAGCAGGGGGTGGGACTGGATGGCCTTTGAGGTCACTCCCAACTCAAACCATTCCAGGATTCTGTGATTCAATGATGATCCCATTCCCCTTCCCCTCAGCAAATGTGGAATGACATCATTAAGGGTTCATCCGAGCACTGGGATGAACACCGGCACTGGGAGCTGTGTCTGTGTGGTTGGGAAATGTGATGCTGGAGCCAAAATCGGAGGGTTTAAATAAAAACATAAAAATGGGTTTCCAGAAGGGCCTGGGGTCAGCTGGACCCTGCCTGGGGTCAATAAACACTTGCAGCTATGGAAATGACCTGAGAGGCTGGAATCTCATATTCCTGTGAGTCTGTACAAGACTTGCATAGGAACCAGGACTTCTTCAAAAGTTTTTTATCTCCCAAAAATAAGCAGGATTTTGCTCCTCTGGGGGAGTTCCTGGCACAAGCCCACCCCGGAGCAGCACGGTGCCATGTGCCCGCTGACGTGCTACGGTATTTGCAGAGCATCGGCTTCTGCGAGGGGAAGAAGAATCCTAAAATTATCTTTACTTACTTAGAATATAAATAGCAGACAAATTGCGTATCAGCTGTTTCGTTGGAAAGATATTTAAAAATACTTGGGAGAGGAAACGTGCACTCTGCTGGAGATCCGGAGCCATGCTGCATCCCAAGGGTCTCGGCGCCTTGCGGACAGAGCTGCTGGCTGTCAGCAGGGATCATTCCTGGGAGGAAAGAGTTCAGTTCATGGAGAGTTTATCAGGGTGATAAGTTACCCAAGTCACACCAAAAACACACAGAAAAGACACTTCAGGCAAATCCCTGGGAATGAGAAAATCTTCCATTCCTGGCTGGGAAGGTTGAGCCCACGTTGGAGTGTGGCTGCAGTGAAACAGGAGCTGCTAAACCTGCCTTTGTTTGGGCACAGGGCAGGTGCAGAAACAAGCCAAGGAGAGCATCAGGTGCTTCGGAATCGATCCTTCCCTCGTGGGGAGGAGGGAGTGTAATGGCTTTAGCTGGAGGGAGTAGAGCCCTGGGGGCAGCGTGTGTCCTGTGCCAGGTGACCGGAGGATGCTCTGGGCTTGCTCCGTGAGCTGGGCTGTACTGCTGCCATTCATTAATGGCTCCAGCAAACAGCAAAGTGCTGAGGCCTTCTAATGTCCAGAGCACTCAAGGGGTGACCAAAATAGCCCATCCAGCCAGGATTGGCTCCCAGTGAGACGGGAGCCAGCCTCATCCTTACTGTAAACCTGGGCGCTTCCAAGAACTCGAGCCGTGCCTGGGTTGGACTCTGCTCGGGGTCATTACAGGAACGGGTTGTGCTCTGCACAGACGTAACTTCCAGCATCCTCTCACGAAAGGCTGGATCACCCTCCTGCCGACTGGGATTTGCACTCACTCCCAGCCTTCTCACAAGAGGAAAACCGAGAGGCTCCACACGGACATTGCCCATCCCTGCATGCTCTGATCCCTGTCAGGCCAAGGGGCTGCTTCCTACACGAGCAGGACGTTCCTTGGCTGAGATCCCACACTCTGAGGGGCTCCCAGCGTGGTTCTGTCCCCAGTGTGAGCCTGGAAAAACATCCCCCAGAGTGGAGGGGCACAGAACACCAACAACTGCAGGGCTGGGCTGATAGAGAGTTTCCACGGGGAACTTGTGCTTGTTGGGTGGGAGAAGAGGAGGCGGGATGGTGAAGCACTGGGGGATCCCAATGATGGGAAGCAGCCTGGATGGGATTCCTTTGGACCATGTTAAAATGAAATCCACAAGGAGAAATTCCAACCTCTGCCCAGAGCAGCTGTGGCTGCCTCATCCCTGGAAGTGTCCAAGGCCAGGTTGGACGGGGTTTGGAGCACCCTGGGTTAGTGGAAGGTGTCCCTGCCCAGGGCAGGGGTGGAATTGGATGGGCTTTAAGGTCCTTTCCAAACGAAACCATTCCATAATTCTAAAATACTCAGATTAAAATGTGTGGCCTGAAAAAACCCCCAGAAATTATTTAGTCCTAGTTCAGCATATAAAGAACTTCCCTAGTAAACAAGAGGAACTGGAAGTGCTCTCTGATGGGCATAAACTTGACCTGCTTGGTTTCATTAAGGAATCTGGAGGGGGGAATCAGCTGACTGCAAAGGCAGAATTGATGGTGATATCGTATTTAAGAACTCAGCGGCAGAAGAGGAGGGCAAGCAGCCTGGCAAACCCACTGCAAACGGTCCGAGCGCTTCACCACAGGGAACACGAGGATGCTCACGGATGCTTGGGATGCTCCAGGCTGCGGGGCAATGCCCGGAGGATGCTCGAGGCCATGGGGACGACGCTGAAGGCTCCAGGGAGGCTGCTCACAGACGCTCGGCTGCTCTGGGTTCCAGGGGATGCTGGGGGCCATGGGAAGGATGCTAAGGCAACAAGGGGGATGCTCACGGGTGCTGCGGGCTGCAGGGAGACGCTCGGGGATGCTCCGAGGATGCTGGGGGCCATGGGGAGGATGCTGAGGGAACAAGGGGGATGCTCACGGGTGCGCGGGATGCTGCGGGCTGCGGGGAGACGCTCGGCGATGCTCAGAGGATGCTGGGGGCCATGGGGAGGATGCTGAGGCAACAAGGGGGATGCTCACGGGTGCTGCGGGCTGCGGGGAGACGCTCGGCGATGCTCAGAGGATGCTGGGGGCCATGGGGAGGGTGCCGGCATCCCGGGGGGGGGGCTGCCGGGGGAGGGCGGCCGGGGGCTGCCGGGGCGGAGCCGCGGGGCCCCTCCCGACGGCGCTATAAACCGGCGGGGCGCGGGCGCGGGGCAGCCGTCGCTGGGGTGCCCGGGGCCGGGCACAGCCCTGCCCGCACCGCGCCCCGCGCCATGACCAGGGGACGGCTGTCGGGGGGCGCCTGGGGGGCCCTGGTGCTGCTGGGGCTGATGCTGCCGGCCGCCCCGGCGGGCGCCTGGTACAAGCACGTCGCCAGCCCGCGGTACCACACGGTGGGGCGCGCCTCGGGGCTGCTGATGGGGGTCCGCCGCTCTCCCTACCTGTGGCGGAGGGAGCTGCCGGCAGAGCCCCCCCGGCACGCCGGGAGCCCCGGCGGGGAGAGCCCCCCGGCAGCCCCGGGCCGCCCCGGCGGGGAGAGCCCCCCGGGCGCCGGCCCGGCCCCGCCGCCACCGCCCGGCCCCGGGCGCCTCCTGCAGCGCCTGCTCCGGCGGGGATGGGGCTGGGGCGGCCCCCGCCCGGCCCCCGCCCGGCCCCCGCCCGCGCCCCGCCAGCCGCAGGTAACTCGCGGGGGGGAGAGGGGCCCGGGGTACCCGGGGGGATCCGGGGGATCGGGGAGCGGCCGGTCCGCGCTGCTCCGGGATGCTCGAGGGGCGCACGGGATGCGGAGTCCTGCGGTCACTCCGCGGTGCTGGGGGTCACCGGGTGGTGGGGAGTGAGGAGCCTTGCAGGGGTTTCATCAGGAGATTGGGGTTCAGGGAAGCTTGGAGGGGCGTCACCAGGTCAGTGCGTGTTTGTAGGGGCTGCGCTTTGCCTTCAGGGCAGAAAAAGATCAGGATGAAGTGTCCAAGGTCAGGTTGGACGGGGCTTGGAGCAACCTCGTGTAGTGGAAGTTGTCGTGCCCATGCAGGGGGCGGAATTGGAGGATCTTTAAGGTCCCTTCCAACCCAAACCATTCCAGGACTGTAGGATTTCTGTGTGCCCCGTTTGGTGCATCACAAACCTGCACTGTGTGGGACCCAGCTTCCCGTGCCCGAGGGGTGTCCCTGGGGTATCCCTGGGGTATCCCTGGGGTGTCCCTGGGGTATCCATGGGGTATCCGTGGGGTATCCCTGGGGTATCCCTGGGGTATCCATGGGGTATCCACGGGAGTATCCGTGGGGTTGGCAGCCCGGTGATGCCGGGATGTTCCCAGCCTGGCCCTCCCCATCTCAGGACCCTTCTCCTGCCCCTCGGGGCTCAGCCAGGCTGCGTGGGACTGCCTCGGGGCCGGCTCCAGCCTTTACATTTCTTTCCTCTTATGTAAAGCTGGAGCCAACATCCAGCTGAAATCCACCGAGGCTTTTAGCTGTTGGATCAGCCCCTGAAACATGTAGCTGTATTCCTCCCCCACTTCATTTTTTTGGAGGAAATCTGGGATAAGAATCATTTTGGGAAGGCTCAGACAGGTCAGCCCAGCCCTGGATATGTTGTGCTGTCCTGGGCTCTGCAGGCTCTGACCTGGGGACACCCTTGATTAAATCCTTCTGATTTCCCAGCCAAATTCCCACTGGGAACCACGTGGGCAGGTCCAAACCTGGGATTT
This sequence comes from Calcarius lapponicus, assembly GCA_039654755.1. Taxonomy (NCBI): domain Eukaryota; kingdom Metazoa; phylum Chordata; class Aves; order Passeriformes; family Fringillidae; genus Calcarius; species Calcarius lapponicus. The sequence goes on along the minus strand of CM077477.1, from coordinate 1,697,080 downwards.
GGGTCTCTGTGGGGTTTATCTGCGTGGGGTTTATCTGCATGCACGGTGGCAGAAAGGGAATCTGCAGGTCAGATCTGAGCCTGTGGAGGAGGAGATTTAATGAAACTTGTGAATGGAGCTGTGCTTTAAACGCTGAAACGGGGTCCCACGTGGGGAGGGAGGTGCTGCTGGAGCTGGATACTCCAAAATAATCCAATCCCTCTTCTCCTTCCAGCTCTTCCCTCTTGAAGACCTGGCTCTGAGCCGCTGACAGACGTGGTGGAGATGCTTCCTGTGCCAGAGGAGCGCTGGCTGCCCCAGGTGGGACCTGCTCACCTGGCTGGCAGGGAAGGGTCTCCTCGGCGGATCTCGGGTACTCTGACCTCTCTGAAACCACACAGACACTGACATCCCAAAACTCTGATTTCTCATGGCCACTGCCCAGCTGCAGTGGTAAATCCATCTTGTTTCCAGGCCAGCCCTGCTCTATGAACTCGGGGAGAAAGAAACAGGGGAGATATTTATTTTTGTTTATTTTTTTTACATTTCTGTACTGGCTTGTTTGCAATCTGATAGAAACATGTACTGTTCGCTTCCTCGGAACCTGCCCTCATTAAAATGAGATGTGATCAAAGGAAACTTTGGCTTCCTGGTGCTGTTGCAGGGTCTTGGTGGGGATTTTTTGAGAGCAAAACCTGGTCCGGCTCTGCACGGGGCAGACACGTCAGCAGCTGGGTCACTCCCAGATTTTTCTGACATGATTTAACTCCTTGACACAATTTTTTCTGCAGTTTTACAGTAAATCTCTTTTACTGCCTGTTAGGGACTCACTGCCAGGCCAAGTGCCAACTCAGATGACAAAATTTCGGGATATTTCCTCAACTGCACTGTACAAAAGCTCTGCGAGCCCTCACTGCTCTGCTCGTGTTTTAGGGTTTAATTTCTGTATATTCCCACTGACAGAAATAAATGTCAATCCCCATTAAAACAGGGAGAAGCCTCAGGGCTGGGCAGGAGCACGAGGGGAAGGGGAATTGGAGCTGGTGGGATCTGGGATTTAGGGAACACTGAGGTTTGGGGGGCTGAGGCTGGCACTGCTGAGCTTTAACCTGCCAGCAGATTTTGCAGGAAATTTGACAAAAAGAAACATTTCCACTGCTTTTAGATGAACCCCCTGCTCCTGCCAAGGTTTGTGCTGCCTCTGGTTGGGGTCTGGAAGGAAAATCCCCTCCTGGGGCTTGTCAGTGCCAGGCCAGGCCCTCCTGCCTGGGGCTCTGTCACCCCTCATGGGCTCTCAGGGAGGATTTTGGGGGCTGTAACCCATGAAGGATCATTCTCTCCCAGTTGTTTTCCCCACGTCCCCTCTCCTTCCCCCCTCCCATGATTTTCCAGCTCCTGCCCTTGGATGGCAGGGTGCTGGGATGGGCCCGATGAGACACAATTGCTGCACTTGAATCCATCCTTGGCAGGAGCCAGCAGCCCCTGGAGTGGCCACGAGGCCAATTCCTCCAGGAAAGGAAGGGGTAAAATGAGGCAGAACAGGTGAAGCTCTGCTTTGAACAGGAGGATGCCCAGGGGGGTGAAGGGTGATGGGATGGCATCGTCTGTTGGCAGCAAACACTTGAACGTGACAGTTGCTGGAGTGAACCCAGTGAGACACTCAGTGAAAACCACAAATCCTTCACTCCTCACCTTGGAAAATCATTTTTCCTGTAGTGCTCGAGCTGATTCCCCACCGGGGCTGTAAAATAATTTCCTCTGTGCTGCTGTTTCTCTGGACACATCTGGGCCTTCCCTGGGGGTCAATGAGCCAAATAAAAAGGAAGGAGGGTAAAAAAGGCATTTAATTACCTTCCCACCTCAGGGCAGGAGCCAGCCATCCCTAATGGATGTTAATCTGATCCCTTCACAGGCTGATCCTGAGGGAGATCCCACATTCTTCCCCATCACATCCCCTCACTCCCAGGGGCTGCGTGCCTGGACCGCCGGGATCCCACAGGGACTCCCTGTCCAGGCCCCAGTGAATGCTCCAAAATGAAATGCAACCGCAGGGGTGCTCAGGGGCAATGCCAACAGCTGGGATTTACAGCTGGGAGCAAAGTGAGGGGACAAAAGCTTTAGAGAGGAGCATGGAGAGGCCCAGAGCTGCAGCAGCACATCAGCCCTGGCCCCATCCTGGTGCTTCCCCGTTCCCCAGAGCAGCTGTGCAGGGAAAACTGCAGCCAAGGAGGTCAGTTCCCAGCTGGGATAGGTGAGGGGCTCAGAACCCCCAGGTGCCAGTGGCACCAGTCACCCCTTCCCTCCCACCATGGCCTGGGGGCTGTGGACAGGAGGTGCCACCAGGAGTGCCAGGAGTGCACTGTGGCTTCCCCAGGCCCTCTTGTGGTCACAGCAGCCACCAGGGAGGCTGGGACCAGCCCTGCCACCATGTCCCCATCCCTGCACCCTTGCAGAGCAGGGAACTGCCCCCATGGCTGCCCCTCTGCCTGCGTGGGCCCAGCCAAGGCCGCAGGTCCTGGAAGGGATGGATGCTCTGGCTCTGTGCTGTGCCCCTGCCCTGTGTGTGGATTTGGGCAGCCCAGGGGTGAGGCTGCTCGGGGTGCCCATGCAGCACACCTGGGCTCTGGAGCTGTGTTGGGGAAAATGAAACACGAAATCCTTATCAATATGATTGTCTGGCAAAAGACTTTGAGACTATAGAAACTATAAATGAGATTGAAATGAAAGCAAGCTTTGAGATCCCTCAGTTACTGAACAACTGGAAAACAATGGTGTGGCCAGCTGAAGGTGATCCCCTTTGGATGGAACAACACCCTCTGCCTGCAGACAGGCCCAAGGGTCAGAGCAGACCCTACAGCTTGGCAGGAGGGGCCCAAAGAGGAGATTTGTGGTTTAAAATGTAACACAGGATGGTAATGTAATGATTCTTACAGGCTGTATGGAAATGCTGTAGGGTTTGTGTATTGTACTAGATTGGTTAGTGAGAATCAGAATATTCAACAGAGAAGAAGATTTATTGTACTGGAACGGGAACTTCGCTCTCTTAATGCTTTTGCTCTCACGCTTTTACTCTCTCACCCTTTTACTCTCTGACCCTTTTACTCTCTCACCCTCCCATCCTCTCTCCCCCTCTCTTCTCTGAGCCTGCTCTGAGCTGTGCCTGGCAGCTCCCAGCAGGGCCCTGCACCCCGGCCCTTTGCAATGAACCCCAAATTCCAGACCTGGCTGCAGAGATCTCTGCTCTCCGTCCATCCCGACCGTGCTACCCCTGATGTTCCTACAGAGCTGGCTGTGCCCCGGGTCCATGCCCAGGGCTGCTTTGGCGTGCCGTGGTCGCAGAGGGGCTGGCAGTGCCCGCGGTGCCCGGTGCCAGCGGCCGCGCTCCGTTCCAGGCCCGGGGGCGGGTGAATCCCAGCGGCTGTGGCGGGCAGGAAGATGTCCCACCCCAAGCCGGGGCAGCTCCCTTTCCTTCCCGGCTCCCTGGCCTCTCCCAGGGGAGCAGCAGCAGCCAGGGGGGGCTTTGGGAAGGGCAGAGGCCGGGCAGGAACCGGCGGGCCCGGGGGAGCTGCTGTGAGCTCACGCTGGGCTGGCCCGGGCACACACAATGGCCCCTGCGGGTACCAGGAGGAAGAAAACTCCCCAAGGAATTTCCTCCAGCGTCGGCCCTGCTCAGAAGCTGCTCCTCAGGGATGCAGGCCAGGACTGAGCACATCTCTGGCTGTGGATGGAAATCCCTTGCACGGAGCTGGCTGTCCTCGTGGTCCCTGCGATGGTCCCAAATGGCCCCGTGAGAAGCCCTGGGCTGCAGGACCTGGTGCTGAGCTGGGCTCTGCCAGGGATGCCACCCTTCCCATCGCCTCCTGTCCCACCAGCCAGAGAGCTGATGGGCACTGGAGATAAGGGGTGGGAGCTGCAGGGATCAGGAGGTGACAGCACCTCTGTCTCCAGGGCGTGCAGAGCACTGACAAATGGCTCTGGCTCAGAGACCCTGACACAGACATCCCCGGCTGAGCTGCAGCAGCCCAGGGCTGTTCCTGGAAAGCCCGAGGGGAAATGCTGGACCAGGACCCTCCTGCAGGCCACTCAGGTGTCCCCAGGCCCTGCCAGCTGGAGGTGCCACCCCCATGCTGAGCGTACACAGGGCTGTATTTGGGGAGCGCCCGCTCTGCGTTGGGCAGCTCAGCTGCCACGGCCACGTGCCACCAAGAGCAGAGGAGACCTTTGCCACCAGGGGCACGGGGGACCTGTACCACCAGGGGCAGGTGGCACTTGTGGGGATGGATGCTTCCAGGCCTGGCAGTCCCTGGAGGTGAATGCTGCTGAGGATCAGTGCTCACAGGGACAGAGGGCCCCAGAGGCAGCGCTGCTGTGACATCCATGCCCTTGCTGTGGCAGGCACAGTGACATGCCAGCGTGGCACCATCAGCAGCACCAGCTCAGGGAACGAACTGTGGTGCCAGCACCAACCTCCTCAGGAGCCAGTCCCTCTGGAGTTCCATTATCCGTGGGGCTTTCCTGCAGGCACCAGCCACATCCCAGCTGCTGCGGGGAAAGGCGTTGTCCTGCCTGGCACAGGCAGTGGGCGTCTGTCCCACGGGGACTCTGGGTGTGGGAGCAGCATCCCTGGAGCTCCCAGGTGGAGGCTCAGGTGTGGCCAGCCCGGCTGGGCCCGTGGCCAGCTCACGCCTGCACAGCAGCCAGCAGCACCGGCCCCTCCGGCTCGGCTCAGCTCAGCTCAGCTCCCACAGCTCAGCTCCCACAGCTCAGCTCCCACAGCTCTGCCACCTCCTGCAGATAATAAAGGAGCTGCCAGCTTGTGCAAGACGGATCTCCTGGCTCTCAGCAGTGTGGCTGAACTTTCTGGACTTTCACAACCCACAAAGCCTGTAATTAATCGTGCTAATGATCGGTTCTCCTTCTATCCCCATCAATCTAACCTGGGAAATGTTTACAGCTCAATAGTGCCACACACAGAGGCTCAGGGAAAATGAGATGGTGTTTTTTATGAGCTCTCCTCTCATTCCTGGTTCCTTGGGCAGCACAAATAAATCATCCCCTTTGAAACCATCCCCTGGGAGCAGCCAGGCCCAGCAGCCCCACGCTGAGTGATGGCGAAACAAGGGAGGAATGAGCACGGAGCATCCGAGGCAGTGGGAAATCCCAGGAGTTCATTTATTCCCTGTTGGAGCTAATCACTGCAGTGACACGGGCTCTGCATGCCCAGCAGGGACCATCAGCACGGGGAGCAGCCCTGAGCTCGGGCACAGCTCCCTCCACAGCCAGCAGAGGTGCTGGGAGTGCTGGAAGTGAAGCCTGGTGAGCTCCAGCTGTGGGGTGGAAAGCTGGAATGTGGGTAAACACCAGCACTGATGATGAGGGGGAGGCTGAGTGGGAGGAAGAGCAGCTCCCATGGCTGGGAAGGAGCCAGGAGAGCCAGGAGCAGTGTCCAGCCCAGCCCTCGACCAGCAAAGCTCCCAGCTCTGAGCAGGATGAGCTCAAGGGAGTGACCAACATCCCGGGACAGGGATGGGCTGGGGGGACATGGAAATGCCACCAGATCTGCCCAAAGCCACTCTTGGAGCCACGAGTGGGACGCAGGGCTCTTGGCATCTCAGCAATGTGTGTGCAGAAGGACCCAAAGGCACCAGAAAACCTCCCACCCCCCTGGAAGCTCTGGCACAGCCCAGTGGCTCCATCTTCACCATCCTCCTCCTCAAAGAGCTCCTCAAACACCCTCCCCCTGCCCCAGGCGCAAACCTGACTGAGCAGGCCTGGGGGGTCAGCTGAGGATTCCCCAGTTTCTGAATGAGGATGGACTTTGTGGCTCCCCAAAATCCCCCCTTGGAGCTGCCAGGGAGCCTGGAGGGTGACTCTGATTTCTGGAACTGGGAAAGTCTTCCCAGCACCTGCATTTTAAATTAGTGTTGCAACAGCATCAGGCCTAAAGCAAACGGAGCAGGACACAGGTGGGATTCTCTGTCACTGCTCACCCAAGTGCAGGGAGGGAATTGGAAGCAGATGTTGACCAAAAAGTGCTCCAAACCCTTCCAAGCCACTGAGCTCCAGGTCCCTGGGCTGCCTCTGCCTCCAGGCAGGCCCAGTCTGGTCTTAGAGAGCTGCCCAAATCAAACCACCCAGAAATTTAAATGGAAAACTTCTGCCTGAGCAGGATCTGCTGGATTTACCCAAGGCTTTGCCATTCCAGGGTGCAGGAACCTCTCTGTGCTCTCTCATTTTGTTTTCAGTGAGACTTCGGAGGATGGGCAGAACCAAAGGGATTTTGTACCTTGTGAGGATCCACATTTGCACAATGTATTTTAATTTTCCTTCCAGCTCCTTCTCCATCGGCTACAGGGGAAAAATGCAGGATTTCCCTGTAATCCGTGTTTGTGCCAAGGGATGCACAGGCTGTGTCCCAGGACAGGCAGGACAGCCCAGAGGCTGTGTGCCAGGGGCACAAGCACAGCTCCTAAAGTAGAGGGATCACAAAATAAATGTTTGATTTTAGGATCACAAGGTGCTCGGGCAAAGATCCAGCGCTGAGTCAGGGCTCTACCAAGTCCCCTACATTCTCTGCAATAAACAGAGAATGGGTTTTTGGGGGAAGGAATGCCTTTTGCAGACACTGAGGCTGAAGAAATCAATCAATCCAGGGCACACTTGAGAAAATGCTTGTGCTTAAAAAAGAGCATTTAAAAAAAAACCTCAACAACTGTTTCCCCCGTTTTCAAAATATTTTCTCTGTGCTTTATTATTTTTTCAAAAATTTTCATGCTCCCAATGCTTTCAAAAAGATATTCAAAAGGGTTAAAATATTCACTCTGACCACCCAAAAGATTTTCTCCCACCGTGTTTTTATTGCGCCGAATCAAAAGAAAAACTTTTTGGTTCAAATAAACTTGAAACAATTCCTTCTCCTCCCCCCTTCCCTCCAGCATTTTGGTTTAGCCAGTGAGTGGAAAAATCAATTATTCGCACTCCTCTAGCCTGATAAAAAGCTTCAGGACTGCACAAAGAGGCTCAAGGGAGCAGTTGTGTTGTACAGCAAATAAAACAGGCTCAGGTTCTCAGCTCTCCTCCTGGGTCACCCAGGATCCTGTGCTGAGCTCGGCGCTGCTGCAGTGACACAGGCAGTGAAGAGCCAAAGCACTGGCACTGGGGAACAAAAACATCTTCTTTGGTGGGACATCACATCCTCATGGTGGGACACACATCCTCCTGGGGGGACATCACATCCTCCCTTGGTGGGATATCATGTCCAGCTTTGGTGGGACATCAACATTCTCATGGTGGGACACACATCATCCTGGTGGGACATCACATCCAGCTTTGGTGGGACATCACATCCTCATGGTGGAACTTCACATCCTCCCTTGGTGGGACATCATGTCCAGCTTTGGTGGGACACACATCCTCCTGGGGGGACATCAGATCCTCCTGAGGGGACATCAGATCCTCCTGGGGGACATCACATCCTCATGGTGGGACATCACATCCTCCTGGGGGGACATCACATCCAACTTTGGTGGGACATCACATTCTTCTTTGGTGGGACATCATGTCCAGCTTTGGTGGGACATCACATCCTCATGGTGGGACACACGCCATCCTGGTGGGACATCACACCCTCCCTTGGTGGGACATCACATTCTCCTTTGGTGGGACATCACACCCTCCTTTGGTGGGACATCACATCCCCATGGTGGGACACACGTCATCCTGGTGGGACATCCCACCCTCCCTTGGTGGGACATCACATTCTCCTTTGGTGGGACATCACATTCTCCTGGTGGGACCTCATGGCTGCCACGTGTGTCTGCAGCCAGGGCTGAGCCGTTTCTCACCCACGGTGACAGATCCCCAAGGGACAGCCCCCAGTGCCCCCACCCAGCCCCTGCAGCTCCCAAGCCACACTGCCTGCAGGGAATGAGGGGGCAGAGATAAATAATGCTGTGATCTTTCAAGGTACAGTCTCCAAGCATGTGTTTGGTTCCAGGGTTTTTAAGGGTGAATTTATGCATAACTGCAGTGGAAGTAGGGTTTTTTAAGCAAACTACACATTAAAAGTAAATCAATATTAATTTCTGGAGCCTTTTATTTCCAGCCTCCAGCTGGCTGCTGTGTTTGCTTCAGCCCTGTAAAATCTGGTAGGAAAGCTGTGGAGGAAGGAGAAGCTGCAGAAGAAGGCCTGAGAACCTGTGTGAAAGGAAGTGTCACAGAGACACTCAGGGCCATCACTGTGACAGCTGCTCTGGGCCGTGCCCTCCTTGTAAGAGATTTCAAGGAAATGAAGACGAGGAATGCAGAAGGGTGAAGATGGGGATCTCTGTGTTTCATTAAACACACTCAGCCCAGGTGAAACCCGGGTGGCCTCCAAGGGTCAGCCTGGACGGAGCCGGAGCCTTTCCCCACCAGGAATCATCGAATCCTGGAACGGTTTGGGTTGGAAAGGACCTTAAAGGTCCGGTGCCACCCAAACAGTGCCACTCCTGCCATGGGCAGGGACACCTTCCACTGTCCCAGCTTGCTCCAAGCCCCATCCAACCCGGGGACACTTCCAGGGATCCAGGGGCAGCCGCAGCTTCTCTGGGCACCGTGTGCCACAGGGATCCATCAGATCGCCGCTGCTGGGAGGGTTTTGGCCCCGGGGCTCCATCAGCCGGGGTCAGTTCCGGTGCCGATGCTGGTGCCAGGTATCCCCAACACCGGGGTTCCATCAACTGCTGGTGCTGGTATTGGTTCCAGTGCCAGTGCCAGCACCGGGCATCCCTAACTCCGGGGCTCCATCAGCTGCTGGTGCCGGTGTCGGTGTCAGTGTTGGTTCCGGTGCCGATGCTGGTGCTGATGCCGGTACCGGGCATCCCTAACCCCGGGGTTCCATCAGCCGCTGGTGCCGGTGTCGGTGCCGGTCTCAGTGCCGGTACCGGGCATCCCTAACCCCGGGGTTCCATCAGCTGCTGTACTGGTGCTGGTCTCGGTGCCGGTACCGGGCATCCCTAACCCCGGGGCTCCATCAGCTGCTGGTACCGGTGTCGGTCCCGGTGCCGGGCATCCCTAACCCCGGGGCTCCACCAGCCGCTGGTACCGGTGCCGGTGCCGGTGCCGGTGCCGGGCATCCCTAACCCCGGGGCTCCATCAGCTGCTGGTACCGGTGCCGGTCTCGGTGCCGGGCATCCCTAACCCCGGGGTTCCACCAGCCGCTGGTGCCGGTGTCGGTGTGGTTCCGGTGCCGGGCATCCCTAACCCCGGGGCTCCATCAGCTGCTGGTACCGGTGCCGGTCTCGGTGCCGGTGCCGGTGCCGGTGCCGGTGCCGGTCCCGCCCCGTCCCTCGCTGCGGCTCCGCCCCGTCCCCTCCCGTCCCGCCGCCGTCCCCGCCCGCCGCGCTCCCGGTGCCGCGGGGCAGCCGCAGCATGGCCGAGCTGCGCATCGCCCCGGCCCCGGCCCCGAGCCCCGCCGCTGCCCCGCTCCCACCGCCGGCCGCAGCCCCAGCCCCGGCCCCGGCGCCGGCCCCGGTCCCGACCCGCCCCTCGGCGCCCGCCCCGGGCCGCCCATAAAAGCGGCCCCGCGCCCGCCCAGCTCCGCCGCCGCCGCCGCTCCGCCGCCGGCCATGGCCAAGGACCAGCTGAAGCCGCGGCTGTGCCGAATGCTCAAGGGGGAGAGCGGCTACGGCTTCCACCTGCACGGCGAGAAGGGCAAGAGCGGCCAGTTCATCCGCAAAGTGGAGCCCGGCTCGCCCGCCGAGGCGGCGGGGCTGCGCGCCGGGGACCGCGTCGTGGAGGTGAACGGGCTCAACGTGGAGCAGGAGACGCATCACCAGGTGCGGGGCGGAGCGGGGACACGGCCGGGGCACCGCGGCACCCCGGGCCCGGCGGGGTTAGAGCCCGCTCCGGCGGGGGTTTCACCCGAAATATCCCGAAATATCCCCGCTGGAGCATCCCCGGCCTGGCGGCGGTGGGCTGGGTGCCGCGGTGGGGCTGCTGCGGCCGTGGGGTGGGTGCCCCGGTGGGTGGGTGCAGCCGTGGGGTGGGTGCCCCGGTGGGGTGGGTGCCCCCCCAGATGCCGGGGCTGGGCTTTGCGTGGCCCGGGAGCCGCAGCTCCGTGCGGGGTCGCGGCGCCGGGCTCGGGGCGCTGCGGTCGTGTCAAGGTGGGGAAGGCGAGCGAAGGTGTGTGGGGCTGGGCAGGGCTCTGCCGCGTTATGCAATCTGTGGTGGAAAGGAATGGGGAGACCCGGGCTTTATTTCCGGCTCTGCTGTGGGTTTTCTTGGCTGCTTTAGGCGAGCTGCGCCTGCCCGTGCAGCTCGGAGTGTAGGAAGATGCCTGAAAATCTCCAGATAAAGCTGTGCAGATGTTCAGCGGTTGGGCTGGCCAGAGCGCGATAGGGCTCGGAGGGGAGCCGTGGCTCTTCCTGACCGGGCAGCTCCAAGGGTGCTGTTTCTGCTCCAACAGAAGCTGTTTCAGGCTGTGGCATTTTCTCCCTGTAAAACTGAAACTTACATTTGTCAAACAATTTAGTCTAAAAAAACCAAGAAAAGCGGAAAAAAACAAGCAATGAGAACAAAAACAAACAAGCAGCGAGGTTCAAGCTGCTCCAGTCCTGCCGGACACTGGGAGCCTGGCAGGGGCACAATTTGCCTCGTGGTTTGTGGGGCTCTGCAGGATTTGGTGTTTTAGTAACTTAAAACATCTGCTCAGCCGCGCTGCCAGCACTGCAGGGGACAGGGATGGGATGTGCCTCGACCCCGCAGAGTTTTGGGGGGCTCTGTGTTCCCAGACCTCGCCCCGGGTGTGGATGTTGCTGTGCTGAAGGTGAAGCTGATCCTTCCAGGTGGCTCCAGTAGAGCCCCGTGTGCTCCTCTCACGAGCCTGGTGGGGTTTGGTGGCAAACTGAGCTTGTTTTGATGCTCTGAGCCAGCCGTGTGAAAGTTGATGTTTGTCCTGAGTGCGATTTCAAACCCCTTGAAGGAGGATCCCCATCTTTGATGTGGCTGGGCAGGAAGGAGGGCTGTGTTCCTGTGGTGCCTTGGAAGCCGCCAGAGCTCCCTGCTGGCTCTGGGCTGCTGGGGACGGGCGATAGCGGAGCCAGCTGCGCCTTTGAAACGTGCTGGGGCTTCCCAGTAGGTCAAGTGAAATGGGAGGGGGAAATTTCTCTTTCTTCCTTTTTTTTTCGTTTTGTTGTTGTTTGTTTTTGTTGTTGCTGCTGGCGGCAGGATGGAGCACTGGCACTGGCTGGCTGCTGCAGAGCAGTGATTGGAACAGGGTGTCCCATCCAGGGTGTCCAGGAGCTCGGTGCCCGCTCTGGCTGCCGTGGCACTGGGATCTGTGGCAGTGCCAGTGGTGGGAGCCCTGCCTGCTCTGGGATCACCATTGTCCTGCCTCAATGCCACGAGAACCTCTTCCTTCCCCCAGAAGCACTGATGGGCCGCGGCGAGGGCGATGCCCTGGCGGGTCACACGATGGCTCTGAGCAGCCACCTCACCGTGGCCCTTCCTCTGCTGCTCCTTGCCCAGCCTTGAACATGTAACACTTCTCCATGAGCCTAGGGGAGCCCGCCGCACACAAGGCCTCGCTGGTTGGGTGTAACTGTGTTTCCAGCTGAAGCTGGCAGCATTTTTGTCTTTGTTCTCTGTTTTTTTTCTTGGCCATGCCCAAGGAGCGAAGGCAGTGCATGCTCTGTCTCAGGCTCGCATGCTGGGTTCCTCGGAACCGGGCAGAGCCGCAGCTCCTGGGCACAGAGGGGCTCCTGGTGCCCAGGGAGCCTGGCAGCATGGAGCGGGGCGCGGGCACCTCTGTGGGAGCTGCTGCTGCTGCTGGCACCGTGAGTCCTTCCTGGGCGCTGCTGTTTGGCGAGGGTGGCGGGGCCGGCGCTGCCGGGCTGGCGCTGCTGTCGCAGGGGTAAAGTCTGCCTGGGTGGGGCTGCGGAAACGGTGGGGCTGGCTCGGGTGCCGAGGAGGTCCCAGATGAGCAGGGCAGGCTGCATTGTCTCCAGAAGCCCGCGGGACTCCAGGCTGGGAGCATGGCTCGCAAGCGGGTACGGAGCTGGGCAGGAGCTCGCCGGGGGCTGCTGCTTTGCCTCCCACCCCTCTGCTCTGCCCCCAGGGACGCCTGCTGCCTTGGGGGGCTCCTCACAGCCCCTTCTGCTCGTCCTGCTGGTGGGGAGGGGGCAGGGGGCTGCTCTGTGCCGCTCTCCATCCCTGCCTGGCTCAGCCCCCGGCACTCGTGGGACCTTCGCTCCATCGCTGCTCTCGCTGTGGCTGTTGGGGGGCTCAGCCGTGGGGTGAGCCCAGCACTGCTCCACGCTGGCTTTGGACCCTTCTGTGGACCCTCAGAGTTTCTCTGCAGTCTGTGGGACCCCTGTGATCCCCTGTGCTGCCTGGAGCACCCGAACTGCTGGCTCTGGGGGATGTCACTGCAGGGCCAGCACCCTCCCCGTCCGCATCCTTGCTGCCATGTGTTGGCTGCTGCTGCTGCCAGGTCCCCTCTGGGAGAAGTGTCCCTGCACAGGCACTGCTGGTGTCAGCAGCACCGTCTGATGGCAGGTGTAAACGGATCTGAACGGGAGCAGATGGATTTTCTGGCCTGATGGATCAGCACCCTCCAGGCCGGTTGCAGGAGGGAGCCCGGGATCGCTGCTGTGCAGGCAGGGGCTGCAGTGGATGAGTTGGTTCAGCCCTGGCTGCAGCCTGTACATTTCTTACAGGCTGGTTTTTTTCTTGTTTGCAGATACCGGCTCTGTTGACCTTGAGTGGAGCTCGCGGGGAGTAAATAAATGCTGGTTAATTGCGTATTAGGCTCGTTTGTCGCTCTAACCTTGGCGTGTCTGGCCGCTGTGACCTAGATCAGAGCAGGAGCCCTGCAAGGAGCCCCGGGCTGCTTTTGGGGGGTTCCCAGCACGTCTGGGGTGTTCAGGGCCGCCCCATGGCTGGGGATGGCGGCTGAGCAGCGCTGCCAGCAATGCCACCCCTCCTCCTCCTCGGGATGAAGGCCTGTGCAGGGAGGAGGTGCCCTCGGCAGCTGCCAGCAGTGAGTCTGGAGGAGTCTGGAGGTGGCTTCCCTGTGGATGTTCTGGGTTTTCCCTGTCTCCATCCCAGCCTGCTCTGGTGGGATTTACCCCTGCCTGGCTGTGGGATCAGCTCCTCCTGGCTCTCTGCAGTGTCAGTGCCAGTCGGAGCCTCTGCCAGTCCCTGATCCTGCAAAGGAGCCGGGCACAGCAGGACAATGTCCCCATTCAGCCCTGCTGGAGTGGATCCTGCCAGGGACGGGCTCATCTCCTGCTCCCAGCACCGGCTCCCCTCTTCTCTGCTGGTTCCCAGCGCAGGCTGGGGATGGATGCATGGATTGGGCTGCTTGCTTCCTAAATCTACCCCTAGCCTGCACAGTGGTGTGGTGGGGACAGTCCAGCACCTGACCGCCCACATTGGTGCTTGGAGCCTTCCTGTGCCCCCTGGCTTGTGCCCTGCCCTGGCAATGGGAGTAGAAGGACACCCTGGCTTGGGGAGATGAGGGTGTTTGCTTGGTGGGACAGTGCCAGGCAGAGGGCTGCTGATGCTCGAGGGGCAGTGCCAGCCTCTGGAAGCTCCTGACCGAGCAGGAGGCCATCCCAGGTAGCTGGGCAGGGTGATCCTGGGTGGTCTGGGCAGAGCTGCTGTGTGGCTGCAGGACCTGAGCTGGAAGAGATCCCCAGGGATCTCCGGGAGTTGTGTCCTTGCCCTTTCTGCCCCATCACCCATAGCTCGGAGCACAGCCCTGTACCCAGAGTGGAGCTGCAGTGCTGCGGGGCCCTTGGGTGCTGCTGATGGCCCTTGGGTGCCACCCCCAGTGTCCCCTG